>CM063723.1:6000000-6329359 GCA_032441825.1 Chaetogeoica ovagalla
TACATCACTTAATGTAAAATGAGTGCAAGTTTTAAATATATCAATATAGTTATGAATGTAATAGATGGAATTTCTTTTTTATTGATATTAAAGATAAGTGTATGTGTGTTTAATTATGCCAGAAGGATACCATTTCGATTTTTAAACGTGGAAATGTAAAAAGGAATTATCAAAATAAACATATGGATTCGACGCAAAGTTTCAATCCGATTCCAGTTTATTACAAGAAAAACTTGAAACAATAAAATCAAAAGCAGTTTGTTTTTAAAAATCAAAATTGACTAAACAACAATATTGCTTTGTACAAATTAACGTACATATTGTTCACAAACGAGAAATGTATTTATTTTTTTAATAATCCAATTTAATTAAGACATAATAACTAGTGTAGCTTACACTAGTTAGAAGATGTCAGTATTCTCTGATCTAAACGAGAACAGTGTAACCAAATCACACGATGAATTAAGGTGGAGACATGACATTATTTATAAAAATAAATGAAAATCGTTTTTATCTAATTTTTGATATTATTCAAACAGATTTCAACTCAAATGATATTGGCGTCTTATAAGCTGGAAGACGGCTGGACGTGTATGTAAGTTAACATAACCAAATTTCTATAAAATAATATTAATTTAGACGAACACTGTATATTATTGTGCACGTTTTACTGTCACCACATTATCCTTTTGCCCGATTATTGTCGTCTTGTCAGCAGAAATACTTGAAATAATAATAAATTATCCATCGATTCGAAATCAAATAAACCGTCAACAATAGCTGTTATGAAAAAAAAAAAAATTATTGATTGTAATTACGTTGCGAATTTATAATTATTTCAGTTCGTTCTGGTTTATATCTAGATCAAGTAAATAATATAAATATATATAGTGTATACCTATATTTATAAAACATAATTATTTTTGTACCGTTGTATCGATATAGATAAAAGTGCGTTCAAATTACAGTTCATATTGTGATAGTGTTATTCGCAAAGTAACGTAGTGTTGTTTTTTAATTATTATTATTTTTTACGAAAGTACTTTGTATCGAAACTAATCGATATTTACATTTGCGCAAAAGAGTTATAATTTATTTGTATAATAGTGAATAATCAATAATATTCAATCTAAATGTAAATCGTACGTAAACGCGTCGCGTATTATAATTTAAATGTTTAAAAATATTGTTCAATTATATTTTTATAAATAATTTCAAAATTACGTTTTTTTCTTTTTTTTTTTTTTTTACATATACGACCTGATAAAATATAAATGTTACAAACTCGTACGTTTAAATATGTTATTATACAATTGATTAAACCGGAACGTTGCAACAAATATCGTTTCAACGGTTTAACACCGTAGGTTTAATATAATGAAAATTAATATTTGAAAATATGGTATTTAAAAAATACGTATATATCGACCGATTGCAAAACGTTCACGAATCTTCGCTGTTGACAATTACCGTGAAAACAAATAAATTTTACATGCGTAAAGTGATAATAAAATAATAAATTCGGTCATTTCGGTTAAATTTAATTGAATTGGATTGAATGTTACGATCGGAAAACTTTTTGAAAAACCAACTCAATGTGCGCGTGATCGGATATGTGTGTGAATTAATGTGCGTAAGTTATCCCGTGAGTTATTACGGTCAGTTAGACTTTAAAACGCCGTTCAAGTCCGATGCGGACAACCATATTGTGTAACCTAACCATATTTTAACAAAATGCTTCTGTGTTCTCGCGCATCGACGTAAATGTATTTATATATATTTTTTTAAAGTAATAATTACAAAGGGAGTGTTTTATTATTACTGTCAAAATCGTCGGGTTACATATTAATAATATATTATTGACAATTGATTCTAAACGAATATTATTAGTGTAGCAATTGGCAAGCGCATCTTTGACGATGGGGGGGGGTATGGTGATGAAGGTGACCACTCTCCCTCTTCCCTTGAGTTCAAACGACATAATATGTTCCACAATTTTACCAATAATTTCACCATAAATGTTTAATTTGGAATTCAAAAGTGGAAAAAATGTTTTCAAATACTCTAGGTATATTTTTCTTTTTATAATAATAAATATAATAATAATTTTATAATAATCTTTGTATAATAATACACGATTATTTCTTCCGTTTCGTTATCCCCGGAATAAACGAAATCATCTTAAATTACTATTGTATCCAATACACGCAATACCACACAAATGAGCAATTCAGTGGGAATCGTGACAACTCTCAAATGCTGCCGTGTTGACAATTCCATCCGAAAATTCCCCCTCCCCTCCCTCCTATAAAACTGATCTGAAGACGTCCCTGGCAATAGGTAATACCCATACCGTGCGGTGGACGAAGCAAGAATTGATTGAGCACACGAATTGAAACGTCCTCTATGGAATCCTCTACGGATTCCGTCTTGGCAACAAAATGGAGTCGTTTCAAATTACATTCGACGGCGGCAAGAAAATAGATTAACAAATTAAAAACCATTGTCGATTATTACGTTGTTACTTTTGCGTTCGAAACGGACTCACCTCGGTGTAAGTACGTGCGCGCTGTGTTCGCGGTCTTCGCGTGACGGCCCGGCAACGGCAACCCGGCGACGTCGAAGTCGTTGGACATCTGCAGCCTGTACAGCTCCAGCATGGCCGCCGGTATCTCCACTTTAGTCTTGTCCACCACGGGTCGGCGCTTCATGCCCAGCGCGGCCAGCAAGTGCTTCTCTGCTTGGCCAGCGTCCTTGAACGTGGCTCTAGCGCCCGACGGTCTCGGCGTTTCGCCGCACACGATGCCTGATATCACAGCCACCATCAACAGCACACCGCTTATCATTGTCGATCAAGCACCTGCGGATACCGAAATTACAGGTTTTTTTTTTTTTTTTTTTTTACTGCACAACGGGGACGCAGGGGCGTATTTACTTCATCCCTTGGGGTGGGGGCGGGCGAATAGAGAAAAGGGCCCGTCGAATCTGTTGCCAACTTAGAATTATCGAAAAATTATATAAAAAACAATAAGTTTTAAATAAAAAAATGTTTATGACATTTTAGTTTCAGTTCGATTAATTTTAGTTGTCAGTAGACATAGGTACATACACGAGTATCTAGGGGGGGCGATCGCTCCATCGCCCCCCCCTCCCCTTGTATACGCCCCTGCGGGGACGTCGCGACGTTTTGCGATGAGAAAACATAATATCATACGTCTACGCGATATCAATTCATGTTCTACCAACACCGTCGTGGCGTTGGGAAATTTCTAGATGAACAAGAAAAAAAAAAACGAAACTGTTCGTTATCATTTTTCGATTACAGGTTTTCTTGGCCGCATTGTCTAACAATACTCATCTGGGCATATGATTTTGTGAACGCGGAAAATTCAACCTGAACGCGCGAAACACAAAACCTTTATTCCATTTAATCGTTGCAAGTCTATCGACAATTTTAAAAATTTTGTTTGAAATAACAATTGTTATGGGCTATGGCCGTTCGAAACACGTGTTTCTATTTCTAGGCGCGTAAGTTTGAGTGGTTTAGCGAGTCGGGAGGGTTCCACAGCCCTTGGACGATCAGAAAATTTTTCGATTATATTAGATAAAAAAAAAAAAATTTTGCAGTTTTGGTTCATCGTCCGAGTCCGATGTTCACAGTATTACTAAAATTTAATATAAAATATAATACCTACTACTTATCTGGATAAAAGGAAAAAACAATTTTTACCTGCGTTCAGATACAATTTAGTAACGTTATTTCTATCCCAATAACCGTTTTGTCATCTGATTTAAACACAAATCAAAATGATATTTTCCCCGTATAAATCGAATTGCTCGTGTTATTAACGCCATCGAATGCGAGCGAAGAAAGTGCTTTTTTTGTTTTTAAAAAGAGTACAAAATTACTTAAGTTCCGTTTTGATTGACGAACAAATGTCATCGCATTCAATCCTTAATTTAGAAAACAAATCATTGAAATCACACGGATTACAGACGCAGACATCGTCGACAAGACGTAATGCGTTGCGTGCCGTCAAGTCGTCAAATAAATTCATATGAATTTTCATAAACATTTATAATTTATATGTACTACGTGCATAAGACGTGGCGACTAAATCCGGTCGAAAAATCTTTGTCAACAATTCAGAAAACAGTAAACATTTTATTATACGATTTTGCCGTATATATTATCAATATTTCTATTTATTTTCATCGTCACATTTGCGTTGCTATCAATTAATGCTAACAATTAATTTTTACAGGCCAATTTTTGGATTCGATAATGCTTTACGTTTAGTAATATAGTCACTTTAAATATTATAATATTATGCTCGTATATTGTTTATTTAATGAAATGCATAAATAATAGTACTCCTTAACAATTGTTCAATTATTTTATAATTTTTTAATAACGACTTGTGTGAAAAATAATAAAAGTATCGTGTTTCTCGTGCAATAATATCGTGTTAGTGTTTTGTGAAAGAGGAAGGTAGAATGCAAATATACAGTTTAACAGAATCAATTATCACTTAGCGGTCAAAGATTAAATGTAATTATTTTCGCGGAATAACAATTATTATTTATATTTACAATTATTCGTTTATATACATATACACGAATTATTTACGTTACAAAACATAAAAGCATTAAATGTAATTTACCGCAATGAAATATATGCAGGGCCTATTTTTTTTATGTTATATCGCACACACACATTATGTGTAGTAGCAAATACGTGGGTGTGTTGTTATTTCGGAAGCCAACAAAGCGGTTAGTTTCATATTTTCATGGAAAAACACTTTTAATAATTATTGTTTTAAATGTTGTAAGCAAACGCACTTGCATCAAAACCATAGACAGTCATTAATTTTAGGAGATTTCATAATTTTTTTTTTGAAATTCTAAGTTTAACACGAATACACTAAATACAGCAAAATTATTGATAAAATAATTCATGTTGTTTTAAATACCTACTGTTTCTAGTCGCTATTCACATTTTTTTTTTTCTACAAATAATTAATTTTCACAATTTTAGTAATGTTACTGTTTTTATGTAGGAACTATTTAAAAAAAAAAAAAAAAAAAAACGGAGCGTTAAACAGTATTCGAAATACTGTAACCTCTTTAAAAATCACTTAAAATACCGTGTTAAATACTTCGGGACAAAAAGTATTTAAAAAACATTTTGAATACAATATTCCGAATATTATTTTCGAAACACTATCCCCGAGTCCGTTGACAAATGCGTACGAATACCACCGATTAATTATCCGATAAAATATACAAAAATAACAATACGTTATGTCGTACGTACGTTTAGGTATAATACACATAGACGTCGTAATATTCTCGCGCCTTTAGTGCGATATAAATTAATAAAACGCGTTTTCTGCGATAAAACGGCGTAAAAAAAAAAAAATATTGGTCAGAGTTCCATTTCGGAAAATTACAATGGTAACGATGAGATTATTTTTACAAAGGGATGTACCCCCCTCCCCCCATCATGTCCCTCCCCGATTCAAGCACCGATTCACATACACCCGTGGTCGGACATCAAGCGCCATATCAAACTGTCACACAATATATATATTGTATCAAGATAAATGTTTCATTTGTAAATCGACGATGGAAACATATTTTTAAAAATAAATTTTAAACGCGCGTTTCACGGCCAATCTCGGAACGCGTGTCCCCCCGGCGTGTGTGGTACGAGGGGGGAAAGAAAAAATGAAAAAGAACGACAATTTTCGGATCAGACATATATATATTTATTTAATATGGTACGCGATACACGCGCGGTGCTGGTGAAAACGAAACCTGTATTTAATTGGCCGACTACTACCCGTAAATGGCTTATAATGTTGTATATTATATAGTATAATAGTTATATATATACAGAGTGTGCCGGTGTTTTACCTCTGTAGACACGCGAAGAAAAGAGAGGAACCATCGGAGCACGTGACTATCATTGCGGATTTTTCGTTTCATTGATGATAAGACGTACAATACGTTTTTCTATTGTGTCATTCATTTTATGTACACGCACGTTTTTTTTTTTATTTTTTTTATCCCGCCTCGATGTCTAAAAACCGTTTGTATACAGTGCGTAATTAGTATTCCGTAAAGACACAAGACATGTGTACGTAATTCACTTCTTAAGCGTTCGCTCACGTCACGTTTTTATCTTTCATCGGCTACAGCGTTCCGAGAAAACATAATATAATATTACACGTCGGCGGGCACCACGACGATTTCAATTTTTCACATTTCGCCAAATATAATATGTTTTCTTTCTTTATTGTGAAATACAAATTATTCGATTTAAGAGGATTTCTTTCCTTCTATTTTCGAAATTTATCCTTAACTCCCTCCCCCCCCCTTTCGGCTTGTCTTCAATGATTACGAACTGTTGTAGTGAACGATCGTTATCGCTTCTTCGAAGACAACGTTTAAAAACGAAGTAGTTTAAAACATTAGAATTTTTTGAGTACCGTCGTATGATTTTATATTTTCTACTAAAACATGCATGTAGTTAAATTTTAATAAATTTAATTAATATCATTTTATTCGTCGCAATTTAATTAACGTGTACAATTATTTCTAGTGAAAAAATGATTTCATTTTATTTTTGTTCGAATTTTTATTTTATGTGTTATCTGTACAACTGTAAATTGTGCGTGTTTTTGTGACTAAACATTAACAAAATGGTATTATATTTTATACCATTGTCCATAATATACAATACAATCATGAACTCAATAATAAACCGAATAAAAAGTACATTTTTAAATATCTTCTTTTAAAATTCGAATAAACAAATTAGTTGTATCATGAAATGTTACGCAACACGTATTTCCTTATATATGTACGTATGCACATAATAAGATGGACTTACACTGAGATCAGTATGTTTTTAGAATTAATTATAGAAAAAAAATTATATAATGTGCCTAAAACGAAAATTATATAGCTTTGGTCAGTTACACCTTGTATACAATAACCATGATATGCATACGACTAGATCGTTGTTGAAAATAAATGTTTTTTTTTTGTAATATATACATTCGTTTTGGCCATACGTAACACTATAGATACGCAACACTTAATTGCCACATAGTTAGGCTATTATTATTTCGATTAAAACACCGCCTTAGGTATAATATTATCACTTTTGATCAATATTTATATATGTATATATATATATATAATAGTGATCAAGGCTGGGAATAATCGATAGTTAAAAGTTAAAATCGAGTTTAAAAGTTAATTTCTATTGAATCGCATTATAACGCGTTACTTAGAAGAAAAAAAAACAATTTTAACGTGTTAATTTCAAATTATCTCTATACAAAGGTATTTAAATTAATGAGTTGAATTAACCATGATATATCAACCGTAATTTTTTTTTTTATACATAAATACAAGTGTTTGGCAATACATTAACCTAATAATAATAATAATAATAATAATAATAATAATAATAATAATAATAATAATAATAATATAAAATTGTAATATTTTTTAAACACTACAATAATATATTGTATACGATATAAAAGGATGGTAGGTTTTATCTCATAATTTTTCGCGCTATTTTTTTCATTGTTAATTAACAGCATTTTTTTTTTTTTCTAACGCGTTCGAACGCCTATTCCGTATATTGTAATTTTCAAATATAAATTAATGTTCGTATTTATTTAATTAAATACGTGGTAAAATTATTATTATTTTTTAATATAAAAAAACCGTTTGCCCAATCATGTAGTAATATATTTAAATATGTATAAAAACACCTATCAAAAATTTAAATATAAATAAATACTTATATATTGTATAAATATATTCGCCGACAGTCTTTCTCGTTACACGATGGACGACTTCGGTTGACATCATTTCATTTTTTTTTTTTCCGGTCAAACGCTGGGGCCAGATTTCCTCCCTCATTCATCGATAATCCCGACAATGCCGACACAGAACCAAACACAATAATTTTTCTCGCGTATTGTACATCGAAAATAAGTATATCGCGATACATTATATATCGGAGAAACGTTCTAAAAGCGTTCGAAACCGTTTTCCAAAAGCCGATTACGGTTTTTCTATACGTTGAAATCGTTTGTTTTGTTCGTACATAGTAATAATTCGTATATATTAACTTGACCTGTCGAGTTCAAAAAAAATTATTTAACTTGCCCATCCTTGATGATAATAATAATAATAATTTGTTATATAGTTCATTGTACAAATATTACGCACGAATTAATCGTACCTATATATATATATATAGGCAATATTTTACAGATAATGTAAACGTACGTATATTATACAATTGCAGACCATTATCGACATTAGTTTTCGACCGATATTTGTTTTTCTACGTTAAAACGGCTAATACAGTTTGTATATTAATTTTCGTACACACAGAAATCGTAAATCGATTGATTTTAATATATATATATACGCAGAGAACGGCGTCGTACCGCAATCTGTTGATCGCATTTATATTTATATATTAGTAAGTGTAAGAAGAAAAAAAAAAAAACGTTTTTTTTTTTTTTTAATTTTCACAAAAGAATTGACTTTCTCCCAATCGCCAGTAGGAATATTTTTATTATTATTTCTTACGGGGCACAAAATTAAAAAAAAAAAAAACATATGCGTGTATTTTTGTCCCCCGATACGTTAAAGAAAAACGAATGCATAATGTAATGCGATGTACACACGTAGAAGATATTCGCACGAGCGGTAAACGTTTTATTATACTACCGCGGTCCATTTGTTGGTACACGCTCTGTAATAATCATCCGCTTATAATATATAAGTATATGCAGACCGCCGGTTTCAAGGTAGACGTAATGTGACCTTTCGAAAAGCGACGACGATAGGTTATGTATACGGGGGAATCGCAGAGCGAAGAGAGAGAGAGAAAAGAAAAAAGAATTTAAAAATTACCATTGCTGTCGCAACGCGAACGAACGAGAAAGGTCACAGCCGTTGGTCCATAAGATTAACGGCATTTTGGAACAGGTTCGTTACATCGTGTCGTCATTCCACGTAAAATATATTATCGCCAATGCATAATAAGAGTATACGCGGATACATGACGAGATTCACTCTACTAGTATTCGTCACTGTCCCCGTCCCCGTCCCCACGGCGACAGTCGATATTCGCGAACGCGTATTTGGCCGAACCCGAACATTCGGAATTTTGTTTTTTTTTTTTCCTACACATATTTATGTGTCGTAGTGTAAAAACCGCGCGATACAATAATATTGTATTATTACTTATTTAATGTCTTCATCCGTAAATCGTAAAACATTTTCGAAACGTAAATTTTCAAAAAAAATCCGCTAGTACGTCCCGCGTATTTGTACGATCACAACAGACGATCGCCGTTTCGGACGACACGCGTTCTCCACGATGACCGCCGCGCCGGTATGGTACCTTAAAGTCGGTGGACGAATTTTAAGGAAGACACGACGACAACGCGCGAACAGAAATTTTTAAAAACGTAAATTGAAAAAAAAGAAAAAAAACAATTTTCCCTATTTCAAATGTATTAGACGCGTGGTGCACGTCGACGCGTTGAAAAATCGTGACGGTAAAGGCAATACCGTAAGCACAAGAGTCGTTACGGACGAAAAGTCGTCGAAAAACGTGTGTTGCAGTCGTCAGGAGAACTCTTGTAGCCAACTTGTACGGAATTCACAATGCGTCGATTGCGATTCGATTGAAGCTATATGGAACACGTTAATAATATACGGATATTGGTTTGGAGCGGATTTCAAACAGAATTAAAAGTCCTTGCCGAAACAATTGGTAATCAAAAAGATAAAGATAAAAAAGTAACTGTAGAATGTTTGTACATCAATGATGTCGAACACTGATTGCGTTACGAGTTCATCCCGACGGTATTTCTGTATTCTAATCGGTATTTCTTCTTTTTTTTTTTTCTTTTGTTTTTACTACGACGATTTTATTGGACGACTATTAAACGAGATTTGGGCAGTCATAAAAACAACGTAATTTATTCACTGCACGAGTCATGACCAAAAGTGTGCAACAAATACGAAATCGGGTGAAATGGAATGAATTTCTGGATATGATCGTACAGCCAGCAGAAATTAAATTGTGTAATACGAAATGGACCGATAAACATCGGAGGGACCGATCCGAATTCGTCTATTAAACGTGTTCAACATTACAATGTATTTACCGTACAGATCGTTTCATTTGAAAATGCTATTTTCATCACTTCTACACCAGAAGGACGCACGTCGTTAACTCATGTGAAAAGAGTAAAAAAATACAAAAAAAGATCGATCAATCTTCCAGGTTGATTTTTTTTTTTTTTTGCAATTATATTTTAAATCCCCTTCGAAGTTTTGGTCCGACATGCAAACGACTTCGTTTATGTTTATAGGAAACTTTATACGGCCGCGCACGCGTTCCAACGTTATTTGTTTAGAAAAAAAAAACCATTGAAACGTTTTAAGTATTTCGTACACACCGCAGCATTTATACTTGAAATATTTTCTAAGCGTTTATTTATTTAAATACGAATCGAACATTGTGTATTATCAAATTCAATAATGTTGCAAATAAGTTATTTGGAATACGTCTTTTTAGTTATCGTATCCGAGTGCGGTGTTTTCACGTATTTTTATGCTTTCGTATGATTAGACGGAATGATTTTTTATATATCGACAATATTATCGCGGAAAAAAAAATTCAACGAAATTCGATAGCAGAAAAAACGGCATTTTTTTCGGATACCAACAAATAAACGAAGCAAGAAAATGAAATTGTTTGGACGGCGGCGATTTGATCTCCGCTCGGCGGCGTACGAAAACGGCGAATAAAAAATATATATATATAAAAACGTATACAAATGCAATTTATCCGCGTCCGATCGACACTAGATTTTTTCGGACATAACCTAAACTTTAAACGAGTTGTTAACACGCGGCATTTCGTATGTATAATCGATACGCGTGTTTGTGTGTCGGAATAAAATAAGAAGAGTTGGTGGTATACTATAAAAACGATAAAAAATAAAAAAAAAAATTATATATTTATATATACTAATAACATGTGGAAATGAAACATAATCGCCGGACCGACTGTATAGTACAGATAACGACGCAATTATTTCATAGAGTTCCT
This sequence comes from Chaetogeoica ovagalla, assembly GCA_032441825.1. Taxonomy (NCBI): domain Eukaryota; kingdom Metazoa; phylum Arthropoda; class Insecta; order Hemiptera; family Aphididae; genus Chaetogeoica; species Chaetogeoica ovagalla. The sequence continues at coordinate 6,011,171 of CM063723.1, forward strand.
TTTTATTATTATTATTATTATTATTATTATTATTATTATTATTATTTATGTACACATATCGCGCTGTATTCATTATGTGTATGACGTTGCTACTAACTACTATACTCACTGTGTTATTAAATTCTCTTATAGATAACGGCGCAGCATCACTGTGATAAAAAAAAAACACAGCACGTACATACATAAAATATACGTATAAAAAAATAATATATATATATATATATATAATAAACGAGACGGAATCGCGGGGCCCGCGCAGACATCGCGGAGCCCACGTTGTTATAAATACTAAATGTAATATAAATATATTATACGCATCGCACATACACGTTGTTGTTATTATTATTATTATTATTATTATTATTATTATTATTATTATTATTATTATTATTATTATTATTATTATTATTATTATTATTATTACTACGTTTATGTTACACATTTAATATTACGTGCCGCTGACAACCGAAAAAACCCGTTACGCGCGCAGTATAATATTTTTTCATTTTAATTTTTTATTCTTTTTTCAACACTCGCGAAAACATTTCGTTTTTTTTTTTTTTTTTTTTTTTTTTTAACTTAATTTATTATTAATTATCCACTTACTATTTATAACTGGATTATTTATTTATTTCCTTTTATTATTGAAATTTATTAATTATTGAATTATTTATTATTATTATTATTATTAATGATAGGATCCGCGTATATTGATGACTTAAAAAGTACAAAATAAAAACCTATCGAAATTTCGTTTGGAAATTCAATTTAAAATATATACATAAAAAAAACAAATAAAACTTTGATAATTGTTTGAAATACCTAAATCATTTATTTATTATTTTATTAATAACAATCCATACTTGCATATTAAACGACCAAATTAGGTATATGTAATATATTTATATGAAACGTACATTTGTATTTCTTATTTACAGTTTATCTGAATTTTTTACGATATTTTAAAACTAAAATTCTTCCACGAATTTGAAAAAAAAAAAAATTAAAATATAACCTACACAAAATAATAATAATAATAATAATAATAATTGTAAACCCGTGTGATTTTTCTGTCGGTAATTGAAAAAAGTTTAACAATTACTTAAAAGCACTAAAAACGAAAAAGACTTTAAAAATGTCAAAAAACGAAAAAGCCAAAATGATGCGAAATAAAAATAAGTTATTTAGATTCGTACATTATTGAATAAATATTTTTAACTAGGGAAAGCATCACTTAAGACATTCTAAAAAAAAAAAAAAAAAAAAAAAAAGGCAAAAATCATCAACGTCCCCGCGGTCACTAATTATTGATTATTGTTTCGATTTATAATTATTGATTATTATTGTTATTATTATTATTTGCAATTATTAATTATAAATCATCGCGAGTGTTATTGATATCGCGTATTTTATAGTCACAACGCACGTACCTGTGATACGGTGTTTGTCGGTGGTTTTCATGCCGACAAATCTGACCGGCCGTATTTGTTCGTCGTATTCCAAACAATTATAACAAACAGTAAATAAAGGAATAACGAAAATCGAAAGAAAAAAAAAAACGACGACGCGACGATAACGATTGTTAAATTTTTTTTTTTTTGCTCTCTCTCTTCTTTTTTCAGAACTCCTCCGTCGGGAACGCGAGGAAAAAGTGACGGCGTTAGCAGTAGTAAGTGTCGACCGGCAATTTCGGATGGAAACTAAAACGAAAAAAAAAACGCCCACCTCCGAAATATTCGACTCAATGTAATTCGGTCGGAATCCGACGACCGCGGTGAGTACGTTTTATTCGTTATACGGTTCGAGCGTTCGTTTTTTCCATACAATTTACGTTAGATGTCCGTGCAGTGGAAACACAAACACCGTTTTGCATTATCGCGAAATCGGAATGTCGTAAAAAAATAATTAATAAATAAAAATTCCGTAACGGATTATTATTTGCTCTTTTTCGCCGTCGGCCAGCGTGTGATCTCGTCCGTTTTCGACAACGGACGCGCCGAGAGAAATCGCAAACGAAACGAAATCCGTCCGGACGTGCGCGTATACTCGCGAGCGCCGACGCGTGCCGTGAACGTAACTAAACGAACCGCGCGGTTCGACAGTGGCCCGTAAACTGACACACGGTGACGTGAACACAACGCTGCATTGGCACGGCGAGCGTGCGCGCACAGTTGCCCGGCGCGGCTCCGGCCGGCCGGCCGGTCGGGTTGTGGCGCGCGGCCGCGCTTCGACGCTCCCACCGCCGACGACAGACCCCCCCCCACCCCCCAGCCAGTCGTCACCCCCCAGCGCGCGACCGAATGTCGCGTAAACACCGACGAGTGGACGGGGGCGGCCGCCGCCACCGAAGGCGTCGGGCGGAGGGGATAGCGTGACCACCTATGCGGAAACCTCCCCGTCACGTCAACGCCGCCCACACCGCAAACCCCTGCTGTGTCGCACCGTAACCGTCATCCGCACCCCCGGAAACGAAACAAAAAAAAAAAACACGTTACCTTTAATTACCACACCGTGTCGCGGAGGCTGACGACGTTTCAGGAGGGATTTTCTTTTTTTTCTTTCCTCAAAACTGACGGTTTTCACCGTCCTTTACCGCAATCGCGGGGACTTTTCCGAGTCTTCTTCGGCTGCAGGGGTTCCGTTTCGGGTTAGGTTCCTGTAATGTGCACGGGGTAAATGTTTTATCGCATTTTCACCAGGAGGTGGGTTTTCAAACCGTGGTCTTCGATTACTTGCGTTGACACGAAGCTCGGTAACAAAATTATTGTTCACGGAGCAGGGGGGGGGGATTAATGTTTTCTATTCGCGACGCGTTAAACTAATTTATTGAGAGTTGAAAATTGAATAAAAATAAAAACGTGAATTCGACGTTAACGCGCGGGGAAATGAATAAAATCGAAATCAAGTCAATACAATGTCGTACCGGATTAGAGTTCGCGTTTGAAATTAAAATCACCGCCTCGTTTTTCGTTCGAATTTCATTCCGTAATGCGACGGTTATTTTGCTCGGAAATTAGAAACGGAAATTTTCTAAAATACCCGTGGTGCAAAGATAGTGCGTGCACGTTTTCCCGGGAACCGATTCCGCCGGATCGTCGTATCGAAAACCGAAAACAATCCATCGAGTTGATTTTATCGTTTATCGTTAACGCGCGTATCTTTACGGTGTGTAAATGCGACTGTAGTTCAGTAACATTCAACATTTTTTCAAATGTAAATTGAAAATTTAGAAGTAACAACACACGCGTATACGAGCGTGTATGTTTCGCGGACACCGTGACAATTCAGAAAACAAAAAAATTAATCGCTCGCACGTTTTTAAAACCTTATTAGGTGAATGCCATTGCGGCTTCAGTATTTCAATGCTTCAAATCGTTTATATCTGGGGTTGTCACGAAAACGTTTATACGTGAAATCCGTGTACCGCCTAATCATTTCTATATCGCGTTGTGTACAATATCAAGTCCCATTTCGTGATTTCAGTCGTCGTACGTGTTCGTACTGATCGTGTACGAACTGTTCGCGGTTGTTAGATCACGGAAATGTCGATTTTGAGTGGCATACGTGTAAGAGACGGTTCGCGCGCACACAGCCAAAAACCAGATTTTTAAACGCACTGGTGGTTACGGCGAGATTTTCGTACAATATCTTACTAACCGCGTTCTAATTTTTCACTGCAGCATGTGTAAATACGCAAATTTCGTATTACGCGTGTTTAAAAGGTTTGTTGATCGTCTCACTGGCCCCCTTCCTCCGTCGTAGACGTTGATGTTTCTCGGAGATATCACCAAAAATGGTTGTACAACCAGACGTACAAATTTTTATCGGAGTACAAACCATTGACATTGGAAGAAGAAATATTGTTTTTTTTTTTTGTATAAACCGAGGAGAAAGTGGCTGACGAGATCGTAACGTAATAGGATAACCTATGGATTGGGTTATTCGCGATTAATTCGGACACAACAAATCGTTGCAGAATATTCGGTTCACTATGAGTGTAACACCTGTCGGAAATAAGACACGTGTCCCTAAATGAAAAGAACGAGGAGGGAGGTTTGTGTCCAGGAGAGGAGTGAGCGGTGTCGAATTACGAATTTTCCATAATTGGTAGCCTGGATCTTGAATATGATTTATATAACACGTAAATTCGTCGACAATTAATGTTTACGTGTCAAATGATTATTTGTAATTGATAAATAAATATATTATTATATTCTGAACGATAAATAATAATAATAATATAATTTTAACTCTAATAAACATACACATGAAAAATAACAAATACACAAATCACGCGCAATATGAAAATAAAAACAAAACAAAAAAAAATATATGTATAAAAATATGGACCGTCCCGTGAATTCCATTTTAACGGAATAGTGAAAACTGCGTTAAAATTTCAGAAAAAATAGTTAATGTTTCCCTTTTCCCTCCAGTCCGAGCATTGATTCTACATCGTATTTTGTTGAATTTCTTGTAAATTTCTGTAGAAATATTTTTAATTAGTTACCTAAGTATTTTATGTGTATATATTAATAATATATTAGAATTTTCATGGTTTCGAGTTTAAACATTGTGTATTAGGTGGCGCCCGGATGAATTTTAATCTCCAGGCCTGTATTTATTTGCCAATCCATCGCTGGTCTTATCCCTCGGAGCCCACTGTATTTTTAGAACCTGTCAGTGAAACACGCGTGATTTATGTTTCTACTTAAAACTTTCAAATTCAATGCCAATGCCTAATGAATGTAAAATTTTTGAAAAAAAAAAAATACCGTGTAGACGTGTGATTCTGTGCACTTCGGATCGCGAGCTGCTTAAATGCGTAGTTTGTGTTATTATTTTTAACTCGAAAACAATAATAAATTAACGTATTTAAAATACTGAACCGCGCTAATATTTTACTAATGAATACAACAATTAATATTCTAAACGTTTTTACGCCTACGCTTGTTTTATTGCATTCCATTTTGAGCAGTGCTTGAATACGAAATATTTAAGATTTCTATCACTATAGATCCGATAGCAATGATAAATCATTGTATTCGACAAAACGATTCTGAGGCGGAGCTTCGGTGTAATATTTTATGCATATAACTAACTCTTTTTTCGAATTAAAAACCTCAAAACCTATAATTGCTATAAACAGTACACAATTGAAAGAAAGGTATTGAAATATAATATAATGTCATGTATTTGATGAATATTTCACGTTTCTATACTACTGTAACTAAATAGTTTTGTAAAAGATACGTTTTTTTTTTTCGTGGATGGACTCATTTCAAAATTCGGTGCCCACTGGACTCTTTTAACTTCGTATCGAATCTAATCAATTTATATTGTTATCAATTGTTCCGCTTTTTTTTTTTTTATTTAAAACGAAACAATTTATATTGAACAAAAGTAACAAAATACTTAATTATTAATGGAACAATTGAATAATTAATGGCCAAAAAAAAAAAAAAAAAACGTATTACGAATTAATAGATACCATATAATATAATTTATTATCACCGTCTATCGACGGTAAATCGGTTGTTACGCAAAATCTAAACCGTGCCGGAAATTCGGTGGAATTTAGAATTTAAATTTAATTTCAACCACATAAATGAAGACGGCTATTATTTCCAAAAACGTCACGTAACGTTTTAACGTTATTATTGATTATTCCCTTATTTAATTACTCGTTTATTTATTTATAATAGGAAAATTATCAATAACAAAATTATTATTATTATTTATTATTATTATTATTTATTATTATTATTATTATTATTATTATTATTATTATTATTATTATTATTATTATTATTATTATTATTTATTATTATTATTATTATTATTATTATTTATTATTATTATTATTATTATTATTATTATTATTATTATTATTATTATTATTATTATTTATTATTATTTATTATTATTATTATTATTATTTATTATTATTATTATTATTATTATTAATGGGTCTTGCGTATATTATATCGTGCGCGATATACTCGAACAAACAAGTGCTGGGAATGCGCGCGCGCGCACCTTATCGATTTGATCCACGTGCTGCGCGTGAGATCGCGTCATCGGCAATACGCGCGTGGTGTTTACCGCGCGATGATTAACGAAGCTACAAACTGGAAACAATCTCCCCATGTATACGTATAAGCAGTATGAACGATAAAAAAAAAATATATATATACGAATAAATATAAATAAATTTGTGTGTGTGTGTGTGTAAAAATGACGGGCGATACGATATTTTTTTTCGGATATGGAAATTGAAAAAATAATAATAAAGTGTCTTAAACTTATACGTGTACACGTAATGTGCTCGTACACGCGGGCGCGTGCATCCATTAGAAGCCAAAAAAAAAAAGAAAAAAAAAAAGAAGAACGTCCGATGAATTATTATTTTTCTTCACTCGATTTCTCCCTTCCACATTTCTCGATCATCCTTTCGCGACGATATGTACGCCATATAATATAATAAGTAATGACGACGAAAAAAAAAAAACCAACGCAATAAAACGAATAAATATAATAATAATAAAAAAAACACGCAAACACAATAATACACGCGTGTGTCTACTGCGCGAGAATAAAAAACCTCCGCAGTGTATAAAATATAATACGCGCGTGCATTAGTGTCAATGAGTGTTATTATAGCGCGGCTGTGCACCGCGACTTATTTACAACACTGATCGATTGTGGAAATTAAAAAAAAAGAAAAAAAACGGTGTTGAAGAGATAGAAAAAACGGTCGACACGAAAAAAAAAAACGAGTTTGAAATAAAATAAAAGGAACCCGTATAGTGTCGATGTATCGATATTATAAACAAGTACGCGGGGCGGCCGGTGTTAAGGGATATTATTATTATTTAGGGACAATTATTACATAGTAGTCAATCGTTGACGAGAGGATTTTTCGACGGACTCTCGTCGTCGTCTTTTTCGGAATACTTTAAAGAGAGGCGTTTCTCGCGTGCGGAGTTCACTAGGGGACCGGTCGTGATGAAGGAAAATCCGACAGAATTGGTCCGACAGATCTTTCCGTTCTCGAGAATAAAGCGGTCTCAAACGTCAAAATTCCTAATCGTAAAATTTCGTATGTTTTTTTTTTTTTTGTTTACTTATTAATTTCTGTACGACGTATTGTATTTCAAAATCAATACATCGATAATGTATAATATATTATTTAATACGTTTTTTTTGTTTTTTTTTTTTTTGATTTTCAAGCTCTCGTACGATACGGTAATAGAACTTCACCAACGATAATATTATTACTATTTCCAAACCGGCATGACTGTTATTTTATAATACTTTGGTCAACGATTTCTATTGCGTACACGTGGAACGGAAATCGAGAAACAATATGATAATCATTAATTAATTATAATATCATTGTAGTATTTCAATAATTACTAATTATTATAGTTACTGGACGTATGGCATAACACAACACACATTTAAATTGATTAACCGCATACTGATTTGTAAAATGAAATGACAATTTAGATTAGTCGGCTGTGATCTTTTAGAATCTTGTTTTAAAAGACCAGAGGAATCGGTCTTAAACGCAAAACCCAATGAATAGGACCTATCACTGGCAATAGCTAAGGATTAAATTCGCGAAATGATAAGCTCTCTGGGAGATTTTCAGTCCCAGATTTTCCCGTACAAAAAAAGAATAATTTCACACATTGTATTTTGAATACGACTTCGAAAACGTATGTGACAAATGTTGAGTTCTGTTTTCTATCCGAGTTACAGATATTTTATGTGTACATTGAGTTTTTCACGAAAAACTTAGTTTTTTGGAAAACTAAAACGAGTTATTGTACATTTTGATAACCCACTTTATTGGTTCACCTTTCATGACAACACGCAAATCGATTTCTTTGGATAAGTTTTTGAACGTTTTAATCAAAGAACCGTAAAAATTTAAATAGAAATTGGGGGGGGGGTATGTTTTTTGAAGCGCAAATGACATAAACGTAATATTTAATATTCTTATATTTCACTAAATTGAATTCGGTGTGTATATTATTGTATACGTGTCCCGTTTATTTTCAATTCTATCGTTTTTCCCGTCGAAACGTGTCAGACAGTGGCCTCACCTGCAGTGGCCAATAACAGAAAAAAAAAATTCTACCTTCACCGCACTGCGATCATATATATATAAAAAAAAAATCCAATTATTTCAATTACAACATCATTCTCTTTAAATTGATTTCCATGTCAATAAGGGAGTTTCGAATTTTCACTCGTATTCATTTCGTTTTGATAATATTTTTATTACGAATTTTTAATTTTTTCTGTACGATTTCGCGTAATATACGTTTAACTCGTGTAAGACATAAAACGGAGTTCGTTTCGAGCTATTTTCAACGCTGACAATAATTATTGAATTCCGAAATTGTACACCGTGAAATCCGTCATTAATTATTATTGGTGTTTCGACCAGGTCGCTTATAAACGACGCGCTCGGAGCAAAAGCGCCGAATGACGATAAAAATATTTGATACAAAAAAATGTGCCCTTCCCCGCGGCCGGGGGCATTCACCGCCGAGTCCCTATTTTTTGATTCGCGCCGGAAAACGTCGCGTACCGTGTGGAATCCCCGTGCTGCACTGCACTTTGACGTCGGCGGCGGCCGCAGTAGCGGAGTGCAGACACACGGACGCCGTCGCGAGCGAGATACCGGTCTCGTTTTGATTGGCAGCGTGGGTGTGGTTTAGTGCACTGTCCGCGCGACCGGTCGCCGCCGCCGCCGCCGCCGCCGCCGCCGTCGTCGTCGTCGCCGATTGCCGTCGCGCCGCGGAGACAACGCGACGCTACTGCGCAGGGGATGTTTTCAACGGATTTTCACTTTTCACACGGACGGCCGTTGTTAAACATTTACCCGCCCTCGCAGTCACGCACTGCACGACGTTTAAATCGGTATCGGCACGATGGAAATGAGGGGGAAAAAAAAATATAATAAATGGATTTACGTTCCGCGTTCTACATTACTTACTACCAAAGTCCATCCAAGACTACTTTCAACCCGTAGCAATGATAGTTCTTATAAAGAAGAATCTTATTACGATGAAAACCATCGTCAAACACACGGCCGCGTAGTTGTACGACAACAGAGTCGGACATCATTTATTCGGGGATATCGAAATATTGTATCTAAACACAACTCGTCGTCCGCATAACATAATAAATAAACTGTGAAAACACGTACACAAAACATATCGACATATTGTATTAGAATTATGAACGTAATGGAATGCAAACATTTCGCGCACCATTACCACCGGCTCGTTCATAAAATAGTCAAATGAAAAAAATACCTAAAACATTAAAATAAACGAGAATTAGAGTAATGGTAATGTTTATGAAATAAATGAAAATATAACAACGTACTTAATTTCTTTTCCTTTATGGTTTACGATAGAACGCGAAAGTGAATTTGAAAACAATCGCAGATTATTTCGTTGATTTTAATTACGAAATATACAATAATCGATAATAAGTTAGTCCGAACAATTGCGGTTTTCGTTATAGTCTTCTCCGTACTAAATTGTGTAAAAATGTACATAATATATGTATAAATAATTATGATATTCAATTTATTTTATACTTTTAGTTATTACGTATAAAAGTGACAATCAATATTAATTATTGATCTATGCAGTTAATCGAGCAGTCGACTGGCCACTACGCTAATCGAAAAACAAACTAAGTCGTCAGAATGATCTATGTATACATTATACGTATTATATAATACACCCAATTCAGTTTTAACAGATTTCAAAGATAATTTACCAAATTTGTCTTTTATAACACAAATGCGAATAAGATTTATATATATATATGTATACAATTTATATTTTTACTTACCACTATTTTATTAAAAAATCTAAAGTAAAATAGTGTCTATATAATATATATATAAATGATAAAATATATAATATAAAATTCAAATACTTTCGAATAATACCTTTTATAAGTTATTTGAATACAAGCATATTGTAAACACTTTTTATTCTCTGTTTATTCAAATACAAATTCCTCGAATACTATTCAAAGTATTCATGGTAAATTACTGAATAATTATTTCCACTTTAATATAAAACATTTTTCGTGTAATACGAAAATCGACTGAGATAAACAAGCGCGTTTCACGTTAAATGGATCACTTAATTTGATACAACGTTCTAAATACCTAATCGTATTTTCAGATCAACGTTATATATATTGCATTTTGGTATTTTACGTAAATAATTAAATTAACATTTAACACCATGAACGACTACGGATTATTATAAACCTATTCACATATTGAACAACATTTCGATAAGCTAAACAATTATATAACATTGTTCGAATAATTTAATACGCACAGTATTTGATGTACTCGTGTATGAATATTGATAATATAAAAAAAAAAAAAAAAACACGAATTTTCAATCATTATAAAATATTATTTATATAATATTCTCAAAAGAACGCCTACATTTATTATGTCCGCAGTGACGCACACTCATTTCCTGTTAGGGGTGACCAAATTTGTTTACAAAACACACACCACCTATTAAATTTGTCGCAAAAAAAAAAAATTTAATCAATTTTACTACTACAATAACATTTATTATTAATCTGTTAACTAAAAATATAATAATATATATTTTGAGTTTGTTTACAATTAAATAAAAGTAATTCGATAGCAGAAGGTACCTATTAAGGAGGACACAATTGTTTTTATATAAATATATATTTAATATATTTATATATATATATATAAAATATTTAATAATGTATTAACTCGTATTATCATTAAATACCATTTTTAAAATAGTATTATTTACAACTCTGTGCCTCATAATGGACACCACTATGTAGCCATGTGTCTCACGTGAAGCAAATGACGTTACGAAGAACTAATATATATAACAGAATTAAATTGAATTTAATGTCTAAAAAATTTAAATTAATCGAATTAGGAATTTCGATTTCATAGAAAAATCCCTTTTCGTTCGTAATTGGCATCACCGACAAGGGCAATTACGGAAACTATATAATTACCCACGGTGGATATTTACATACATTTGATTCTTATAACTATTATGGAACAAAACATTTTTCTGATACAAAATTTATTGTTCTTGTAAAAAATATTTTGTTCCTAATAAACTACAATATTTAAGCGAAATGTTTTAAATATATTTTATATATGTACGCTAAAATAGCCGCGCTAAAACGTCTGGGTCTGATATTGATCGTAAAAAAAAAACCTGTTACAAAAATATTAAAAATGTTAAAAACACAACGGCATAATAGTGTGGTCATTACTCTCTTCATACGTTATATTTACTACCTGATGTTATCCGGCTCGGTATGGAGTGAACGCTATTATGAACGCAGATATCATCTGGTATTCTCATTCAAACGTTAACGTCATTCGGGTAAATATCAAAGTATTACAATAATAAAATGGCATGTGGTTAACAATTTAATAACGTACACCTGATTTTCAAAATTTACAGGCGATCAATTGTATTTTTATTTTTACAGAAAAAAATATATATATATAAATATTTAATTTTGATTATAAATTACCGCCGTCGACATTGACGTGAAGTCGGTATGTACCAAATCTTTAAATTTCATTACGAAAAGTTTTTTCATTTTTTACCAGATACAATTGAAATTATTATTAAACGACTACTTTATTAAGAATCTGCGTGATCACACTATTCGAATAAGGGGTCTTATTTAGATGTTCGAATAATGTGATCTTTTGAGCAAAACAGAATCGGAAGTTTCACTGTAGAGCATATTCGGCGTGAAGATAAATAAGCTTAATTTAAGCAATGTATTTAATACAATAATATGAAATAGCGAAAATTTTGGACCTAAATTCTAAATAATTATTATTGTTGAATTATTTTATTAACATTTTTCTTATACGGTTTAATATTAATGTTGAAAAATCGTAATGTCGATTATAATAGAATTATAATTGACGGAAATATTAATAGTATTGCCATTTATATTACGCATAAATAATTTTAAACATTATCATTAATTAATTTTATAAAATATTTAATAAAAATGTACACGTAATATTATTTAGTTGCAATAATTTTACAAGTCTTTTGACGTAGTAAACAATAATGCGATATTTACAATAATTATTATATTTCAGGAATTTGACGGATTTATGTATAAACGCAATACGCATTTGTTTGTTTCGATTAGCCGACACGTAACGGTCGATGATAATTGCTACGTAATTTTAATGAATCATTCTAGTCGGTGCAATGATCTTGTTGCGTTTGTATTTAATTATTATTATACACACTGTTCGCATATGATTATTTTGTAAACTTTACGAATAAAACACAATAATACGTAGACTGAAATATAATATAAAATAAATTAAAAACACGTACACAATATAAGACGAATTGACGATTATAAGTTTTTACTTTGCATAACGTTAAAAAATACTCGTTGACAAATATATAGTTGACGAAATACGCTTCAGACAATTAAACGATCTATTAACGAAAAATTAAAGAATAAACACTGTAGCCTATACAAGGTTGAGGAAATACGAATATAAATATTACATTATTATAATTGACGATTAAAATTTTCGTGAAACAATGAACAAAACACGCTGATTCGATAGACTTGACGAATGACGAAATAATATTTTTATTTACTTCGCGAGTAAATCCATCTGTGTTCGTCTATTATTCTACATCTGTGGTTGTTGTTATTTATAACCATGAAATAACCAGTGGTGGACACATAACAATCGTGATAAAAAAAGATAATAAATAACAAAAATTATAACTAGAGATAATATTGCAAAACCCAATCTCTCAAAAATAGACAAAACATGTATTACAAATATGCATTAGGAAAAAAAATCCTCCATATCCTCCTCTTGAAAACTCCCATAGTCGTGCACGACATGCAGAATATACGCTCTATACACATTTGTGTTTTATTTATTTATTATTATTATTATTATTATAAGTAATATAAGACTCCGATTCGAAATCGGACAATCGTTCAATATCATATATATATATATTATATACAAGAGTAGATAAAAATATATTTAAAATATTTTACTTTATTGTTTTAATATCAATGTTAAAATACAAATATTATTTAATACTTTGATTATTATAATAATAAATTCATATTATACTCAAAATATAATTATATCATTCCAACATAAATATCGTATTGATAATATATTTGAAATACTATTTAATTATTTTCATAAAAATATTATATTCAAAATAATGATTCTTTAAAATCAAATATATATATATATTGTTTCGAAATATTATTTAAAAAGAAACATTTGTGTAACATCACAAAACATTTCTTTCGCAATACTGTTTTTCTAACGACTTTATAACCGTTTATAAAATATTATCATTAAAAAAAAAAAAAAAAAAAAAAAATGCTATCTAAGACACACATATAAATTATTTGATTTTCCCGTAAAAGAAAAAAACAGATTACATACGCGTGCGCGTCCATTCATATTATTTTCATGTTTATAAAAAATAAAACCGTATTGTCGGCATAACCACATGTTGATACACATACGTTAATCATATCGTATTTCAACAGAAATTACCGGATTCCTATTGTCTCTCGGGCAACATTGTGTAAGACAGTGAACAGCCGGCATATTATAATATTTATATATGCATATATTAATGGCCACATCAGCAGACAGCGTGGCTGATCGTTTACAGAGTAAAAACGAACGAAAAAAAAAAAAAAAATCGAAAAACAAACCTGTATTTAATTCTTTTTTTTTTTTACAATTCGTCGAGTTTTTATATCCCATAACCCAATCTAACCCAGTTAGATTAAATCTTTGAAATATATATATATATATATATTTATTTATTTATATTGCCTAAAACGTATACACCGTCGATTATATTACGCGTACGCAGAGTTCAAAGCCATAACAACCCGACGACTTATCGACTCGCGTATTATATTGTGTATGTGTTATGATGTTTTCGTTTTTTTTTTTTTTTTTCACGTTCCGACAATCACCGCCTTCTAATATATTATACACTCGGAGAGGGGAACGTCAGGATGAAATTTATGACTGGAACTGGTGATATTTTATGCAAATAAAGTAGAATCATAAGATATATATGTGTGTGTGTGTATACTCGTATTTACCTGTACACAAACGAATAACCGAAAAAAAAAAAAAATAAATAGTTTTCTTTTAACACGGTATGTGAATGCCGCTGCAGAATTACGTGACGCCGCGAGGGACAGAGTTTATGATTCTATGATATTATAGTCGACTGTAATAAAGCGTTGTGAAGTATTCAAGTACAAATATTTGTATGCGCGATATAATACACAAGTGTTTTTTTCGTATATATATATATATATATATATCGGTTGTTTTTGTTTTTTTTTTTTTTTTTTAATACTTCTTTTTATTCTCTCCAAATAAGTCCAATGAGTATGGGGGGGGGGGTTTTTAAACGCTCCGTTTTGAATTTTTATCTTTAACAATTCGGCGGTATAATATCAATCACTTAACGCTTAAATAATTTTTAATTATTACTACCGTATTATACAATGATTGTACAAACAAATCAAAATAATAATAATAATAAACTCTAAAATCTCTGTCTCGCTTTTGTCGATATCCAAAGCACCACCGGATTCGTTAGCCTTTTTTCGTTGAAGAATCATACGATTAAACTTGAATGTTACAATAAAGTTTAATTTCATTATACGTTTTTCTTTGGCAAAAACGCGTTGTGTTTTCTAACACAGATATTATGCAATTGAATATATAATTCAAATTATTTATACATTCGTGCTTACCAGAATTTTATATATATACACACATATAAGTAACAAGTGATAATTAACCTATCACTTAAATACCTGCAAGTGCACATTTTATAAATATTATTTATCATTAGAACGTAGTATACTGGTAAAGAGAAAATATTATAATGCAATTAAAATGTTAAAACGTAAATGGAATCAATTTGATAAAATACTTTTAAATTAATAATAATCGATTGGAATTTGCAAAAAAAAAAAAAAAAAAAAAAAAATCTCCGTTACTTTATTTATACTCAATTAATTAATTAATTTTAATTTCTGTACAGATATAAATATCATCGTTAAATTAATAATATAACATGAACTATTACGGTTGAGCGTATTAACGTGTTCTCCAATTGAATAGTTTATATTGCAATATATAATAAATGTTATAAAATAAATTATATTAATATTAGTTACCTACCTATATAATACGATGTCAATGACCATTACATATTAATGTATGAATAATTTTTCGTTTTTAACCTGATAGCGAATATTTATGCCAATAGTGATTGTTGCCCGGGCGACTTTGACTTATCATTTTGTTTGAAAGCAGTCAACCAAAGCTTATTATAGCACATTATAGAATTATTATTGATTTTATCAACCACTTTTTTATATCGCGGAAAGTATGTACAATTTGTTTGTGTATGTAATTTTTTCTAATTTTAAACACATTCCATTTTATATATCCACTAAACTACGCAAAAAGCGACTCTTATGAACAAATATTTACTCGGAAATAAAATATTGAAAACATAAAAAAAAAATATTTCAACCAGTTTTCATAAAAAAAACGGTGATAGAATACATTTATGGACTAATGTTATCTAACATAACATAATATAAATTATTATTCTTAATATCATTATTATTTTTTATTTATTTAATTAATTAAAATAAATAAATTATATTCTTATAATTAAAATCTTAATGAATTTATTTTATAAATAACATGTTTTTTATAGGTAGGCTAATTCTTGTATAAAAATACAATAATATTCTATTATTCTGTAATATATAACAAAAGATGGACTGTGATACTTAGACATTAGGGTCTAAGTGTAATATATTTTTTGAAATTTTTGGTTTTTCCTTAAAACCTATGTAAGGTTAAAATCAAAAAACATTTTAATTTGTATATTTAAGCGTGTTTGAATACTTTACATTTGTCTGAATATTAATAAAATGATCTGCAAACGTTCCTAGGACGTCAATAGTCGAGTAATTAATAATAATATTTAAAAATAGTTTCAAAATACATAATCGCTGGTTAGTGATAAAAAAAAAACTAAAAAATACAAAGTTAACGAATTTTAATTTTTTTTTTAACGTCGAAAAAACCATATTCGTAAAACCGCGTTAAAAGTTAATTAAAAATTCAAATATTTCGGTTTGCAGTTAACGACATACGAGATTGTCTAGAGTTAAACTTATTTTTCTACGACAAAATCAATCGTTAATTTATACAAATATGTGTTGAAATACGCCATCTCTAAAAAAGTTGTTTTTCCTCTACACTCGTTCTGCGCATATTATTCACACGTTTTCGTGTTTCGAGTGTGTTTTTATAAGATAAAAAATAATTATAATAAATATGTGCGCACAAATGAGAATTTGGAATCCGAAATAATACGTTATACTGGACCCGAATAAAAACAAAAATTCGAGTCGATATTACATCGCCACCACCATAAAGAACGTGTGTGCAGCCATGGGTAGTATTCCGAATACTTTATATCGAAAGAATTTAATGTAGCATTGTAAATACTTTTTAAAAGTATTCCGAATAAAAATTTTCAAAGCTCCGTCTAGTTACATATATAAAAATAATAACTGTATTATTACTTTAATGTAAAGATTAATCAATTCAGAAAGAAATATGAGTGGCAATCAAAAATAGTAGGTATTCAAACCAATGTAAATTATTTTATCAACAATTCTACTATAATTTGATGTTTGTTCATATTTGTTTGCTTCATTTATAAACACACAATTTAAAAAAAAAAAAATACTGAATTGACGACTGTATACACTCAATTAAATAATAATATAATATTAATATATTTGAAATTCGTATTACTGAAAACTAATGAAAAAAAAAAAAAAGTATTCTAAAAGTATTTGGAATAATTTTTTGTGAAATATTCAAAAATGCATATAGAGAGTACTAATTTTTATGAAACACCTACTTGATTGAATACACATTCCGAATACTTTTTTCCGCGAAGTTCTCGGAATATGTATTCCTTTAAAAAGTGTTTTACCGAAGTCTGCGCGTGTGCAACGACGTTGTCCGGTAAACTTCAACACGAAACGCTCCCAGCCTAGATCGAACGTTTATTTCTCTCTCTCTCTCTCTCTCTGTTTCTATAGTTTTAATCCGTAGATTGGTTTGCAGTTATCACCATCATCCACTCTTTCCCATTCTTCGCTTTTCTCCTTATCAACGCATACGAGTCACATCTTTGGTTTTTCATTATTCGCCGAATATTTTTCTCCTAAACTTGGCCTTCCTCTGTGATTGTTTACGATTGTTTCTATAATTAATTTTAACAATCCTTCACACCGTATGTTATATTATGGCCTATCCATTCGTTTCGTCTTTTCACTTCATCCCTCCGCAATTTGACTCCATCCGATATTCTTTCCAATAATTCTTTATTGATTACTCCATACATCCAGCATATATACTTAACAATCTCCGATTAACGTTTATTCGTATAATAAACGGTATCTATTTGTTTTATGTCGTAAATCTACGCGATCGTACGTTGCCAGTGCTGTGATTAAAATATATTTTATATTCAGGACGGAGAAAAAATAAAATAAAAAAAAGTCAAGTACGGATAAATACGTCAATTATCGAGACCGGGCCGCGGAATGTCAACCCGTCGTCGCATCAGCCGCGCAGACCGTCGGGATAGTCGTCATCGTCGGACGGGGCGACGCGTTTAGAAGAAGAAGAAGAAGAAGAGGCGCGCGACGGTCGACGATGGAAGACGGGAAGTGATTTTTGTTTTTCAGGAGGGAGGAGTAGTGGGCCGGTGGAGTGACCGGCCCGAAGTAATACAACTTATTGGCATCGAGCACCAAGCAGTCTGCCGGTTTACGCTTATCCGACGGTTATAACGCGTTCGCCCGAAGGTCTGCTATGAACACACACGTGTGTGTGTGTGTGTGTGTTTTTCTCCGTCACCAGCTCACTCCGATAGTTGGATCACACGCGTCGGTAACTTCTTTCCGATATTCGCGCACAAACACGTGGAAGGAGTTGAACGATAGGTGTACGTAACGTAATAAAGGACAATATTCAAGTTTTTTTTTCTCCTTCTCTCTCTCTCTCTCTCTCTCTCTCTCCACAACTCCGCCACAGAGTCTGCTCATTTTATTTTCTATTATTTTATTCTCTAAATATGGTACCGTCCCGGTCACGTTCGTGACGATAATATTTCCTATAAATATGACGCGCACTCCGTCTCATATTGGACAATAATGATAATTTGCGTAAAAAGAAGAATGAGAGAGAGAGCGAGAGAGAATCGAAAAAATTAAATAAACGATAGCCGGCCTTGTGTAGATGTCGCTTATGAGTGAAATACTCGGGGGCGGGGGGAATCTAGAGTTTTGTAATATTATAAATTTGAAAGCAGTTGCATAAATCATTACGCTCAATAGACGATTCTGAGCGTGACTTTGCGGTGTAATATTATTTATAATTTCAATAATATAGTGTGCGTATAGATTACGTAATTTACGATTAACCGTTTACGGTACATCATTTTAATACGATTTCTTACAATAAATACCAAGGCAATTAAAAATATTTAATTTCAATTGTCATTTTCTGTCAAAACGATATGCTTTGTCGAAAAACTTTATTGTTTTTAACTGTTTATCGAAAAAAAGAAAATTGTGACTAAACTATTGTCAAGACCAGAGACGGATTTACACAATTGTCGCCCCTAGGCAAATTTTTTTTTTGGCCGCCCCATTAAACTTATCAACGAGAAAACATATTTTTAAATACTTATTTAACATAACTACTAAAAAAATAAATCATAAATACTGATACTAAACAATAATTAATAGCGGTTATGTTAATAAACTAGAGTTAAAACTAGGTTAAAAAACCTAGAGTATTCTCAATAAAATATTGGCCTAAAATTGTCGCCCCTAAAAATTTGCTGCCCTAGGCAAATGCCTACTTTGCCTGACGCTAAATCCGCCACTGGTCAAGACTGTTTTGAATATAGTTGATGTATAATAAATCCGATTTAATATAAATATAATTATTTAGTATAATTCAGATTTCTCATTCAATTTTCTTATAAATAGGGAAACGAATTCTAGCTCATTAGTCATTCGTCATTAGGCATTTGAATGAGCAAGTCAAAGGGTACGGACCCTGCGGCGAGCTTTATTGTCTGTACGTTTTCTTACATCTTGACATCTATGAACAAAGTATGAAGCATCACACACACACACACAGAAACACAGCCGAGAGACGGCGATAGTATCAATATCATTTACGACTTAGATCCGACCGACAAAACAAACAAAATAATAAAATTGCGAATTGAATTAATAAAATATAAATTATAGTTCATATTAATATGCATAAAGCAATATATATATATATATATATATATTAATATTTGTAAAGTTTATGAATAATTTTACGCACCTCAATAAAAACTTTTCATTGTTAATTTTATTAATATTAATATTTGATATAATAAAAATTAAAAACTATCTTAAATATTATAAGATTTTGGACGTTAAAGGTCGTACAAATAAATTATCAGGTCAAAAAGCCATAGTTTTCATGATCTGAGGTTTATATGTTTGTCATGGGAAACGTCAATATGTTATTTTTTACTAACAACATATATAAAATGTAGAATACTAAGTGAATTGATAATAGAAGGAAAATTTTATTTAATGTTTATTGAATTGTGGATTTTTTATAAAAGCTGTAATTTATGATCAAAATACTAACAACATATCAGCACATAAACTTCTTGACATAACAAAAGATAAACCATTTTTTGATAGATAGAAACATTTTTTAGAAAGATAAACAAAATTTAATCATTTCATTAAAAACAATTTCATATTTCAATAATTAAACTAATAATTAAAATTTAAACTTTTTAGTTTATTATATTAATGACGATTGTTTGGGAAACTATTTTGAAATTTTTTTTTTTGTATCAAAACTATTGCAATCACCACAGGGCACAGACACATCTACACAAAGCATATGATTTATTGATAAGAACAGTTATGTTAATTACAAAAATTAGAGATAATTATGAGGAGCTTATTGTGTCTGCTATTGAATGACTTAAATGTGGTGTATCGATAAAAAAACCTGTTAAACCTAAAATACAAATATACTCAAAACAATACTTTGGAGAAACTCGAGGAGGTAGAAGATTTTATGTACCAGAAGAAAAATGTTTTATATCAAATGTTTTTCATTTACTTGATATTGCTATAATCCAGCTACAAGATGGATTGAGTTTCGAAGAAATTAAAATTTTTACTTCAGCAAAATATTGTTTTTATGGTTGAGTGTGAAATGGTTAAAAATTGTTAGGATTTTATATTATTTTACAACGATGATCTCTTATATTACAGACTTAATCAGACCATTAACTTCATTGAAAAAGTTTGTTGGAAAATCTAAAATGAAAAGATTTTAAGAATTATCTTTTTTTTTTTTTTTAGTTGAAAATGATCTTTCTTCACTTGATAATGAAGTTTTAACTGCTTGTATGATATATTTAAATCTACCAGTGACTGTTATTTCGGCCAAAAGATTGTTTTCTAGATTAGAATTGCCTAAAAACTATCACCGAAACTCTGTTTCTTAATAAAGATTAACCGGTATAAGTATGCCAAATATTGAATGATTAAGAACAAAATAGTTGGATGTTGAAAAAATAATCACTGACTTTGTGAACACGAAGTGTCGATAAATAACATTTTAAGTAAATACAATTAATATTTTATTATGTTATTCGCGAATATAAATATATTATGTATCTATGCATTTATATAAAAATACAGTTCAAAACATTTGTATTAATAGTTATTTTTAAATTATTTTAAAATTAAATTTGTATTTTTGTATTTTCCTCTTTAATGTTGTTTCTACGCTATTGGCGAGTGATTGACCTTTTGGGATGGTATAGAGGAGTAGCATAAGAAAACAGTATGATGCAATTAATCGTTAATTTTTTTTATTGTTTGGATATTTTTAGTGTTAGGACTTTAAGATGCATTGTCCCATATTAAAAAAAAAAGTATAAGATTCATCATGAATAAAATAACAGTACGTATTTGCTAACCGATAATAATGTTACGGTTGTAATATGTTCTGTAATAATACGATCACCTAATATTGTGATGTCGTGCTTGATGTCTCACTCGAGAAGGACGTAATTCGTAGAATATAACAGTCGTTTTATTAACAGTTATCATTCGTATTAATTTTGGGAAAGTATTGACCATTCGTTCCAGGAAGATTATGATTAGGGCTGACAACGTAATGCTCAATAATATTCGGAAAAAATACTTTAAAAAAATGTTTTTATGCACCAAGAATTCAGAATTACGTACAAAAAGTTTGTTTATTTTTAATAATTTGGTACGAATAATGATTTGAAATTTAATTATTATGCGGACAGCCAAATATCTCATCGACTTAGAATTCTTTTAAATCAAATTTTATTTAGTATTACCTACTACGAAAATTTTTCGATAACATAAAACGAGTATCATATTTATGTAAAAAAAATTATGTCGGTGTATAAAAAAATCATAAAATAAAATTTCAAATTCGTATTTTTTATCCGAAAAGTCTGAAATTCTCTCTAAAAAAAAAAAAAAAAAAAAAATAATAAAATAAAATAACCTAAAAACAAAAAAATTGTCGAAATTTCGACGAGAAAAAAAAAAAGAAATCTTTTATTTTATATATGTAGCCTAGACTTTACGCGGCCAGTAGAAGAGACGTATTTTAAGTGCGGGAGGAGAATTTTTTTTTTTTTTTTTTTTGCATATTATACCCGTTTTCAACGCGATTTATACACCGCTGATTTTGGGCTACTCAGTTCCGGGCCGATTCCGGATCGACCGATCCGCGTCCAATCACATCCGCCGTAACATAAAATAAAATAAAACTTTATTATCTGATGTTTACACACATATTTGAAGCCGAAATATCGGACTCGGTAAACTCAAATATTTAATATATTTCAGTAAGAAAAAAAAAGGGGGATAGGAGGTAATTATATACATATATTTTTTTTTTCTCGAAATAGGCGGTATAATCGTATTTCGTGTTTCACGCGTTATCATTTATATTTGTCAACTACGGTAGAGAGGTCAAGCTGGTCATTAATAATGCGTATAAACCTACCGATATAATATACAGAGTAAATTACAGATGCCGCACATGATCAACAGGAACTGGTTTCGTGCATTTCTATATAACTTGACATGTGTGTACGCGTATTTTTCTCTATGTGTGTGTGTGTGTGTGTGTGTGTGATCAGGGCGTCCAAAAAAAAAAAAAGAAAAATAATAATAATAATAATTACATTAGAACTCACACGGCGCGTGTGTACTACATTTGATTTTTAGATTTTTTAATTTCATGCCGTATTTACACACTATCATTTCGCTGGCGAATTCCTTTTGCCGCCCATTGAGAACGTCGCGCTCGGGGCCCCGTCATTGTTCGACGTGCATAACAGCAGAAAAACACAAAAACTTTAGGTTATCTCCGTCACATGGTCGTACGCGTTCACGGGCCCTCGGCGTCGTCGATTTGGTAAAAGTATAATAACCGAACCCCGCTGAGACGTGGCCGAATTTCGTTTAAAATAACAAAAAAATAAATAATAACACACCCCCGAGTGAGAGAATGTGCTGGTAATTAAAACCGGATTACCGTTTTCTGTTCCCTTTCCGATGGCTATTAACGCCTCGTTCGATTATTATTATTATTATTATTATTATTATTCGCGTTATGTTATGACGTACATATTACATGTATGTCTCGTCTTCGCCGTCACCGCAGTCGTCGTTATTATATTCGAGTACACAGATGTATAGAAGACCGATTCGATGTGAACCACCGTCCCGTTAGAATAATTTTTCAACGGTTCGAAAATCTTATGACAATCGCTATCTGATCGTCCAAGTGACAAAATATCGAGACAGAGAAAAAACGTCGTCTTCGTACAGTTTTCAAATACAATATTCAATACGAATTTAAATCGAATTAACGGTTCACATCGAGGTAAAAACATTTTTATTTTTCCTCAATCCGCTCGGAACTTTTTCGGTTTTATTTCTAAGCGACCAATAGCTTTACAATATTTCGTCTACGATCGCTCCGTCGAATATCCCAAGCGAATCGTTCCTTTTTTGGTGATTTATTCGATGTTTTTTTCGATTTTACCGCACGCTGCAGTACACGCGTTTCTTTTGAACATGCTCGGATTATCGGATTTTCGGATTGGGTCAGAAGAAATAGGGATCCAATGTAAGTGCTGCCTCACGCACATACTAACCGACTTTTTATTATTACTTCCGAATTACACACTAACTTCCAAATTATACCTCGACATCTAAACTACTCGGATGATGCGAAAAAGCAAGTGCCGCTTCGAACAACACACTTCAATACCTATGACATCTCCCCTACTACATCACCTATAACACCAGAGACACTATACATTTTCAATTTCTGATAACAATTGCTTTAACTATTTTTTTTCACTTTCAAAAATCGTCGTTCTAGGACTCCATCAACAACATCAAGTCTTACAACATATACCAAAAATCCATAAGTTTTGTGTACGGCTACCGTAATTCCGTTAAGTTGAATGATCATCAATATTGTCAGTACTTGATCAGTACTTGTCAGTACATCTTCATCTACGTTTAGAATTATACCTCTATCTTTTAATCGTCCTCTATTGTATTTACATTTACCCTGAAACAGTGACTCGTCAATTTGAACAATTTCACACGCACCACCCTTTTTTTTCACTTATCAAACATTACAACTGCTACGTTTCTATAGAGATTATTCAAGCATCCAACCGTATTACAAGTTTTTATTGTAAATTCTACGGTCATTGAAACTGGTATTTGATACACTCAGTACCAAACTAATTCTACAATTTCGTTTAATTCTAAGCCAATATTACTTTTACTTTTACCATTTTTATCATAAGGAGTAAAAAAAAATGTTTTTCTTATTTTATTTTTCAAGCACTTTTGAAATAATCGAAAAATGACAGCTCTAAAGTACCAACAAAATGCTATTTTCTACCGGAAACAAATAAAACAATTAAATCAGTTAAAAGTTAACATTTTTTGAATAACTTTGAAAAATAAAATGAAACAATGCCCATCTAGTATTTACGTATTAAAAAAAAAAATTTTTAAAGTAAATCACAACTAAAAAATGTGTTATAATTTTAAGTAAACCGGAAAATTTTCTTCATAGGATGGTAAATTGTTTTTTGTCTATAAAAATTCATAGCATGAGCAAATTTTCGTATTTGCAAACATAAATTCATAAAAATCGAATTTTACTACTATTACGTGTTAATAGAAAATATATAAATACCGCAATGTATTACATCGAAATTTTAATAAATATGAGTTAAATATACGTTATTTATACTTGTAAATATATTGTATATAAAATAAATATCACCATTTCATTGTATATAACACAATGGTCCTGGTTAATACATGTACACAAACATACAAATTCCATGCCGCCATAACTTTTATAATCTTAACATATAAGTATCATAAAATAGGCGCGGATTCAGGCGGAATGCACCCCTGTCGTCTAAACCACCAATAAAATAATATTCATAGGGATATTAAAATAACTTCAGAAGAAGTTATTGAAGAATTCAGTGAAAAAACACTCGAGAAAATTACACTACATGTAAGAAATTAATGTTATTTTTAAGTTAACCTTTAATAAATAACGTTTGAAAACGAAGTTAGCTCTGATAAATTTAACATAAAATAGAAAAGTATAACCAATTTTTTTTGTTTTGTTTTTTGAACACCCCCCGTTAATATTTTTTGGATTCGCGCGTATCATAAAACATGTCATGTTCGTCGATGATTGTAATCAACAATACAATAATGCGATTTATTTATATTTATCGTTGCTTTTCAATTCGAAAATAATAACTTCGAAATATATCTATTTCTACGTAACCCAACTAGTATTTTTATCTTATTGAAATGATATTTAAAATGTAGAAAAACAATTCGGTCGTCCGACACTCGAAATCCAGTAGCCAACAACAACAACAATAACGATTTACTACACTGATTTATGCGCGCACACTGACAAATGGATTCACAGACCGACGAGGAAAATAAGAAGAAAAAATCACAACAAACTGGAAACCTGTGCCAACGATATCACACTACACACTGTGCGTAGTTATACTCCGACATACGGTGACATATTTAAATATTTAATTTTTTTTTTTTTTAACGGATCGATATTAAATTATTTAACTATGCTCATGTGTCTGCAGCGTTATTTAAAACAGTAATAATACATAAATATTACTATTCCACATTCACAATTTGTTTTTAAATTTTTATTCTATATAGTTACAATTTTATGGAATATTTGAAACAGATAATATACTAAAAGCGTTAAAAATTTTAATACGAATTTATTATTTTCAGACGTATTTTGGTTCTCAGCCTAGATAAAGAGTAAAAAGTGGTAGTGTTGTTATAATTATTTTCATAATAAATGCCAATTTTACTACTATGGCTTGGGTGGTATAGTAAAAGAAAAGTATTCAGGTTCATGGAAAAATTTTAAATTATTATGAATTAAAATCGTATACACAATAATAGTTAATAAATTGAGTGTAGGTACATGATACTCGTTTATTACAAAATGTCGAATAATTTTCAACACTATAATTGAAATTATTTCACGTTCATTACGAAATTGTATTATTATTTAAAACTCCCATTATATCTCTATATTTGCCTATACCTATCTAATTTATATAATTTAATTAAATTCCTTCGGCGCGTATACAAGTACACCGAAATATCAACCCAAATAATATGAATATCGTCATTATGAAAACACAGGAGATATAAAGGGACAAATAATATATGAGGACATGACTATCCCGACGGAAAAAAATTTACCCACCAGTAAAAAATGTCTAGTGTCATCCGTGATTGTAAATAATAAATACGCTGATGTTGCGCGCGAACGAGTGTTATATTACACTTGCACAAGTTACTTGCTTATACACTCGATCGCAATATTAATAATAATAATAATAATCGCCGATTTACCACCAGACGCTGCTGTACATTGTTCAAAACGTTTCAATATCTGTTGCTTCTACGTGTAGACGATAATTTTTCAAAAAAAAAAATTGTGTATACTTTGATCGAAAAATTATAAATAAAGAATTATTGCTAAATTTGCAACTATTATTTATTTTTTTTTTACTGTTCGAACTCGTCGCAAAGCCGGATTCAAATTAATTACCTACATGCACGAGTTAAAATTACAAAGAAAATTTCAGCGTAACATTTTCTAATATTTGGTGTTGTTTTTAATTTTTATCGCAATTTTGTTTGTTATCCACATTTACGAACAATTTTTAATATGTTTACCAAATTTATTTTTACGTTATTTTACAATTTTTTTGACCGACTCTATTTTAAAATATGTCATAAAAACAAGGACTTCCGTGAGCAATCGAAATAATTAAACGAACGAGCTCAAAATAAATTATACGGTATCAACGGCCGAATCCGTAATTTAGTCCATGAAAAATCGAAAGATGTCTTAAGAAGAAAAACACTGAATTCGTAACAACAACCACGTGGTATTTTGAATGGAGAAAAAAATATTAGACAGTTTATCGGAATGCTTGATGGTAAGCGATTAAATGTAAACGCGGCGTGTCATAAAGTATAAAAAATGAAATAAATAAAAAATTATTAACTCTAGATCGAAAATCGTAAGAATTCAATCACGTAATTGTAATAGTGTTTAATACCGTTCTACAGAAAATAATTAAATTTAAATAGGTATCCAACTAATAATAAGTAATTTTTTTCTTTGTTTATGATATAGCGATGAAAAATATAATAATAAACTGACTACACTGTTTAAAATATTAAAACGTAACGACGTTTAGAGTAGAAACAAATTTTTTTTCTTTTTAGTGCAATAACGCGAGATTAATTTTAATACCTTTTTTTTTTTCTACTGCAACGACATCTGAGGAGCTTTAATTATAAATAATATAAATGTATTGTTCCCGGTCTGTTGTTATATTAATGTTAATAACAATAGATATTCGCACATTTCGATTACCATATACTATTCATACTCCTATATATATATTCATATAATAATTAAATACTATACAATGTATGCCCGTAAGTTACAAAACTTTCATAATTTCAATTACGCATTGGTTATTTAGGAAAATTTTTCTCATTAGGCCATTATAACTTAAAACATACTTTGATGACACTACATGTCATTTTTTAGAAATAGAAGAAAATATGTCCTCAAACTCGAGTGTTATTATATCGTGATTTTTTTATTCTTTTTTTTTTTTTTTAATAACGATCCAACGATTCTATTGCGTAGATTTAATACCAATTTTATTTCTGTATTTTCTTTTTTTTATTATTATTAATTCGTTTATATATCATTTAAAAAAAAAAAGAATAGAAAAGAATCTGTACTTAATGAATGCATCCAAATTAAAAAAAAAGTTGTAAATTATTGTATTTAAATTATTAAATTTAATCATTAATGTTTCGTTATTTAGATTATTTTCGTCACCAATTCCTTTTGAAATCTTGATCGCCTTCGTGATTGCGTTGTTCGTGTGGAAAATAGTCTGGATCGTTGTAAGTATCGTCTACCAAGATACACGTAAGCGCATACCTATATTTACGATATTTAGTGTATATTTTAACGATTACAAATATAATAATTTATGTATGTGAAACATCACGTCACATATATTTAATCGATTTTTCTAAACGTTTTATTTACGCGTTTTTTTTTTCAATTGAAACTATGCATTTAAAATTATATGGCCAGTACAAATGTCACGATATTAATTTGTCTGCACAGTCGCGCGCGCACTCGTATAGAGCGTAGTATCATAAAATTATTCAGCCATAAAAAAATATAAATACATTATCGATAACGGTATGTTTTCGTATATAATATAATCTCACGTCTGGTACTTTCAAATATTAATAAGTATAAACTAGTAACAGTTTCATGGACCCGTGCACAATATAACATTAAACGACATCGTAATACGAAGTTTTCGAGTGCTTTACAAAGACGAGTACGACGTGTTAAGAACAATCACGACTAGATATCGGATTTTTATGTTTTTACTTATTTTTATTGAGAGAATGCTATTCAAATTGGACGAGCTCTCTCGACACGATTCATTTTCCTACGAACTGATGTACAAGAAAAATGTTTAACGCATAGAAAAGCATATTGCACGGTCTACAACGTTAGACGAATATTTTGTGCAAAATGATATGTTTAGGAAAATATATTGTGAGATTCAATTTAAACAACGTTTCGCGCAAAATAAAAAAATGTATTCTTTTATATATATATATATTAATAAAAAACTGTGATCTCCGTCAGTTTCCAAACCCCCGGACGCCATGTGATCGGATCGGGTGATGTTTACCGTTCAACTCGAACGCGCGAGTTATATCAATATTATTTAATAAATTAATATATACATTCATTATTATTATTATTATTTTTTCGAATCATATTATTATTATTAGTTTTAGATCCCATAAAGCTACGTAACACGATAAATCAAAGGAATCGAGTGTCTATAAATCGACTTCCCCCCCCCTTTACTCCCAAAAAAAAAAAAAAAAAATTAACGATTGTATTATAACTTCCTCGATAACGCGCATCACGATAGCTCGACTTGGCTCAGATTCAAGGCCTGCGCTAAGTGGTGGCAGCTTATGGAACACCTGTCCCGCGTATATAGTGCTCGCGCGTGCGTGTGTATTATATGCGCGCGCGCGCGCGACTCCTCTCGTAAAATATACAAGAGGTCATCGTGCTACCATCTTGTTTGTGTATGTGGAATATCCACATTCTTTGGCGAACCATTTGAAAAATTTCGTTCCGTACAATTTTTTTTTTTTTTTCTTCTTCATCTCGTTTTTCCGTCCATATCGATCATAAAAATATATACGCGCGCGCGCACGATTATAAATACATATTTGGAAATTTTCCAAAATGTACGTGTATTTGCCGTATACGTTGTAAATACACGACACAACGATATGACCCACCTGAGACGAGACTGCATAACGTTACATACACCGACGAAATACACCGAAGTGTTATGTTATTCGAGTGCACGAGTAATATTATTTGTATTCAAATATTATACGTTACGTGTCACGCGCGAAATCGAAATCGTAATAATACGTTTAACCGTCTTATGTCGTTGTTCTCACATTTCCGGTAATGCACCACGCGTCGTTTTTAATATTAAACTTAAAAATAAATTTCATATAAATAATATCTCAGATTTAATAATACATAAGGAATCTGTTAATAAATACAATTTGAATTTATTAAATAAGTTTATATCTTCTAGCCGTCATCCGAGCAAACGCATTGATTGCTTCATCATCAAATTTACTTTTCCACAATTATCCTTCTCAACGTTTATTGACTTTAAATCGTCTGTCACTCGTATAGGATCAAATATATGATATTACTCTTTTAAGAGAAAAAAAGAATCCTTCGTTAGATGCCGTACTTATTGAAAGTGTAACAACAATTATTATATTATATTATTATTATTATATATATATATATATATATATAAATCAAAGTAGCTGATATATACTAAAATTTGTTTAATGTATTTCATGACGTAATATTTTTTTAAAGTTGATATGTTGTTTATCACATTTTAGAATATATTTTTTAGATTTCGTACTAAAATACGAATAATTTGTATTTATGTATTTTTAAAATATCAAACATTAAGTATTTAGTCGGATTTTCGAATTGAAATAAATTACTGATGGTATAATTATTGTCGCTTTCTGTGGATCATCGAGAAAACGTATGTATCAAGGGTCTGCATATATTATTAATTAACTGTTTTTATTAACGTAAAATACACTAAAACAATTTATTTATTTCATTTTGCAAATATTAATTCACGACAACTAATAACGCAACAATAAATTATATACATATATATATACACCGTAATTGTTAATGAAAAAAAATTTTTATCACGACAAAACTTTCAAATAATTATTACAAAAAAAAAAAAAAATATTTTTCGTTTTAATATTAATATGTCATTGAAATGCGTTATTAATAAATAAGGCATTCTAATGACATTCAAAGATACATTCTAGCCGAGGACGATTACATCATTACACTTTCATACCAGTACGAATTGAAAAGGCGAGAAAAAAGTATTTGACAGTGTATACGATTCAAAAGGATTAAAAAAAAAAATGAATAGTATATCACGAGCACATAGAGTCTATTTGTAAAAAGTGAAATGTATACATCAAGAGTGCCTATTATTTTCTTGGCGTTTCCAAAATTGAAACACGAATCGCGGTCAACGATATATTATTATGGCGAAGAATCCACTAGCCCCAAAATAATTTTTTTTTTTAAATTTTATACTTGATCTCGTGGAGTTAATTTTTTGGAAAAAAATTTAAATGTCGAATATAATAGATTGATTGTCGTATCGTTGACGATCAACAATTAATACGAAATTTCGGTTTAAAAAGAAAAATACATAAACGTGTTTTTAATAATTTTCATAATTTTGAAATGAATCGGTTTTTTTTTTTTTTGGTGGAGGAGGGGAGGGAAGAGGGCGTTTATCCTCCTTAAATTAATTAATAATACGTAATTTAAATTTGCAGACGTGCTTGCGACGTTTCATATGGCAAATCGAGTGTACTCGTCTCTCTATTCAATTGCCCACACTTTTGCGTCGTTGACACAAAAGATAGAAATATAAAACACCGTATTGTGTCCCCCTTACATGATTGAGCAACGTAATATAACATAAGAACACGAGTTTCATAAAATAAAAATAATTACTATTATACGTTGACTAGTTTTGTGTGTACGTATTTTTTTTTCCACCATCGGCGAACGTATTGTATTGAGAATTATACGCGATCGATGCCCACTGTCGAATCCGTAATTATAGGTATGTCATCCACGTGCGTGTATAAAAGGCATATTAAATATCTTATATTCGACTACTGTATTACCATTTAAATGGTGTTGCGGTTTCCATCTCGGAGCCGTTAAACTTCGATCATTATTATAACGTCTACACTGTATAGCCCCGTACGTTGTGTATAATACACTACTCGCCTCGATTCTCTCATCCTTTTACGCTCTTTCTCTCTCTCTCTCTCTCGCACTGCCACTCGGTCATATACGGTCACGGTATAATATGTATATTTATATAGTCATAATGCATATTATGAGCACGACTGCAGACCCAGAATTACGTTGCGTATAGCGTAATAATTATATTACAAACCTGTTCGGAAACACGGCACCGGTGATGTACGCATATTATAGACACATATCGAATTATCTTAAAAAAAAAAAAATAAATAAATTTATGAACATAAAATACCGCGGCCAGCTGCTAATGAGCGCCCGACCAAGTAGTATGTTAAATATTATATTATATTACCAGTTACGGATACTATGATAAACGCTTAGGTACCTATTGCATAAGGTATACGCGTATAGAAATACTATAATAATGCCAACGTTCCGAGCGTCCTGTATAGTAGTAAATTTATTATTATTATTATTATTATTATTATTATTATTACTATTCATACTTTTATATGACTATAGATAATATGCATACTTCATGTATACGAGTAGGAAAATAATAATTCAATCGTCAATTCCTAAATCCTCGATTTTAGGTAAATGTTACTTTATATTTTGTTAACTTTAAAAGTTAATAATATGTTTTTAAAAAAAAAAAAGTACTCGACTTAGTGAACAAAAAATACGACCTCGCGGGAAAAAAAATTATATTTATTATATACAATAAAATCATAATTTTCCCATATTGCTAACTTGACGCTGATATAATGAGAAATACTACTCAACGTACATTAGCGCACGACGAAAATATATTTAAATAACCGATAATATTGATATTAAATAAATTGAATTTTATTGTGAATTTTTTTTAATTCTCATCGCACAAAAAGTCGACTTTTGGAAGTACTTAAGTCGCGGGACCCAATAGGAGAAGTCACTCTGCCCTCTACGTTAGTATCACCATTGGAGGAAGTATCGACTTTATCTTACTAAAAATAAACGTATATACAAAGACATTTTTTTTTTTTATCGCGAGTCAGTAATAATATTTTATTAGGGAATTGTTTTATTATTAATTTTTATAAAACTATTAAAGATTATTTTATAAACCGTTTTTAACGCCTAAATTTTTACACCTGAATGACAAAAGTAGACAAACTTTTGATTTGTTAAATGACAAAAATAAATATATTATTTTCTACACAGAACATACATACAATTAAAATAAATTAATTAAATTATTACATTTAATCATAGCAGTCATTTTTTCGCGTGTTTCAATATCATCAGTATCGATAAAAAATACAATATCAATGACAAAAATCACTCACCGTCGCTCTGTTTTATCAACCCGTGTAGTTTGATAATAATAATAATAATAATATTCGTATTTAAATTTTTGATGAAGTGCCTTGACGACAGTGTAAATGTCTAATATATACAAAAGTAACTTACCCATTCCACTTTAACGTGTCTTAAATTTAATTTCTCGTATTCATAGGACTTAAAAAAAAATCAACATTTCTTGTGTATTTTCCCATAAAAACATATTCTACGTAATGTAAGTTTATTTAGTTATTACGAATGAGAAATGGGGATAAAAATATTAAACTATTTTAAATTCAAAGAGTGTAATGTGAAAAAAATATAACGAAAATTATATATGTATCCTGAGTACTACGCCGAATTTATGGCCCTATAACTGACAATGAAGAATATAGAAAGCGAACAAATCAGGAAATTTATCAAATATTTCATAAACCCATTATTAGTGCGTATTTAAAAAGTAAATGATTAGAATTGACTGGTCACATTTAGAGGTATGAAGGTATAACAAATACAATTTGTATTGGGAGACTGAACGGAAAAAGTCCTAGGGATCGACCGAGACAAAGATGGGAAGATAGGGTGAAGACAGATCTTACTGGAATATCACAAGGAACAAGAATCGAAGACAACGGAGATAGAGATAAATGGAGAGGAGTGATTGAGGCAGCGAAGGTCCTACATGGGCTGTAAGAGCTAGAAATAGATATATTGCCTGAGATTATGGTGCATGATGAAAATACTTTACCCTGTATAGTTTTTATTGATGTTATAGTTTGTGTTACTTACATATATATATTAACACAATTCTAGGTAATTTATTTACCTTATTGTACTTGAAACAAACTTGTTAAGTTTATAAAAAGAAATTTATTAAGAGTTCATAATCAATTGAAAAAAATGTAACCTAATTTTAACACGTTTAGTTAGAAATAAAATAGTACTATTTAAATTATTTTATCGAAATATAGTAACAAACTCGTATACATTATTCAACACTTACTTTGAAATGATTGTTTTCAGTTAAAAATTACTTTTTTTTTAATTTGTTTAATTTTACACCTGTAATACTATTCATATGTACTACCTATTGTATCCAAAAGGCACCGCCCGTTAATTATTAAAATAAAATATACTTATTTATGTCTTATACCTACTAAATGAATAATTAAAAAAAAAAAAATCATTTCAAAAAAATTATTTATTTTTCATTAAACAATCACAAATTAAGTTTACTAAACAAATTAATTTTAAAATATAAAAATAAATAATTACAACAATATTTTAAATACACATTTTTTTTTATCATTTTGCCTTAAATTGTCGAGCGTCTAAAAAATTTTATATTATTTTCATCGAAATATTTCGACGTATACCAAATTGCAATCATAAAAATATGATTTTCGTCATTCGTTATTTATAATAAAAATTGGATAATCGACATATTACGGTATTAAAATCATAAAATACGCCTTAAAAACAAAAACAAACAATGTTTTTTCGCTATACGTATCGAAACAAATTTGTACTTTAATTTAGAACACCGTGAAACCTGCAAAAAGAATCTGTCTGACTCTAGAGGAAACGCTGTGAGTAGAGACAATTTCTCCTGCCACTGATTTCCTTCTCTGCATCGTACAGAAAATAACACGCCATTTGCCCTGTGCATAACACGTGTGCACACGCGCGACAAAATAATTCGACTCGATCTCATGCGCGTAACGCCTGAAACGTATTCAAAATAGATAACATAACGTGCCCTAATCTATACGATTTTTACAGTAATATTATAAAACTAATAACGATGGTTTTAAATTAAGATTAATAAACGCGTTCACGTTAAACTTTGCCGTCATTGATCTTAAGTTTATTTTAAATATACGATGAAGAAATTATATAATTAAACAGAGTTCATCAGATTTAGAGGTAATTTTTTCAAAACACCTAAGTTATTAGTATGTGTCGTTTTTCGCACGTCCCATTTTATATATATATATCTCAAACACTAATAATTTTACCGCCAATATATTATTTGTCATAAACATTTTAATTCCCCGAATAAACGACGTTTTAAATGAAAACAAGCGAATGGATTTACAATACCTGTATTGAACATTTATTCCAACGATTTATCGTGATATGCCATACCAATATCAAGTATACTCTGCGCAGGGATGCGCAAAAACGATAATAGTTGGATATATCGATGAACGATATTATATAAAGAACATGAAATATCGAAAAATCGATAAATCAACGAATGATATTATATAGAACATGAAATATGTAATATACCTATATTCGTGGTGTACAATATCCTGTATACGTTTCGTACAATTATACGAATTAATTTCGATCGGTACCTACCATTAACAATTATTATATCTATGTTATATATATATGAATTACCCTCACTGATGATGAAAATAGAAATTTGTATTAGCACCAAAATGTGATAATCCTCGTGACAAAATTGTAATAGTGTAAGATATTAATTTTATTATTTATTGTTATAGTGAATATTTATTATTTCATTAAGTTGAAATATTTCTCATAATTATAATTTGAAAAATGTTGAAGTCACCGCCTTAGGGGAACGAAAAGAACGGGATGTGACAAACGTAAAATCAAAAAAAGCAAACAGGGAATATTAACATTTGTTTGTCGTATACAAAACAAATTTGGACACGAAAATATTGATGCGACGTTTTCGATATATCGAAGACAAAATACCGATGAAACGATAATATGGATATATTTTGCAAGTCCCTAATTCTGCGAACTGATAACAACGCAATGGCGAATACGATTCAAATCATTGATATTGTCACTATATAATAAATATATACAGATTCCTCCGGCTCAATAGAATTACGTCGCAAAAAGCGGCCACTATGACCGAATGTCTCATTAATAATTATTCATACGTATACGGAATGTTGAAAATAAGAATAAGCAATTTTACTTTTTCAAGGTAATGTAAGAAAAATATCGTTTGTCGTTCGAAAATCATACGTTTACATTTGTTTTTGAAGTGCCCAGATATTTAAATTGATTTTTTAATTATTTTATTATATTCATATCAACTATTTCACGACCATTGTGTACAATGCGTCATGCGCTTTATTTATTTTTACTCTTTAAAAAAAAAAAATAATATATATATATATATATATATACTATCCTTATTTGTGAGTAAAAACTATTTTGGACATAATCGATATTGTAATATTCATGAAAATAATTTTTTTTTTAAAAAAAATGGTAAAGATTGCCTCAATCTCTTTTATATAAAATGTGAGGATATATTTTCAAAAATGAGTGTCCCTTATACGTACGTTTTGATAGCGATTTTTTTTTTAAATCAATTTAATAAAATAATCACTTGAAATGTTTGCAAATAATTATTTATAATAATAGTTATAACCATTGGCACAAAAGTAGTGTTGAACAAAAACAAAAATCATCCTGTACGTATATAAGACTAGAGTGATCGAACATCATTTCGCGTGGATTTTGATTTTTTTTTTTTTAATATGATTTTATTTCTCCCATGTCGGACGTCAGTTTTGTTCGTAATTCGCCGACGTTTATATAATTCGCAGAACAGAAACGAGAAAAAAAATCTTTTGTGAAAAAAAAACAAATGAGCTACTAAAAATTGTGTTTTGTCCGGTTTTTAATTAGCACTGGTTTACCTCGTCCCACGAATAGCACAATAAAAAAATAAGTATAACAGTTTTGTTCTGGATGAACACGACATCTTTTTTTTTTTTTTTTTTGGAGACAAGCGACAAAAGAAACTATGTACTGGGACGTATAATTGAGCAAAAACTATTTTTGTTCTATTGTTTTAAACGCGAAAATTAATTAACATCATGTGGAGCACTAATAAGACAATCGCGTTTGTAAACTGGCCGCAGTGTAAAATCGTCGAATACATCAAATTACGTTTTTTCTTCATTTTATTATATTGTATATGTGTATATATAGGTCAATTCTAGTATCAAAATAAGGCTGTATTATAAGAAATATAAATATTTTTGTTCGGTTTTTTAAGTTATTTGCAAATCCCTTCCAAAGCCGAGTAAATCAGCTGGTTTACAATAAAAGAAAAATTAAAAATCGTTTTCATATTTAGATAGTGTAAAAAAAAAAAATATGTTACTAGTAACAATTGCATTTGTTCAAAACTAATGATTTTAGACTCTTGAAATATTTACCGAACGTGTAATATTATATAATATTTTATAGTAGCTATAACATTATGTTAATTAGTCGTGAGTGTCTCATATTGTCATATCTTGTACTCTTATATCTACTTACAAGTGGTATTAACAAATATTAACTACATATTTTATTTAATAATAATATAACTACTAATTTCAATTCAAAATGTGTATATAATATTGAACTAATGATTTTTTTTTTATTTTGAAACTTTGTAAAACCAAATAACTAATTATTTTAATTATTTAATTCTAAATTTATTTAAAATTTAAATGTATATACATATAAATATAGTTTATTAATATAATTTTATAACTTAAATTATATTAATTATAACCACTAATTGTACAAATTATTTTAAGTACATACCAGTGACGCTCACAAGTGTTTCAAAAGCCAGTGCAGTTATATTAATTGTGGTATATTAATGAACCAGTGGTATATTTTCAATTTTTTTATGGGAGGGGGGTATGAGGAGTTAAACCATTTAAAAGTGGAAATATTTTTTTTTGTTATATTCACATTTGAGCATATTAATAAATTTGAAGGGTCGTAAATTTTTTTCTTTTGATTCTTGGAAGGGAGTTGAGAATAAACCCCTTCCCCGTTAATACACCACTGACATTACAAGTTAAAAAAAAATTAAAATTTTCATGTTTATAAGTTATAAAAACATTACCATATGTTATCATTACTTCTTTAAATGTTTCAAAATCTAGTAAAAATACATTTTCAAATTTTTGAACTCATAAAGTTGTTAATTACGTCATTGTAATTAATTTTTATATCATTTTTACATAATATCTGTGATGAGATTTTTCAATAGTGTATTTATCATTTATTGACCTAAAACGATTTTTAAATACTATTCCAGTTAAATACGCGAGATTTTTAAGATGATCCAACTACTACTCGTCTACTAGAGCAGTTGCAAACCTTAGTAACATACGTAGGAACCACTAGTACATAACTATACATACAACACCATAGCAGGAACTTTCGGAGAGGGGAGGAGGGTTTAAAACGGAATCATATATTTTCATAATAGTGTTGAAAAAAACTAACATTTACCTTAAACAGAAAAAATTAATATAAGGAAAATTATTTTTATATTATACTAATATTTATAATTCTTTGCGAAAATAAAAATGTTATTTTTATGATACTCTGTGCAATTATGTTCGTTATAAATTTCTATTTATTGAATGGTTTTGTACCAAATACTTCTAGTTTTTGATGTGAACTGGTAAAATTATAACGAAATACAGTACAATACTTATATAGCACTTTAATATTTTGCACATTAGTGTAACGTAACCAAGGGACTCGTTTAACCCAATTTAATGAACATTTTAAATTTTCATTCTCCGATACAATAAACGTCAACTTTTCATCGAGTATCCAAACATTAGTAAGTAACATGTATTTTTAATTTATCACTAGGTAACCCTTTGATCGAAACAGCAACCAATATCAGTAATGTCATTCGTAGAGAGAGTTTTCTGTTGTAATTCCGATAATTGTATGGGATACAGAATTTTGATGTAAGTACTTACTGGCTTCATTTCCGTTATTTTATTTGTTCTTAAAATTGCTCGTTAACATAGTAGCACAACTACACTTATGAGTTAACATTGCATTGGAATAAAATGATTATAAAATTCAATTAAAGTTCAAATTATAAATTCAAATTCAAATTGTGCAAATTCGTAAGGGCCAACCCCCCCCCCTTCCACCGTAAATTACGGCCATGTGTATATGTTATTTTTTACCGTTTCTAGTTTTTTGACAAAATGTGTTATTTTGATGAAAAATGACAATTGAAGTTAAACATTTTCAGCTTGGTTTATTGTAAGAATTCGTATTGAAACGATATACCATAAGGTTAATAATCATAAATTACGTACTTACTCTATATAGGTATTATTATTATTATTATACACACTACTAAAAATATATAAATAATTCGCGAAGCTAATCTTTTTATCGAATGCGATTATTTCAAGTTTATGGTCATGACAAAACTCTAAAATCTTGTTAAAAATTTTTTTTTTTTTTTTGTAACATTTTAATAATTTTTTTTAAATATTTTACGAGAGTATAATATCTTCGGTTAATTATACATACGTATTATATTAATTAATCAATAGGTTAATATTGTTTTTTTCCTTAAACGGAAACTAAAGCGACAGATAATAATTGTAGTGGTCAAACGGAAATAAGAACAGAAGTGTAATTTTTATTCTGTCGACGAGCGCACACAAACTTGAGGAACTCTTAAGAGGTCTCAATTCGAGCCCGGAGTAGTGCAGTATCGTTGTTTTCTGAAAAGAAATTCAATATGACCTAAATAATAATAATAATATTTTTGTTCACGTAACTGTAATAATAATAATTTAATTATGAAATACGTGAAATATAATAAAAAAAAATACGTCTGGCGAGCGTATATATTGTCGAACAATTATAATATGTAGGTTTTTTCTTTTTTTTGTAAAATGTCGTTTATAACAAGTCATCGGTTTTATTCGTATACACACACGCACGCACACACATTTATATAATATTATGTCCCGTGTATACGACTGCACACGTATCATTTGAAAGAAAAACAGGATATTATCCAACAGAATGTCGGACATTCCGGACGGGCGAAATATTCAGCACCGGACAGAAATTATTAACTCGTTTTGTATATTATGAAGCCCGCCGATATAGACCGTCCGATACACAGCGAGCGACGACAGACATCGAGAGACCGAATGAGAGAGAGAGAGAGAGAGAGAGAGATGGTGTTTATAGCAGGTTAATTGAAAAACCTTGTCCCGAGACGACGTTTTTATGCGCTTCCACGACACAACTAAGGTGCGCGTTTGTATATCTGTTCGACTGGGCATCGTGAAACTAATGTGATTCCGTTGCTTTTTATAGACGTTTATTACTACTACACGACAACAACAACAACAACAACAACAAACATAATGTAGCGTATAGTGTAGACAAATTAGTGGTGAACGTGCCGGACGATTATTATATTTATATATATATATACGAGCACGCATATGCTCAGTGGTCAAAGTGTAACGGAATAAGTGGGGTAACATAAGTCGTCATTTCGAGTTTTGAATGGGAATTATGGGGAGAGTAATGTTATAAAACACTATTGAAACATAAGGGGAAAAAAAAACATTTTTAACAATACTGGCTCTAGCACAGACCCACTGTCAGTGGCCTACGGTCAACCAGAACGTTTAATACCGACCCTGTCCTCTTCAAATAACGTCAATAGATGGAAATAATCCGGTTAATTATAATATATATATATATATATTGGAACACATTTTCAAAATGCGACTTTTTATTGTAACGCTTGTGTCTTTTTTACCAGAAATGTGTACATAATCATAAGTGACAAGTGCAACCAAGTTAAGCAAATTTGGAAACGTAAATATTTGTGCGTTTATTTTTCTGCTCAATAAGTCGAAAATGAAAAAGCGCCCAGTGACATAATCGTCCGGGAATATGGGGTGTCAAATATCCTCTTTGGCCTCATATTTATAAGTATGGTTTTAAAACAAAATATAAATATTTCTAATCAAATGTGTACGATTAGATGACCTGCGAAATTATCTAGTACTGTAAAAAATTTGGTCGAAAAACAGAGTGCGTGAAAGACGCGCGTTCGTAGGACGGCGAGTACGAGAAAGAGGAACAAATTTACTTCAAAAGCATTAATTACTAAAAAAATATGAAGTATTCAAATACGTTTAACATTATTCGAGTAAACGTTCTAAATACTTTGTTTTCAATTTAAGTAAAGGACAGGAAAAGTATTAAATTTAAAATAACTTTTGATTCATCTACATATATATATATATATACATATTCATATATCAAAATGAATTCAAAAACAATTATTATCACGAATTTCAAAAGAAGAACAACCAAATTTTATTATGTAACAATATTTATTAATATATTTTAAAATATGTATAGGTAGACACACAAGTGTCTAATGACTACCATTGTAGATAATAATATCGAATAATAATTATATTACCACAAAATTAATTTCATTGACTTGTTCATTTTAATAAATAAACGTTTAATGTAAATCAATAATTATACAATAGTATAATTAATAATGTTTACTTTTGTCAATTTTAAAGAAATATAAATCATATTGAATTGTATCACGTATTATTTGCTGATGGTAAAAAAAAAAGATGTGATTTATTTTTTAAAACATTTATTGGTACATAGTTACGTATATGAGTACCATTTAGCTGCATTCAATTGATTCAATTTATATAGCATCCAATAAATGACACCAGTTTCCGTTCTTTTTCTACACAATACTTCAGCCATATTTAAATCGATGTTATTTGCCTTTCGAGAAACCTAAACAAGTAATTGAACGAAAACAAAATTGTGGCATAAAGAACAAAACATAAACTGTCAAAAAAAAAACTTTCGTTCCTGCCATCAAAAAAAACTTTACACTTGAAATGAAATAACCATTTCACGTAATTTATTTGATCAAGTTTTATATATATATATGAGTATTTTTCATTTTTCTTTTTCTTTTTTTACTGCAACGACATTTTTAAAAAGAAAATTATTATTTATTGTTATAGACTTGTAATATTTTATTTAATACGGTTTTCGATTTCCTCATTAATTTTCTTAATGGAGATTAAAACAAAACTACAAAAAAATTGCATAAAACTGAGAAAATATTCAACGCATCCGATTTCCACAAATCGAATTTCATCCTTCTTATCATAATTCCAAAAATAATTTTTGTGAAAAATATGGAATTTATATCGTCATTTTGTGATTTTTATTTTATGTGATATTTCAAACTATACAGAAAAAAAAATTCGAAATTCCGTAATACCAATTTGTTATATGTTTTAATATTATCTTTCGAAAAATTACAAAGAAATTGTCAATAAAAGTTATAACGGATTATCCCAGAAATGAATTTCATTCCTTTTTATAATATTTCTAAGTACAAAATCTTCATTTAAATTAAGGAAAAATATGGGATAATAATTGACAATAACTTTAAAGTTCTATCTGAAATATTTTGTTGTATATAAGTACGCTATTTATATCAGCCATAATTTACATCCTTACTTCAATCGGAATTGCTATTAATGGATCGGCCAATGTACGTAAATTAACGATTGGGATTAAATCTTTATAAGCCAATGAATTCTAAAAAAAAAAAAACAAAAATAAATTATATTAACTCCACTTAATATGTTAAAAATCTGTTGACTAGGATTGAATATAAGGTAACCAGACCATATTTTAAAATTTAAAATGGACAATTTCATTTAATCAATATTTTTCCAATACTGTTCAATTTGTTTACTACAAAAATTATATAAAATGTCGATACTTTTTTTTTATTAATTATACAATGAAAATGTAATTATTGACATTTTTAAATGTTAGGAAGAACACGAAGGAAGGAATGTATTTTATATTTGTTTGAACTATTATAATCTGTACGAGCTAACACAAATTATGATCAAATATTATTATCTTTTAATTATTTAAAAAAATTTGCAAACTATATAAATGAGTTTTAAGTTTACGCCATATTGTATTATACAAAAGTATAGTTATTAATATTTAGATTTTTTTTAACATTTTTATACTCAAATGTGTATAAACGTGATTCTAAAAATATGTTGCGCAACTCACTTTTACATAGGTAATTTACTTAATAGTCAAATAAATTAAAAGAATAAGATTAAAATATATCATGTTTTCAATAAATAACAATATTTACTATTCCAAATACATTTAAATTATAATAACATTAATAATATTAATTGCATATAATACGAGTATATATTATTTATAATGATTGATGACCAGCTTCTTGCATTTATGTAGTAGATAATTAAATAATTATTTTTTTGAAACAATAATAATTCTTATAATGTTTTTATATAATTGTATAATATTAAAATAATAATGTTTGATTATGAAGTATGTTAAATATATCTATCTACAAATTATTAATAACAGACAAATATGTCGAACTAAAAACTTAAGAAATTAGTTCAAATAAGTATAAAATACATACATAAGTAATTATAAATTTAATAAAATAATACAATATCTATATAACTGTATTTGCAGTGTATAAACACATACGAGATATAATTCACGATGTGTTCAATGCTAGATGTATATATATATATAGATTCTAAGCGATTGG
Organism: Chaetogeoica ovagalla; assembly: GCA_032441825.1. NCBI lineage: Eukaryota > Metazoa > Arthropoda > Insecta > Hemiptera > Aphididae > Chaetogeoica > Chaetogeoica ovagalla. Next base: position 6,054,352 of record CM063723.1, read on the forward strand.
TTTTACATTGATGTTTATTTTTTTCCTTTGTATAAATTGCCGTCTAGGAAGATTGTTCGGATAATCTCGTCGTGAGTCCGATGCAAATTGAATCTAATTGGTACTTTATATGAAACGTTTTTCGATTTTCTCCGTAGATTTCTTATGTCTAATTCAAAACAACTCACAAAATTGAAAGTAAAACAATTTCCTATGTAGATTTAAACGCGACACAAAAAAAAAACTAACAAGAAATTGTGTTAAAAATAACAAAAACGCTATTTTGTTTTTAAAATTCATTATTGTATACAAATAATAATAAATAATATATTACACCAAAGCTTCGCTCCAAATCATTTTCATGAATGCAAAAATATGTCATTTTCAAATTTATAGTAATAACAACATCCTAAAACCTTATCTAAATAATTCACTAAATCGATATCTACAACACACGCTGTTCCCTAATTTTTTTTTATGCGTTTTTTCCAGAAATTAGTATTTAAAATATTTTTTTCTATGATTTGAATAACTCGTGTACCGTTTTTATTTCGATTACTCTTAATTTTCATTACATTTACTGCACAATTATTATATTCGTCAAATAAATTCTCTACGTCAAGATTACAATCAAAATTATTATTATTTTAATTTAAAATTTAAGTAATAAATTTAAATATTGATTTAAGTAATAAGCTTTGATTTATAAATAAAAAATACAGTGCCATCCATGTCCAAATTATGTCGAGAATTTTACCGGTTTTTTTGTAATTGTTTGATTATTTCGAGGGGCTACTCTTCAAGGACCTACTGGAAAAATTGAAAAACGTATCAATTAAAGTACCAACTAGAAATAATTTTCTATCGGAATATCATCTTGTACAATTCTTTTACGCGAATAAGTTGTGATTTAAGACAAAATAATAAACAAAAAACCTATAATTGTAAAACCACTCAAAATCTACGAAGGAAATACTTGAGAAACATCGGGACGCAATTTTAAAAAGCAGAAAAATCCCGTTTTAATTGAAACGTACGGTCGCCCTTTATTAATAGTCCATTATTGGTATACGTACGTACGACGTCCAAGCAAGCCTAATTTTTTCAACGTAATTGTTCTCTCTCCACAATTCGTTTACTGAAATGTTTTCGACCTGTAAATAAATTAAAAACAAAAATATGTATATACAATATAAAAATAAGCGATAAAAATGTTAAAACTAAACATAGGTACATTGTGGTTCGAAATTGTGTCCCGCATTTCAGTTACGATCTGCTGATTGCGCTTGAAATCTTTCGTTACGTCTTCTATGGAATTTGAATTAGTCGCTAACGATTTTAAATAATTGTCGCTGTTTAATCCATTTAGAAAATACGGATATCTGTTATTGAAATGTTCTAAAGAATTCTTATCCATAATGCGTTTCCATTTCCTGGAGTCGTCTTCATCCGCGGACTTCGTAATATATTCCTAAAACATAAAACAAATTAATTCTTATTTCGTGAACACACGAACAATGTTACGTCTCTACAGGATAATGTCTTTTGATCTTCTGATTGGACCAATCGTTTGTATTTCTATGCTCGTTTGTTATGCAATATTTCGTATTATATTTTCGTGTAAGAGTCTAAATAAAATATAGTAAAAAAAAAAAAAAATTATACAAATAAAATACATATTACAAATACTTCTTTATTCGAAGGTAGTTTAAGATCGAAAAGTTGGTGTGAAATACACGTTCTACTAATTTAAATAAATATCAATTAACAAATATTTAGCTTATTAAAAATTATTTGTTTGACGTCTTTTTTTTTTTTAATTACTAATTTTAAATAGAATACAATACACCAAAAGATTGATAAATTTGAATTAACGATAATGCGACTTATGGAATAACATAGTACTTAAATGTGTTATCTGAATAACAATTGATTATTATAATTATTTTTTAGTAATATATTTACAAGATTACTACCAAATCCTAGAAAATATATTTAAAAACGAAGCACAGATTATAGAACTCATAGGTAGAGATAAAATTTATACTTTCAAATAATTAATGAAATTAAATACTTTTATATGAATATCTAAAATTAAATATAAAAAAAGAAATACTGTAACTATGTATATCATATTTAAAACAAGTATGTAATGGGATTAACGAAATTCGTATATTTGATAAACGAATACTTAATAAAAAAAATGTCGACTTTAAGAAAAAAAAACTATAAAGTTTATTGGTTTTCCTAAAAAAGAAATTGGTTGAAATTATGAATTTTTCTTCAAAAACACATCGTTTAAATAATTTAATTTCCATAATTTTTGTTACTTAAACCTATTTGTTGGCTGATTTATGTCAATATTTCTCATAAAACATGGAAAATCATACCTAGATAAGAATGTAAACACTCTTCAGGCACATATTATAGCTAAATTATTGTGGTCGGAATTCACACACACACTTAATTTTCTTCTAGTTTAGAACAAAATCTGGGGTATCCAAATAAAAATGATAGAAGAGAGAATTCACTTACAAATAAGGGCCTAACCCTAATACACGCATACGAAATACATAATACTTACGTGAAAAGCATCGATCGTAGGATATTTCAGAAAAACCTCGGGCACTTTATGTGTTGCTGTACATTTCTATATTGCAAAAAAAGTTTATAAAACGAAACATGAAAACGCCTTCAAAAATCATAATCTACACTTATAAACGATATTTGATATACTTTAAACGTGTGAGCATCACTACAACTTTGTGGACATCTGTGTTTCACCCAATGTGAATTATCATCGTTTAATTTAGACATGGTATCAGCGACGTACACAAATATCAAATAAAACTTTACCAATGAACAGTGTTTCACGTAAAATTTTCAATTCTATAATGTATAAAAGCTATTTGTGATCCGCATTTACAAAAATAACAAATCGTTTTCAATACTCGAATTATACTATATTATTGTACAAGCCAGAACAATATTTATTGATTTATTTATTTACTCTTGTGTATTGATTATTTACAATATTTCCTTTTGAAAATGTCATTTTTACGGCAATCGAATTGTTTTTGAAAACAGTTAAATATATTCGAATTTCGAATAAGTATATTTCAACACAAGTGAATAAAATACTACTAAATATGAAACACTTTACAAATTACAACATTATTATTATATTTTAGTTACAGATATCATGCATGTACATTGTACACATACTACCTGGATATCATAAAAGATAATCAGGAAATATAATCCTGAAGTTAATTAATATTATTATTACTATTACTAATATTAATACTGTTACTGTTATTGTTATTAATTTATTTTGTTTTTTTTTTTTTGTCGTTTTTACAGTTATTGAGTTCTATTCATAGGCGTAGCCAGAGGGTCGTAAGGCATGCCACTGCATATCCTAAAGTAGAAGTAACATAGTGTACTTGTATTCATAATTATTTATGTTATTTATTAAATTTTAACCACAATACTAACTTTTATTCTGTTAGAACTCGTATCTAATTTTTGTATCTAAATTGGTCTAGCAAGTTAAAGTAAAGTAAATTACATAATTTATTTAGTTAATATTAACTGTTTACTTATTTATTGTTAGTAATAAGTTTTAATCGATTGATTAATAAATACAAGCAAATTCATTTTGGGTTTGTGTAACGTAACTTATTGAATTAGTTCTGATCTTGTATGATTATAAATAAGCACCAAATATTTACGGGGTTCGGGGACGAAGGCTTACTGTGTACTGTAACGATACAATTTTACTGGACCGTCACTGTCTCGTCATATTTTACCTAAGTAGACAAAAACACAGTGGCGTGAGCACGAGACCCATACGCCTTCGTGTAATATATATTTTTATCGACTGGGGTGTTCCAGTCTGACGGAGTTAGCAGAAAGAGCTAGTCTCTTAACGATAATAATTTATTTATATTTTACATATTAATTTAAATGCGTAACTACGGGTGAAATACCTCATTTATAATAATATTTCAATTCATTTTATAATCGACCGCTAGGACTCACCCGTGGAAAGACCAATCAACATCGGATTACTCAGGTGAAAGTGTATAATATGCATATATTGTGTATTTATTTAAATAAACCATTCGATGTAAAGATCGTGTTCGCTACGGTGTAGGGAGACAAACGCAGATCATAGTTACTAAGACCTGTTAAATATAAATTAGAAAACTTTATTTATATCGTTCCGACGACCCGGTTCGAAAAACCTGTTAGCGTAATAGGAAATAGCCAACCGACTGCTCCTTAACTGGATAGGAATAAGTATGAATATCGACCACCCTTTCGGAACGCTGAAAGCACTGAGGAGTACATCCAGTGGAGGCGCCTGGCAAAAATTTGTCATTTTACGAAATATAAGAATTTAATTTTCTTTAATTACTCTTCTGTCATTTTAGCTCCAAATTGTTTGCCTCGAATAGCGTAGCGTGGTGAACGATCAATCTTCGAACTAGGTTTTAAATTTGTTAGCGAATTTTGTTTGTGTCATTTGATCAATTCTTTAATTACAATCGTATGCAAAATATATATATATATATTAGTATATGTGTGCATTTGTGTGTTTTGAATCAGTGGTTTTTGTAAAAATAAATTAATGCTAGCAAATGTATGAATATTGTCTTCAACGATTAAAAAAAAAAAAAATCGAACAGTTCATATTTTTCAGCGAGCGTGGTCAATTTTAAACCCCGCGAGAGAAGTGGAAGTTTGTATTTGAAGTCCAGATGAACTAACACAACTCATTTAAAAACTGTTGACGACACACAAATCACGGAATTCTTCTCTAATTGTCGAAACGTAAAATTGCCAAATAATTCAGAACACGTTGAACCATAAGTCTGACTACACTTATTGTTAATATTTATACAATATAAATATCTATGTTTTTGGGCTTCGACACGTGTCGAAATAAATAAATAATTTTAATATAATATCGATAATACATTGTTTTTAAAACACAAATACGCATTATCGAATTATGTCTAAAATATATTGAACGTCGTCGTATTGTTTTCGCGTGTCCCGGAATAAAGATAAATTTAGGTTTTACGTAAAATGAAATAACACGAAATTACGCGACATTTGTGTGTATAAAATCTAAAGCATACACAGGCAAGTATACTCGTGGGAGAGCTCGCGCGTGTGTAAAGCGAAAACGGGCCGTGTTAGAAGAAAATCGAAGCTGTGTAAGACGTGGCGCCAGCGAACCGTCTGAAAGGGATGTTTTATGAATGAAGTTTTTGGTATGCCGCCCACGTGCAGGAATGCGAATATTCCTTCACAGCGTGTACAGCTATACAATATATATATATATATGTAGACGGTCCGAGGTTTACGTTTCAGAGGTGATGGGGCGTTGTGGGGACGAAGGGGTAGCCATTGACGTGGCGCCAACGAATCCCCGACAAAGGATTATAGCCATTACAGGGATCGGAAAAAATACTTTCCGATATAAAGCGCGGGTGGACCGATAAATCATAACACAATGACACGCTGGAGAATGTGTGGTACGTCCGGAATGAATGAGATCAAATGAATTTTCTTGGACGTCCGAATACGCGTCTTTATATCTTTATCGATTGAAATTAATTAATCGTAGCGATCGTAACAGTTCAAAGCGGAACGCGCATTTACAATTTTATTTAAAAAAAAAAAAAAAAAAAAAAACTGAACGTGAAACGAGCAAATCCGAGCGTCTCGGGTGAATTCAAATTTTGATGCTCCTGAAATTGATTTCTGTTCTTATTGTGTCCCTACCAAAAGAAGAAGAAAAAATTATTAAAATCGCGTATACATAGCTCATGAAATTTGTTATTTATACGTTTTATATTAACGTGAAATTTATTATTTTAATTTCAAATAGCGGTTTAAAGAAATCCCATTTTATACTTAAATTTCAGACATATCGCCATTATTTTTTATATATTAAACCGAATTGAATTTATCTTCATAAATAAATGCAAGTTGAAAGAATCGTACGTCATACAATAATAAAATCAGAAGAAGTACGTTTTTTGAACGATTCACGTTATTTCCGATAATTATTATTGATTCGTTCGAATCTCGTTTTCATCGATTGTGTTGTAATTTCAGAGTTATAATCGAATTCGTCGGTTACAATTGAGTAAATATTTCTAAGCGAAAACTATTTCAAAATGATTTGATTCGTATTTCTGTTAATTTTGGCTCCTTAACATTGACACTATACAATATTATAAGAAACCAAAAATATTTCACTTGTAGATAGTTTAAAATATATCCTTTAAGCTGTAGATATAAAAAGTTCAAAAAAAGTTTTAGAGAATAAATAATGAAGAAACGTGATGAACAACAAATTCAGATCTCAAACAAATTCAACGCGTAAAAAAATATACATAACAGAATTTCAACATTAAAAAAACAACCGAAATTTTTAAATGGTTTAGACTATTTTAAGATACCGTCAATCGTTTAATTTTTCAACAATCTCAACAAATGCATAATCCCATGGAACTGATTTTTATTCTTTACATATTTCGAATAAAATGTACATTTTTTGTACGATTTCTATAAAATTCATGGTATATTTTTAGACAAATAAGGTAGCGAATAATTTATTTGTTTTTAATATGCCGTGCTCTTTATTTTTTACCATTTTTTGTTAACAAATTTTTTTCGTTAGTACTTTATTTAACGCATAAATCAATTTTCTAAAAAAATTTTGTTCGGAATAAGGGAAAAACTACCCCCAAAAATTACAAAAAACCGGCATCTACCTAAAACAGTGGACAGTGTCCATTGGACACACACAATTTTGACAAAACAGAATTTCGTCTCTCCGTCAAAAATTGAAAAAATTATGCAAAAACTTCGATATCTTATAACCAGTTATTTAAATACAGTCGTGTACGTACATAAAATGTAATATAGCGTTTTGTAACATTGTCAATAATTTCCTGTTTGATTTTTTTTTACTTTAAAAAAAAATTCGAATTTTAAGCGTTAAAATTCAATGTGTTTGATGAAATGAAAAATGTTTTTACATATAAAATAACTATTAACGTTCTCAACACGAGGTGACGGTGCAAAATTAAATGTATTGCTAATGCTCAAAAATTTGTTGAAATCGACTAATGTTTTTCGTAAAAGATTCAAATTTAATTCCGAAACGTGTTACACATTACACATCGATATTATAATACAATTTCTCTGCGTGCTTTATTTAAACACGTAAAATTCAATATACGAGACGGCAGATAATATTAGCACAATCGCCATTCGGAATTTCGTATTTTATACAAATCTATAATAATTATTCTGTTTTTAACGCGCACATAAACATTTTCATAAAAAAAAAAAAAAACAAATTTTTCCAAAAATTCATAAAGCTTTAGATGTACGTTACACTTCGAATACACGAAAAATCTCGAACGAATCGTTTGTCGACATTTCAAACTTTTCGACAAAATGTTTTTTTTTTTTTGTGGGATAATTACGTTATTTCATTTGTTAATGAAATAACGTAATATTACGCATCGAAGCTCCGCTCAGAATCGTTTTATAGAATGCAACGATTTAGGCAAATTGTTTTTCAAATTTATAACGAAATTTTTATCCGAGTAATTCACTTACGCACTTATATCTAAACAACACCCCGCGGCTCGCTAACTTTTCTTTTTTTTTTTGTTTAATATTCGAAATACTTATTCCGAATATATATATATATATAATTTTTTTTCCCGTTCATTTCAAATAGAAAATAAAAGTATTCTTTACAAGCCAAAGCGTTTACACACACACACATACACGTTACCAGTCGTAGACGTTCACGCATACCTCACAGACGGTGGTCACAAACCGCTACCGGCCGGTCATTATATCATCACCACAACTACACCACACATAACAGTCTGACAATAAACGGACCGGTCGTAAAAACGTTGTTCTTCGATACGTAATATATAATATGATCGGCGGTTATTACAACAATAATCATATCTTGTTATATGTCTGAGTGTGTGTGTGAGCGCGCGATTGGAACACGAGATACGCGAACTGTGCGTGAGGTCATCTTGTAGGTGGCATTGCCCGAGTATGGGCAAAAACTGTTATTATATTTATATTTCTCGGTATTTTTTTTTTTTTATAATAATAATAATAATAATAATAATAATGATAATAATAATAATAATAATAGTGCCGCGATGATCGTATTATTACAGCGAACACGAAACCCATCATCCTCGGAGAAGAGACACGACGCAAATATCGGAGTGTAACAGGATAATCTTACCTACCGGATGATCTTACCGGGGGAGGGGAAAGTAATATTTTTCTAGAATAATTTTACCCCCCCCCCCCGGTATGATTTTTCCAGTTTAATTTTATCCCTGATAACATAGGATACTCCCATAGGGGGGTGGGTAAAAATTTTCCTAGGATAACTATTCTCTCGGTAGAATTTTACTAGGTTAATTATACAACCAGTAAAATTTTCTTAAGATTATTTCGCTCCGCTAGATGAGTAAACATTTCTTAGAAAAATTGTCTTCATTAAGATTTTTCTTCTTTTTTTTTATGACATTTATTCGGTTGGGGTGCTATTAAAGTTTAAATGATATTGTCAAAATGTAAAACTATATACGCATCTCATTCAAATTTAACAATTATATAATATTTTAAGTTGTTCTGTATGTATCTATAAATATACTTTTTGTTTATCATGAAAAATTTCTTTTTTTAGTGCATTAAAAAAAAAGCGCGGTAGTGAATTCGCAAATTTACTACGATTGGTTTATTAAAAATGTATTTACTACAAAATCGCACCAGAAATCAATTAAAAAACTTTTTTAAATACTAAATATTTAGTTATAATCATGGTTGTTAGAATAACTAAAACGCATATATAGGCTTTTATTAACAAATTTAATTTTTTTTCTTGAGTATTAATTAACAAATTTTATTTTATAATTTTTTTACATAAAGATTTCTACGTGAAATTAATTTCTGGTTAAACGTTTTATTTTACCAATCGACTTAGGATTTTGCAACTATATACAACTGTAAAAATCACTTGTAATAAACCAAAAAAGGTACTAAAACTCTAATTATCTAAAACTCTATTTATCGGTTTTCATGTTTGAAAATTAATATAATTTTGAATTTTACAACAGAAAGACTGAAAAATATATTCAAGTTTACAATGCAAAGTATAACCATTTTATTTTTTTAATTAATACAATTTGTAACTTTGTAGGAATAAAGGCTTAAAAATTGAATACTTTTCATTTGTTACTTTAACTGCTGTTAGTTATAAAAATTGTTATAATCGCAATAAATTTTTCTAAATGTTTAGAGTTTAAATTTTACGTGACACGCCTACCGTAATGTGTAAAGTTAAAAATTTAAATAAACAAATTATACATTATTTTTTTTATTTTAAGCGCAGATTTAAAGTATTAAAATACTTCAACATATTTCGATATATAATATTAACTAGAAACGGCGTGTAACAATAACAAACAACGTTGATTCCTAATTTTGAGACATTAATGCATGGAAAACAAGCACATTGTTCGAGTTAAAATTAATAATTTTATTGATTTAAAATAATATTAGTAGTTACTGCTTTTTTTCTCTTTTTTTTAAGAAAAATAAAAATAATTCAATAATTTAAAAATTGATAACAATTATAATGTGAAACTATGATTATTGTTATTAAAATTAAATATTAAAAATTAAGTTTGTTTTTTCTCTTTTTTTTAAGAAAAATAAAAATAATTTTAATACTTTAAATTAAATAATATTAATAGTTATTGTTTTCTTATCATTAAAATAAAAGTGTTTGAATATTTAAATAAGAAAGAATTTTATCCACGGGAGACGCGATTAATTCTGTATAATTTTACAGATGAATCAAAAAATTTTGGAAACCGCTGATCTATAGTGATACACACCAAATGAATTATAATTTAATTATATTTTCACATTTTAACATTAGACAATAAAAATAATATTAATTTATATCAATAATGTAGGTCGAATTGTGTTACTAATAATTAATTATTTATACTAGATTATTATTATTATATTTGAATACGAAGCATTTGAATACTCGACAAATAAATCGGCAATTGCTCATATGCAGAATGTCTCGCGAAGGTTTAAACAAATTCTATAACTGTTGTTCTAATCAATACTTTCAAATTATTCTTTTTAGTAACAATTATCAGGACCCCGCGGTACAATTATTATATTTTAGATTTCATTTATATTTTTAAACTAAAAATCAAAAAATCTACATTATTCTTTAAAATCCGAAATAGCCGTTTTATAATTTATTTAAAAATATATATATATATATTTGTTGTTAGAAATGTTTATTTCCGATAATAGTGTTAAATTTTCGACAAATTCTTTTTTTTTACACTTACGTGAATTTCTCGAATTTTGTGATATACCGGGAGGGGGACAAACGACTCGTTATTTCGCCCAAAGAAATCGACATTTTTCGGTAAACTTCGAAGAAAAAAAAAAAAAGTTTTTTTTCGAATAAAATTATAAAAGGTTATTTTCGACTTCTTATTAAAATATAATAATTGTAGCGCAGAATTCTGATAATTGTTTACCAAAAACAAAAAAAAAAAATTATTGATTAACGCAAGAGTTATAGAATCTCCGTGAGACATTCTGTATCAGAAGCGCCATTAAAAATATAATAATAATAATAATAATAATAATAATAATAATAATAATAATAATTAATATTAAATATTCGTCGAACTGATATCAAGAGCGTTTTATAAAAAGACGGCGTAACAGCAACAAGTGGCGGCGGCGGCATACCCGTAACGCGTAGACGAATACAGAACTGCATACCGTGCGTATCTCATCTCGTACTCCTCTTTTATAAACTATTAAGCGACCGCTCGTCGATCAATCTCGATCGGCAATCGAACTTCGCAGCCCATCGAGGACGTGTATCCCGAGTGTTTTCGCGGCAAAGAGAAATCCGGTGTAATGGTGCGCGAAGAAGACTTCGTACCGATTCGCGGTTACGCAGTTTGTCCGTTCGGTGCGCCGAATGACAATAGAAATCACTTCGAACGCAGGAAACCGGACGACCGGATACTTTTCATCGTATTACACTATACCGACAAGAACTTCGATTTCGCGGCAACCGTCGAGCGATTCACTTCGAACGTCACCGACGTACGAGTCAGTTCTCACTACGTGATCGCCGAACCCGCCGAAGCCGGAGCGGACAAACAACTGCTTCAGGTAATACTCCTCGGATCAACCGCCGCGGGCGGGCCTAGTTGCAGGTCTCTAGTTGCTGCGACCCGAGCTAGAATATACGTTTTTATCCAATTAAATTAATTGAACTTTAATTTATACGTTAATAATCACGATGTACCTAATAAAAAACTGATTATTTATTCATTTTGGGCGCAGGCCCGCGGCCCAATCAGCCCCTCTCTCCCTGGTCACGCCACTGAGACCCCATATTTATGCAAGGACTTTTGCACTGGATCCCTCTCGATAGAGGGGTTTGCCACCGACAACAGGCAAACAAAATTAATTGCATAAATCACGCTCTGGTCAAAATATTTTCGTGCAAAAAAATGCAAAAATCATCGTTAGAAAATGTGAAAACATATCTTCAGGTTTTTCTCACAATGCCCGTCACAGGCTACTCTAGTGAATGAATAATTTTTGTCATTAAACGAACAACGAAAAAAAAATTACCATCGACATTAGATTAAATGCTAAATTTAGACGCTTTAGGAATATTGTCGAACGGAAATTATATATAACGGCAAATCTAAGATTTGACGATATTATTGATAAGTTTTCAGAACACAAAACGAGGAAATATTTTATAATCAGATTTGACTTTAGAATAATTATTTTTATATGAGTATTATCATGATCCAAAAATACAGAAAAAAAATGTTTACCTTTTTAATTCCCATAATTATATAAATACCAATTAAACCAACTAAAAAATGTGTAGTTTTCCGCTATATCAAATAATTTTGTTTTTAATAACACAATTTTATTTTATGATTCAACTACTCGTAGGCCATAAATAATATACAAAATTATTTCAAAAATAACACATATTATATTGCGTATAGATTTTTAGCTTATAACACCGGAGGAAATAGCAGAAGTACTCTGAGGGATCTAAAATTTTAAATTTTACTCGACCGATAAATCGGTAAAAATTAAAAAATGAATATCGCGATATATTTTAATTACAGTAATAACAATAAATATATCTATGTCGGTGAATCGTATTTTCAACATAAAATACAGCATGCCCGTTAATGTTACTGAATCGTCGTCGTCGTCGAAATTTATAATTACATAAATAAGTTGAACTCTGTCGAATTTCAAAAACAAATTACATTTGACTGACATCATAAAATGAATTATACTTATTGTATTCAATTAGGGATTTTTTTTTTTTTTTATATATATAATCATTCGGAATGTCCGCGATTCGTTTGTTATGCGCCTAAAGAAGTTTCACTTAAAAAACAAACCAAAGAGAATATACGACTACCTCGTATTCACCCCAATACACACCACTGAGTTTAAAGTATTCTCGTCGTGTGCGCGTCATGCACGGCCATTCGACGACCTCACAAAGCGGTGCTCGCGCGCCAGTCGTCAATTAGCGACGGCTCAGCGGTACGCGCGCTCGCGCTCGTATTTGTGTGTACGTACTGGCCAGAGGGGTGTTTAGGAATTTTCAAAGGTGGAGACACGAGATAGTTTATAGTAAATAGAGACGAGAAACGAGTTCTTTATTTACGTTTCTCGCTGCTGGCCTACCGGAATATCATGGATTTATTATTGTTATATAATAGTATATTGTTAGCTTTTTGAAAATATCCATTTCGGAGAGAATAAATCGTGTACATTAAACGTAAAATAAAAAAAAAAAAAAAAATCGGTTTGGTAAATAGTAGTACGGTACACAGTATTTTATGAAATGAATTCCAGATAATTGTACACATGTGATTTATTGAAGAGTTTTTTCTCATGCCATTTCTCTCGCCATTTTATTTACATTTAAAATTAAATAAAAAACCGTTAGATAAAGTCAAATTAATTTAAATTTAGAGATTTTTGACTTGTTAATTTTTAAAATGCGCCTATGCTTGCCGAAATAATATTGAAACATTGCTTGGTATATTTTTTGATCAATTATAAAATTCAACGAGCTTTTCAATGGGATTTTCAAATTTTCCGTAAAACCATACGAGGAGAAAAATCACTTTTTTTTTTTTGGAAAAAAACAAAAACTGATAGTTCCACCTTATACCCGCTTAAGAATCGGACCATATGGTCAAGAGCTGTGTCGTTGTACACGTCTACAACGTTATGTGATACGCGCAATACATATCGGGAGACAGTGACGTTGTTGCGAAGAAGGTGCAAGGAATTACCACTCACCCCACTTAATAAACCGTCAAGAAAAAATTGTTCTTGTTATTATTATTAGAATGTTGAAATCGTATCTCCTCGTCGATTGCGAAACAAATAGAGAATTTCAGCGAATATTATAAAAAACATTACTATAATATCATATGAAATTTAGAAAGCATTATAATACGTTATATATATATATATATATATATAATATGTATGTGAATGTATGCAAGTCACCAAATAATCGATAAGGCGAATATCGATTTGATTTATTTATTTGATTGTTGAAAACGCGACCGACATTCTGTAGGAAAAAAATTCGATAGTTTTTTGACCTCTTGAAAAATGGTTAGTCTTCGTGAGGCCTCTACGCAATAACGATTAATGCGGAAAAAGTTTTTGTTTTTTAGACGTACTACGCGCCGCCCGCGATTCGGCGAAATGACTTTGTTTTTTCAATTATGGGGGCGGGAGGGGGATTCTCATTAGAAAATTGCTTAAATAAATAACGTGTAAAATATTTTCAGTAATTTCTAGACAGTTCCTTGTGAATCCCTCCTCTGCCCTCAGAAAAAAAAAGAAAAAAATCGTATCTACGTCATTGGTGTTTGGGAAAGACGATACACGCGTCGCGCGTGTATACCACCCACAGTAGCATTCCGAAAACCGTCGTCGGAGACATTCCAAACGTTCACACACACACATTTTATACTCTTACGTCCGAAAAGACCCTCTCGGACGTATGGTTGTAAAGGCACGCGCGTTTACGTCGACTGTACTGTGCGATGTGTGCGCGCGCGCGCGTGTGTTTTAACTCGGCACGTTGAGACAAAGTCCTGCCGAACGAACGCATACGATCCGACCGGGCCGATAAGAGGCTATCGCGCGCGCCGGCACAAACGAATTAGACACACCCCGCGGCGTCGACCGACCGCGACTGCGTATACGGTGGAATTCTTTCGCGGTGAGTGGTTGTGGTGGATTGGGAGAGATGAGAGTGAGACGAGGCGACCAGCGCGTACACACGCATATAAAATATATACGGTGATCGAGTAATTCGCTTATAACGCGCGACATAATATATACGACGGACGGGCGCCGAATCCACGGGGCCACTGACGGTAGGGGGAATCGGTCGCCGTAATGCGCGTCGATTTCAAACCGTGGGCGAGAAATTATTTTTTCGCCTGCAACCGTTGCGAATAACTTGCGTGTTGTACGACGCGTAAAACGCAGGCGCGACTGTTCAATCGCCCAATTTGCAACAAAACAAAACAAAAAATAATAATAATAATAATAAATAAAAAATTCTGCCAGGGGCGTATACAAAGGGGGAGGGGGCGATCGCCCCCCCCCTAGATACTTGTGTATGTACCTATATCTACTGACAACTAAAATTAATCGAACTAAAACTAAAATGTCATAAAACATTTTTTTATTTAAAACTTATTATTTTTATATAATTTTTCGATAATTCTAAGTTGGCAACAAATTCGACGGGGGCCCTTTTTTCTATTCGCCCCCCCCCCCTAAGGGATGAAGTAAATACGCCCCTGCATTCTGCTCGCTACACACTCTTTTAACCACGAATATTATTATAATATCTATCTTCTCTTTATAATTTTATATATATATTTTAAACTGATTTATCTTCTTTATCATCAAATACGTATAATACGATATCGTATTAATGTTATTTCTATTTAGACATATTACTGTGATGAGGTCTGGTCCTGTCCTCAGTGACGTAGTGAAGGGTATGCGCAGCATACCCACTTCTCAAATGTTAAGAAATGAGCATGCCATAGAAAAAATATTGAGACAGCGGGCACGCGTTAGAAAGTGTACGTATACCAAAGTTAAGTAACACGGTCAGTGTGCTTGAGGAGGGTGACGAGGGGTGAAGCCAAGTGCCATAGTAAAAAAAATTTTCAGGGCTTAGGAAGGGAATTGTTGTCCCATTTTTTTCTAAAATATCATATTATTTTATATCCTTTTACTAAGTACCTGTAAGTTATGTACAACAACTTAATTATTAGTTATTTAAGTTATAACTAATATACCTACTGTGATTTGTGTTTGAAATCATAATGCCACGTATAATGTCTACAATATCTTTTTTGAATTCCATTTTTTTCTATACACTTTCGGGTTGCATATTTCAGGGTTATCCTCATTCCCATACTACGCCACTGGTGAGGCCAGTTATTATTTTAGTTTTGCGCAGTAAAAAATATATGAATTATGCGTAATTGTCAAATACATACTTTGTGTGTGACTATTTATAATTTTTAGACACATTTTATCGGAATCACGAGGAAATAAACCATTTGTTAATAGTTTTTCCATATGCATTTATTCAAAAAAATCGAAAAATAATATTTTAAATGCCTTTATTTAAAATTGTAATTTGTTTAGAAATTTAGTTTACATTTCATTTTTAAATATCGAATGTACGCGAATTAATTACATGTTGAAGATAATGGAGGGCGGTATAGAAGAAGAAACCCCCCCAAACTTTATTTACTTTTTAATATTTTGTGCATACCCGTAAATAATTTTAGGACTACATCACTTCCTATACCTTATTATAAATTCAAATTTTAAATTCTAGTATTTATTATTATTGTAAATTTAAGAAAATAATTTTTATTAATACGTGTAAAGCAATTGAATAATTATTTTGAATATTTAACTTTTTAAAACCTCTATAATAAATCTAACATTCTTGGATTTTTTCCGACAAAATATATTTTTCAGTTTAACTTATATTAGACACATTTAAGCGTTTCTATTAATTTAATAAATAAACTAATTTCAATAATTAATAATTTACTATTTTAAAAACATAAAAAAAATGTTTGGATGACATTATATATACGTCTGAAAAATAAAATGATATTACATTAATCCGTAAACAATTTAAGCAGTACAAAATATTGTTTATACCACAAGTATTCTTAATCAGATTACAATCGGCCTAATTATTTTACACCAATAGATTATTATTCGTAAAACAATTTCGAGTATACTAAATTTAAGTATTTTCATACCTCCGGAATGTTGTAAGCTTAGTTATAAACATTAAATGTTATTTCATATGTATTTTTAATTGTTTTTCTATTATATTTTAATAACAGTTTATATAGGAAAAGAAATTCTAGAAACTTAATATGAAGATATATTATAAAATGATCTATGTACAGCAATAAAGTAAGTATGATGTTATTTATGGGATCGTGAAAGTAAATTATCCAACAATTTCAGTTCAAGTAAGAAACGTGTTTTTCAAGTTAAAATGCTATGCGTTTTATACTGTAACTAATGCAAATAATTACTTTAATAATGTAAAAATTTAATCCGCGTCGCTATAATATTAGAGGAAGGGCGGTTAAAATATGTTGTCCCGAGGAACAAAATTGTTTAAAAATCGTAGCCCTGCAATCGATAGAGACTGCAGTCGTCTTTAATAAGAGAAATATATACATTCTTTTTCAGTCTCGTATAGAATACTAGAACGATCTTTACTTTAAGAATTGTGTTTTGAAAAAAAAAACATTTTTTTTTTTTTTATAATCATTCGTTTTAATATGTTTTGTATTATGAAGTATTGTCATCGTAAGCGTTATATCGTATATATAATAATATAGATGAAGAGTAATAATGTTTGTACTATTTTTTTATGTTTTTTTTTTTATGAATTGAAAACTCTATATAGTTATTGTAGTCATTACATTTTACAGCGTATACATTGAATAGGTATACTCATATATGAATGAAAAATCATTATTCTACGGATAAAAGCTATTTGGCATTCCATTATGGCGCTTAGACAAGTTTCCTTAACAGTTCACCACGATACAGTCGGTCGCGTGCTATCCATTTCATATTCAGACCACACAATGGACTAGAATGACTGGTAAAATAAACAAACTGGACACGCGACTATACGCTGTGAATTATTGATGACGGCGTAAAAAAATAATATATATATATATACCGTTTTAAAATCAATTATTAGATATATAGTAGCGTGAATATTAGGTAGACACATTGACCATATACATATATTTTCTTCTTTCTCTTTCAGCTCTAGGGGCCGTTGAGGTCCATAGCTGCAAAACAAACTTCTCTCCATCTGTCTCTATCAAGATCTAATTAAAAAAGATCGTTTATCTCTATTTGTATTAGTTCCTTCTTACTTTTGTCGATACATCTCTACTTCGGTCTTCCAATCGGTCTCCTACCCTGTGGAGTCCAGTTAGAGTACCCTAACCTCTTAGTACGTGACCAAGCCAACCTAGTCTTTTGTGTCGTATTTCCGCTATTATGCTTGGTTTTTCGAATAGTTTCTGTATTTCCCGGTTAGACCTAATTTCGTACGTTTGGTCTTCGTTTCTTTTAGATCCATAAATCCTACTGAGATAACTTGTCATTATTTATCTAGATAAATAAAAAATTATCTAGATAATGCTCAACACTGTTGAGAGCCCAAGATGGGAGGTCCAAACCATGGGCACCACTGTGGCTCACTCCCTCCAATTGTGATCCTACTGTATGACTTTGTCTGTGCCTACCCTAATATATATTGACCTCCCTTCAGCCCGCTCTGTAAAAATAACCTGGCGCCGCCACTACTGGTGGTTTTTTTATATGTTTCGTATGAACAAGACAAAGAGGAAAAATATTCGCTTCCCAAGCCCCTTAAGTGAACGATTTGTAGTGGATAAAGAAAAAAAATTCAAATATTTCAAATGATTTTCTTTCTTAAAACTTCATACAATAACCAATAAGAAAAACGAATGCTTGGTTTTGCCGGATTTCTTATAGACGATGTAAAAAACTAATCAAAAGTTAACTAGTGGCCTTAGCGGCTTCGCAACATACTTGTGGTTTTTTCTGGAGGGGGGCATTTATTAGTCTTTTTATACTCATTCGAGTGATTAATAACACCTTTTGATGATTGAATTATACATATTTTTTATTATATATTCATAAATTTCTAGGAGGGTTTATAATGTTAACGCTTACAATTAACGTTATTCCCAACTTATAACCTAACTACGATTAACACTTAAAAGTGGTTATTTTTATTAGTATGATTTAATAAAATTTTTGATATTGTATTAAAATATCAAATTTAGATCCTTATAACTAAAATAATTATTTAATATAAGTAATTTACTCGAATTATTAGACGTATTATTTAACATAAGTAATTTATTAAAAATATTTCAATTAATTTACTTTTATATGATTTGGGCTAGTTTACTTGAAACGTTTAATTTTTAAAACTCTCTAATCATTCTAAAAAGTATAAATTTGATGTTCTAGATGTGTCCAGTACCCTTGGACCCCTTCCCCTATAAAGCCGTCATTGCTGACACATGTACGTCTAATTAATCTTGTGTCACGTTCCCATCTTAATATTATACTGTGATAAAGAAAATTTGTTTTTATTTTTATAATTTTTCACTGTATATGTAAATGAATAAAACATAAATTATTAAATAAATTGTATATTACCTTATAAAATCGATGTTTTTATATTTTGTATTTTTGTATTTTTTTATTCAATCAATTCTTTACACTTAAAATGACATTCTCCATAACGCCACAACACCCACAACTAGCTACCTTAATTTTCTACTATTCAACATAATGCCTTTATTTCCCGAATTTAATCAAAATTCCTACAGGGGTATTTTTTTAAATAAATGCAAAATGTCCTGAAGGGACAGGAGCATGATAATCATTGAGATCGCTTATGCGAGCGGTAAATCTACTGTCCTTTTTGAAGAGATTTTCCAGAGACTTGTGCACGGATTGTTTGGCATTACTGCGTTCATACCGATTAACCGACACCGACATTCCGTTGGTATTATATAATGGATACTTGGCGCACAGCTGTAAAAATAATAAATAATTAATTAATAAAAGATTTTCTTGGAACTTTCTTTGCTATTATAGGTAAAGGTTATGAAATTATAAAATATGCGGATTGTTTGTTTTCATAAAAGATTATGTCTGGCCAGTTATCGCCATTTCTCTGAATATACAAGTATATATATAATATATTATTATGCATTCGATACGACAACGCACATACCTCTTCGTTCAAGTGTTCTCCCATTTCTTTTGGATCGAACCCTCTGATTCGAAAAGTGCTATTATACGTTGTTTCAAATTGATTGTTTTGAGCACAATAACTGTTTGCTTTTATCGCCAAGTCATTCAGTACTTTTTCAGTCATTGTCTTCCACAAGTGTTCTTCAAATTCTTTTCTTTTTCTCACTTTAAACAAATAACGAATATCGAAATTAGACTGATTTTTTTTTTAACTCCCAAACTAATATTAAATTTAATTGAAGAATAAATGCCTATCAAAATTCAAATACTAAATATAGAAATAATACCTCTTTGTAATATTAATTATGACCATTATTTTTCATGCAACAAATGTAATAATTTATACAGCTTAAAATTCGTGCGACATTTAAATCACTTTTTAACTTTTAAGCTCTCTCCAAAAAAATTCCTGGCTACAAGCCTAGGCGACCGTGTTAAACATATGCCTATTTCAATCGTTACAGTTGGCCATTTTGGTCAATTTAATATTAATTAGTTTTTTGCAGCATCTTCATCCGCGATACAAAGTGACATAATGATTCATAGACGCGATTGTAGGTCATTTACAGATTTTACTTTTTTTTTTTAACAGATCGTCCGTCGCTTGCCTATACAACTGGTTTACTCGGCAGGAGAGAAGATAAACTGCCTACGAGTCGGAGGACTTTAATGTGAATTTCGCGTCGTCACTCGGAAACATTGAAATTTTTTTTTACTCAAAAAACTCAATTTATCAATGAATTGTCGATCCACCAATTCCAACAATTCGGTCGGAGACCACAATAGATGCGATTTTTAGAAAGATACAACATCTAATCAAAACCATACATTAGTCATTTCAGTTACCATAAACCGGTAACATCTGTCATGTCTGTATAATCAAAAAGTGAAACAATAATGGAAGTAGAATTTTAATATTTAATAATAATTATAACAATAAAATAAAACCAATATTATTTTTATCTAAGAATAATATTTTGTGTGTATTTTTTTCATGCCACGAAAAAAATTAAAGAGGTGCGGGGAAAAATGATTATAATCAATATTCCAAAATCCTTCAATATTACAGTTTTAAAGTTTCATGACGCAAAACGATTTGAAGAAAAATGATAAAAATACTCAAATAAAGTAAATTATTATACGAAAAATGATCATATATCCCTAACTCGATTCATGTATCGATTCATTTAGGAACAAAACACTAGATGGTGTAACTGTCTTAATTTTGGCGATCTATTGGCTACCCGAGTAACATTTTTGCCGTTAAATGTCGGTTTATAATAATCGTGACAGTTTAACAGTTTATACACGGTTTATGAACTGTCTAATTGAGAACCGTTCTAGTTCAATTTAAGTGTTTCGATTAAAATTTTAACTCAATATTTAAAAAAAAATATTCTATAATTCTCAGTCGATTCTTCCGACATTGAACCGTGTTGAAAATGTGTGATCGCACCGACGAAAATTAAACAGTTCAGACAAAATGTTCGAGTACTATGTTCAGTTCAAGGCGGCGGCGATTATACATGATGTTTAAGGAGGGCGAAAATGAAATCAACTCCCTCTGCCATCGAAATATCCACATCAAAGAATAATAACCAAGAAGAGTTGTTTGACAATCTATTAAGACGAAATGCAGACGCAGAAAAAGGAAAAAAAATTAGTCGCTCATAAATAACGGTTCGACACTAGTAGACAGTGGACTACACAGTGTAGGCCATAGGTTCTCAAACATATTTCATACACCGCCCACTTTGACAATCAAAATTTTTTTAGTGCCCCCCCCCCCCAAAATTTTTAAACTCACCAATTGTTTATCTTTAAACAGTTATCACAATTATTATATTTAAACATGCTGTATTCTATTTTAGGGTTCAAACTTACATTTTAAACGAATCTTTTTAATAAGAGCAATTAAAACGCATACTTAATCGAATTTCAATGTATTTTTATTAAAATTTAATCAAATCTTTGAATTTAAATTTATTGAGCTCACTTAATGTGATGGATGAACCTGATGTAGTTTAACGAGTTTTTTTTATATCAGGCTCGAATTTACTTAAATACAGTCGCCACGTTCGGTAACAAGCAGCCGATTTCTATTTTTAGTTATTAGTGTTGTTCTTACAGCACTAAATCCACGTTCGGACAAATTCGATGATGGAAACGCTATTAGATATCTTTGAACAATCGACCATAATCCAGGGTAAAGTTGCGGGATTACATAATTTTTCGCTTTTTTTAATCAGCTATCGTCCCCCAAACTTCTTTGGGCCTTTTACCGCTCCCCTAAAGGCCACTAACGCCCACAAGGGGGCGTTATCGCCCACTTTGAGAAAGAATGGTGTAGGCGCAACGGTTAACGTGAACTACACACACCTCGAAGAGTGTTAGCCATGACGGGCAAACGCGAACAATGTTGTTCGTCTTTGACAGCAGCAAAAACACAATGTGTGTGTATGTGTGATGAACACAAACACTGTGTGTTTACCGCGGCCAACTTTTACTCGGTTACTCACATTCACACGTTTTTTTCGACTAATCGAGTTCGCTGCCAGCTATACGCACTAAACGCTCGATGCCATATGCGCTGATCGTCGATCAAGCGCTTAATCCAGCCTTATACATGACGTTCAAAGGGATGGGTTGCTTTGAAAACGGAGCGTAACCGTAACATAATTGGACCAACTCACAATTGGATATTTAACAATTGTAGTTTGTACTGTAAGCGCACACTAAATCGTGTGCCTGTTTAGAACAGTACTGCGGTGTTTGATTCGAAAGTAACATTTCCGTGGCATGGTTAAACCCATGTCGATAGGTATTATTAATTTTTGTTAAAAACTAAAATTCATTTTGCTATGAATTGAATAAGATTTGTACCGTACCCGGAACCATCATTTATCAATGATTTAAAACGGCATCTGCACTTAAAATGCTACTCGGCTATGATCGTTTTTCCCCTCGGCTCTTCAATTCTATTAGTCCTATAACTCCGAATGGAGTTTCGTTTTCATCCGTGCGTGCTCGCCACACGCGCAATGCTTTATATATATATATTTTTTTTTTTTATTCAAAAATAATCCTAAAATATTTTTTAGCCAAACGTCAATTATTATCAAATATAATATACCCGTGTCGTTTAACGGCTTCACCGGTAGTAGGTCTGGTGATCGGCGATAAGTCTCATGCGTGATCGACCGCCTCGCATATTCCATCTCACCGCCGGGCATCTGGAACGTCAGGCTCTGGCTACAGCGGTTCTTGTGCGGTCGTCCTATAGTTGTCCCGTCATTGAACGCCATACCGTGCCATATACGATAAACGGCGTACCGCTGATAAAAAAACGTACGATTTACACGCGAATAAATATGAGCGGTGGCGTACACATGGCGTGAAGAGAGTTAAAACGGTTTGTGACCCACGCCCGAAATATTTAAAAGTCGTCTTTTAAGTATACAATTATACATAAAAAAAAAAAAAATAAGAATTTTTCCCTATATAAAACGGGTGTAATAATTGTATTTTTGTAATAGCCTCGGGCCACCATACCGTCCCGTTTATAACCTGATTGTCTTATTTTTCAACACAACGTCCAGTTATCTGGATAAACTTCAAGCGGAACGCTTTTTATTCTTTTTTTTTTTTGTTTTAGAATGTTTATTAGATTCTAAGTAGAGCGAGGAATGTATTGGCTTTACAATGACGTGCGTTTTTCTTTCTACGTCGGTTCCCAAAATGTCTACCAGAAGAAGTATTCCGGTCTTTACATGTAACACTAGTTCCCGGTATTAAATTGTATCTAGTTGGTACTCTATCTTTAGAGTACCAACAAGAAGAGGTCATTTTTCGATTTTCTCCATATTTTTTTAAGCGCCAAAATAACTACCAAAAAATTGCGTAAAAACATAATTTCATCAAAATCGATTATCTTCGTAATTTTAAAATTAATGGTCATAGAAATCTAAAATTTTCACCAAATATGTAACTTTAGACCGTATTAACGAGACAAGTTTTTCGAAAACAATTCTTTTAATTTTAGGCTATTTCTTGCAATTATAGGTCATGACGTGTTTATAGACTCGTAATAAAAGTAATTTTTGATTTTAAAACTTAAAAAAATTAAAACAATGTCAGAGGTTTATTACTTCAACTATATACAAAAAAATCTTAAAAATCGCTGTCACAATTTATAGTAATAACATAATAAAACTTTAAAATCATTATCTAAGTGATTCACATAAGCGACATCCGCAACACTCCGCGACTTGTTACCTTTCATTTTTTTTTGTTTTTTATTTATTATTATTATTATTATTATTATATAAATGAAATAAAGTGAACCGATTTTATGACAAATTTTAATCACGTATTTAAAAGTGGAGTTGTATTTCTAAACTATTGAACTTTTTTTATGTATATTATAATAATATAGATAGGCTTTCTTTCATAAAAGCCTCGTGTAATAATTATTATTTCATAAAAATGACACGTATTTTTACAAATTGTTTATACATTTTTTTTTAAACAATAAACACTGTATTATTAAGCAGCATAATGTCTTTAGAGAAATAAAAAAAAACCAAGTACATATGTAATAAACGATCTCTGGAACAATCGTGAAATTTTAAATTATTATTGGATCAAACTGCCATAGCTCGTAATATGTAAAAAAAAAAGAACTTATCTCTGTAAAATACGCTTGTAAAACACAAGGGAATTTTCTAAACATAATAAAATGTTAATAATATTACGAATTTTTTTTTTTTAACATTTTTGGTTAAAGAAAATTTTGGTTAAAATAAAAGTCGCGTTTTTTAAATTTTAAAATATGGTCACCCTATATAACAGCCCCCTAATAGCGAAAATAAATTCCTGGTACCCCGTTACTACAGAACACGATTATGTCTAAATATAATAAGCAAACCAGTGGCGTAAGTACGGAGAGAGTGCGATTTGTTTTGTTATTTAAAACGTTGAAATATTGTATTTCGTTGATTGTGTAATACACATGTACAAATAACGAATTTCAATGCAAACTGCAGCACATTGTAACAATAATATTACCATATTATATGAAGTTCAGAATTTTTAACATTACAATGCTATAAACACGTGAGTGTAAATAAGATATAATTAGAAATTGACAAGAAATATTGATTTTTGTTTTTACCATTGATTGTAGAAAACGCGACAAAACGGTGTAAGAGAAAGTTCGCCAGTTTTTCTGAAAACTGAGTCTAGTGTTATATCTCTTGAAAAACGTATTATTCATAAAAAAAAACCCCCCGTAGGTATAGACAATAAAGATTAGTGCGGAAAGAGTTTCACGTGCACTTTTATAATATTATAATACAACAATCTGTTAATTGACTTTGTTTCGTAATCACAAGGTCCTTACTTTAAAAATTATTTATTAAATACAAACTTCATGAATAACATATAAAATATTTTCATTTCGAAAACTCCTTTGAACCCGTCCAGCAAAAAAAATCGTATCTACGCCACTGAATCAAACGATAACGTTATACGCACCCGTACTTTATATTATATTTTATTTTGGAATTTATAGACAGTCGTTTGGTACACCGACGTTAACGCGTGAACCGAGGGAAAAAAATACTAATCGTCGACGATACGCCGAAACCGACATCGCGAAAGGAACTAGTGTAATAATAATAATAATAATATATATTTTATCGATCACACGCCGCCAGTCGTTGCTAAACAAAACAGTGTCACACAATTTTGTCAGAGGTGAATAAGGGGTAAATTAGAATAATACGCGCGTGCCTTCGTGTGTCGTGAAAGTGATTAAATCATACAAAATACACAAGTGTTTAATCTGAAAACACGAAAACGATGTTGAAATTCTGATCAATGAACGTGCATTATCGCACATAAAAATCGTTAAAACAATTAACGAACAATTATGTTATATTATTTTAAAACAACGAATATGGGAATTATATGCTGCTACGAACTCACTGAAAATAAAGAGAATGAAAAAAAAAGACGTTTTTCTGGAAGAACTTGAGAGAACAAGAGGCACGTGCTTCCCGAAATTGTATACATTAAACAATAAAATTGATGACTTGTACTCAATAATGATGATTTACGAAATAATTTTCTCGCTTCACTCGAAAGACACGTCGTGAAATATTTACTAAAATTCAATCACAATTGAAAAGATTTTGACTAATTCATTTTTGTATTCTCGTGTTTTTATTTGTTATCTGTACGAATGTTTTTGCAGATAGACGGTGTCGAAAGACGCAATAGATCTTCTGATATCAGATTCATTAAAGTTAGTATTTTAAATTACCAAATATTTTATTTTTATTTACTTTATAGTGTAAATTACTCAAACTCAGAGGCGCAACCAGGGGAGGGGTTTGGGGGTTACAACCCTCCTCCCAAATTTTTTACTTTCTTTACACGTGGAATGTATAGAAATATTAGCTTAAATATTTTATTCTATGCGTGTAATAATAATCACATCTATCGAAAACGTTAAAATAATTGAATTACTGATAGCTGATAGGTGAAAAAAATT
Organism: Chaetogeoica ovagalla; assembly: GCA_032441825.1. Taxonomy (NCBI): domain Eukaryota; kingdom Metazoa; phylum Arthropoda; class Insecta; order Hemiptera; family Aphididae; genus Chaetogeoica; species Chaetogeoica ovagalla. Next base: position 6,080,480 of record CM063723.1, read on the forward strand.
AATGAGTGATCAATCAAAAATCATATTCACTCCGCGGGTCACAACAATTATACCAATATCGCGTGTATTTTTTGTCCTATAGTCCACATTTATCAATTAATACACGGAGGTATTATAGTTTACATTATAGATTTATGGTATTTCACTTACAGGTATAGAAAACATTATCGATGCAGACACGGATAGTTTATATACCTCCATGTTTAAGATATAACAGTGATAACAGTTAAAATATCCATATAGCGTATTATTATTTTTTTTTTGTTGTGACATATTTCTCATAACGTATTATTAATATTTACACTGCACACACATACGACGGATGTACAGTAAACATTTAAATTTATTAATAAATTATACATAATACATAATTATTATGCAAATTGTAATGTGTGTGATGTTTGAAGCGCATATATCAATATAATATGGTAGGTTGGTAGGTATATAATATGTTTAGCATTTAGCTAAATGCTTTAGCTGAATAATTTAGTAAATGCTATTTAGCATTTATTCGTATTATCTAATGTATATATATATATGTATAAATTGTATCCCTTTCCCCCTCCCCCACCCCCGAAAATATTTCCTGGTTACGCGACACTGTTCAAACTTAAAAATATCTTTATACATTGTAAATAACTTAATTTCAAATTTTATATTAATAAATTACATTTCGCTTTTCTTGATTATATTTTTTTTTCTTTTTCCGCAAAGTCATGTGTGATAGCGAAAAGAAATCAAATTATTTTTATACAAATATTGCGACTGGAGCTGCACGACTAATTTTATTTTTCTAATTTAAATTAATAATAATAATATAACATATTATTATGTACCTGTATTATGTTCTTTTCTCGGGCCCTCGGAGAGCCCGGACTTCCGAAACCGTAGTACTCACTGACCCTCCCCCCCCCCTTGTGAGGGCCCTGAGCAGACTTAGGACAAAATGGAGAGTATCTTTCACGAAAGAATTAAAAACACTACAGAAAAGAGTTTAAATATACGTGGCGTCGATAAATAAGAAGAACGGAAAGAGTTTGTGACGGCGACGATAGAGCTCAGAGACCCATTTAATCTTTATATGATGATGACGAACATTAAAAATCCGCGTAAAAAATATTGTGTTATTTTTATTATTAAATAATATTTCCGACATGATAATATTTACGGTTTAAAAACTATTATGTTAATAATTCCAGAGACCAAAAACACTAATTAACTATACGTACGTAGGTAAAAGCGTTCGATTTTTCAATTGTCGAAAACCGTGTCGATTTTAATCCATATTTGGTACCTAGAGCGCTCAAAGTGAAATTTAAATACGAAGTTTTCGAAATTCAAATCCTAACGCCCCCCCCTCCCCATCCTTCCAATACAATATCCCCTGCACACTTTTCGGTTGTTTTACGAGATTTTTTTCAATCCGTTCCCCAACGACCACCCTTTAAAACGAGAGATTTGTTAACGAATAAAAATCGATCGCTCGTCGCTGCCGCCGCCGCCGCCGCCGACACAAATGTTTTGGGCATCACTGGTGGTCGCGCTCGCGCTCGACGTTAACGTCCGCGTACTAAAATGAGGTTAGGATTAATAAACGTACGGAAAACATACCAACACTATACTGCGAACCACAACACTGTACCAGTGAAGCGAATGCTAATACTTATCCATTACAATGATATACAATGACAATAACAGTAATTAATAATAATATGTAATATCGATCATCGACGGGATCACCACGGCATACCAGAAAAATTCACTTACCGCAACAGTCACTCTGCCTCCGAGTCGTGTACCGTGTCGCTGTTGTGTGTGCGTGTGTAAATGCGGAGGCCGCGGACAATGATTAATTCTTTGTGGTTTACCCGTTGATCGTCGTCGTTGTCGTCGTCATCTTTAAAAGTGACATTTGAACAACGATATCAATACCACCCAGCAACCTTCTCCGTCGCCATACTCAACGCGTCCGAAGGGACTGAGGCCGAACCTCCTCTGTCCCGATGTCCGAAATACAGAGTGAGTCAGACTTAGGGATTGTTTCGACGGTTTTTAGCCATTACTTCTCCGCGAATCGATTTTAACGGTTTAACCTAACCAGACTCCAAAAGCCCCCGTTTCCAGTCCCATTCGTTCCCACCACCGACTACTTCCTTGTTTATGTTTCTTGTGTTAACCGATCGTTTGATTATTCTCCGTTGATCGTACGATCGTCATAGTACCCGCCTTCTTAAGTACGGTTCATAAATTTGTATCGGTATATGTTTTTTTTTTTTCTTTTCATAGTAGTGTCCTCATATAATCGTTACCATTGATAGGTGCAATGAATGACTCGTTGATATTTCACTGTAGGTATATGAATCGGCTACTGTTAAAATTGTCAATTTCTTCATTGTAATTAATACTGTAGTAGATAATCAGAGACTTGGACAGAGACATCTATTCATAAAGAAAAAAAAACGTTAAAACACGTTTGATTTTATTTGCAGATTAATATCTTGCGAAATACGTTTACTGCATAGTCAACATGGAAATCGAACAGTTAGTTTATGAAACGCTCATGCAGGCTAGTAGTCAGCATCCTGACATGTTGAAACCTGCCGAACAAAAACTAAAAGAATGGGAAGTGCAACCAGGATTTTATTCGGTGTTATTTGTAAGATAATATTTTAAGTGCGAAATTACGTAATATTATATTATATTGATTGTGTCCATATTTCAGCGTATATTTTCCAATCAATCGTTGGATTTAAACGTTCGTTGGATGGCAATTCTATGTTTTAAACAAGGTGTTGAAAAATATTGGAGGAAAAACGTTCAACAGTACGTACTTGTTTGCATTAGATTTAAAAAAAAAAACTGTTTAGTTACAGATTTTAATGTTTTATAGTGCCATTTCCGAAGAGGAAAAAGTTACTCTGAGAAAAATGTTGCTAACAGATTTGTCAGAACCTGTTCCAAGACTTGCAACTCAAGTTAGCGTGATTATCGGAAGAGTTGCGAGGTAATTTTTAAAAAAAATTTTATGTACATCTTACAAACACAATTTAATCTTTACTTTATATATGTACACTCATGCTACATTTTTGTTTTTAATTAAAGTATTGTTTATTGTAATAATAATAGCTGTCTTGTGCAACACTTGTCTCTATAATATTTTTATCTGTATGTGTGATACAAAACTAGAATTTTACAGTTAAAGATGTTTATTTGCCGTAGCTATAAATTTAAATATTAATAATGTACATATTTTATATTATTATCATATTAAAGAAGTTTCATAGTATTATAACATTTAGTTAAACATCAATTTAAATTATAAGATCATGAGTATAATTTAGTTACGTTTTAGCAGGTGAACATGCCAAAATGAAACCAAGTAGATAATGTTAGGTAGGGACTATTACGTATTAGGTAATAAATTTAAGTCAAAACAAATGAGAAAAAGTTTTTTCTTATGGCGAGGAATTTATATATAACTATTTCAACATAGATATACTAATTCCTCACTATGCGAAAAAAAAATTTCTTGTTTGATCTCGACATAATTAAAAATATTTATAAAATTGGTAATCGATATTTGATTTACAATATATAATATTTTCAATGTTTAGATTAGATTGGCCATATGATTGGGGAGAATTGATGCCAGAACTCATGGAACGTATTAAATACGATACACAAAATCGTGCATTGTTATCGATGCATCATGTAGTAAAATCATTATCAGGCAAACGACTGTGTGATAGTGTAAGAATATTCCAAGATGTTTCCAGTCAACTTTTTCCTAATTTTTATACTCATTGGGAACAAAGAACAGACGCTTTTATTAAAGAAGTATATAATATATAGCTGTTGCACGTAATTAAATTGATTTAAATGTAATAAAACTTTTTCTGTATAGATGGAACAAGGAAACATAACGCTCTCAGTAGCTAAACTTTTAGAAGATGCATTTTATACTCAAAAAATTCTATCCAATTTTGTATTGTATGGTTTTAAATCACCCTATCCAGATGTGGTCAAACGGTTTATATTGGCAATATTCAATAAAATTCGACCAATTGTTGCTTGTCGTAAGTCAATGAAATTTTATAATTTTACTTAAATCGAAATTGTAAACATATAGTTTTTTATTTCTAGGTGTTTATTATCCTGATTTAGTCGAACAATTTGTGTGTCGTATGTTTAAAATGTTAATGGCGATTATAGAAGAACATCCGATTGAATATTTGGATTTTATTGAACCGACTGTTGAGCTGGCTTATTTTTATGGGTTTACTGCCGATGGAAACTCTATTGTATTTGAGAGATTTTTAATACAACTTTTCAATCTGACCAAATTGATATTAATTTGTCCTCAATATAAGTTACCTCGTACTAATGGTCCCATTTGTCAAATGAATGGTAAGTCATTTTTTTTCTTTTAAATAATTATTAATTATATATTTATCAAAATCAACTTAGTTCACAATAATTTGAATAAGAAAGTCATAAAAAATAAACATAGTTAAAAACCAATAGTTATTTAACTTAAACCCTTTATTTTAATTTTTATAGTTTTCTATAGATAATATTCAATATTTGTATTATTCTATTATGTACCATAATTAATAACGTGTTTTACAAAATTTAATTTTATAATGTAAATTAAATGTATTTATACCTTACAAATGTTATTGTAGAAGATGCAAAAAAGGTATCAATTGCAGCGGTTCAACATAAGAGCTCTGTATTTAAATCTGATCGATTAATGATTATGTGTCAACAATTAATCTATAAGTATTTTTTACTCACACCATCTGAATTAGAAATATGGGATAGTGATCCAGAAATGTTTGGTAAGCCATTTATTTATCATACATCAAAGTTGATTAGCTAATTGAGCATACGGTTTTCAATAAAACTAATTATTTATTTATTTTTACAGCTACAGATGAAGTAGGGGAATATTGGAAATATAATTTAAAAGTGAGTGTAGTATTTATGTGAAAATTAAAATAAATACATTTAATATTATTATTTCTTTTAGGCTTGTACAGAATCGTTATTTATGTCACTATTCCACGAGTTCAGAGAATTGTTAACACCTAGACTTGCGGCTACAATTGAGTCAAATAGGGAGTTTGTTGACCCTACTAATTTAGAAGCAGTATTGAAAAAAGATGCCATTTATAATGCATTTGGTCTTACTGCATTTGAAATGTTTGATATTGTAAGTGTAGTAATTGATTAGTTTATACCAGAATTTATATATAAACAGTTATTTGTGGACGGTTTTACAGAAGGTGAGATGATGAATAATAATTTATTATATTTATATACAGAGTATAACAGTACTAACAAATGATACTAACTTTAATTTTAGAAATTATTTTATATATGTACAGTGAGTTCTCCGCTTAATTTAATCACATTGGTTCAGATCATTGTGATCCTATAAAACTTTTTTTCTTAATGATTATATTAAATATAATCATTAAGAAATTTTATACAGATGCTTAAAATGAAATTAAAATAAAATAAATGCATTTAAAATAATGTAAAGAAACTATCTTTGAGAATCTATTAAGTTCATTTTCATATTAGCCTGAAATTAAAATCCATATTCAATTAATATACTATAATTTTTAATTATTTAAAGTTAAATACGTAATGTACTTGTAACTTTTGAAAAAACTGAAAAGTATTGTTATTGCTATATTTTTGATATGTAAAACGATACAACTGTAATACAGATTAGTTCAAAAATAAAGTTGATCTTATAAATTAATCAGTTTGAAATACCATAAAAAATGATAAGAATGTTCATAAAAGTGATTCAATTGTCCGGTATTTGGTGATTCTAATAAACAGTTAATTTAACATTAGTAACATCAGATTTGGTTAGTGGTTTTCATTTTTGATTCCAATAAACAGTTGATTTTATAAACCAGTGATCACATTAAGTGGAACTCACTGTATTTTTATTTTATGAAGTTATACATTTGTGTAACTTTGAATTTTTTTCTTTTGGTTGATGTAATTGTTTTTTTTCGCATATATTTCATTTTTTGATTTTCTTCAATCTAATAGTCAAAGTCAAACTAATAAGCTAGTAGAAAATGAACAACAAAAATAATAAAAAGTAATTGATACGTCAGAACATAAAAAGTGTTATGAAAAATTTCAAACATTTTCAGAATTTTAATCTTCCTAAATAGGGTCACAGAGATAGAGGAAATACTAAGTCCCCTTTTTTCCATAAATTTTGCACACAAAATAGCAATTGATTAATATAATGGAATATGTTGCAGTATGAAATTCTTTTTTTCTTCTCAATCATGTAATGTCATCCTTGCCACCAAATCATTTTATACATTTCAAGTTACTTATATAAAACATCCAAATTGTAATTATAATTGTCGAAACTAATTGTTAATATACACAATTTCAGTTAAATTCTTTTAAAATTCAATCATTTGTTTTACTATAGTTTTTTTTAACTTTATAAAAGTGTGATTGTTACCTGACCATATTATACCTATTATTCAATAAACTTAAAAAAAATTTTAGAAAATTAATCAATATGAAACAATGTTCCTAAAATTCAATTTAACAAAAGATTACAAGTCATTGATGTTGTGCATGTCTGCTTAAGCTACTTGGACAGCAATAAAAAATATAATTCAATATTATATCATTAAAAAGCATTTGTTTAGAAATTCATTAAAAAAAAAAAACAATGCCTAGAAATAAAACTATTAAAATTATAACATTTGTCAGTTATACTTGTCATGTCCTGTATAATAACTATATGTATGTAGTGAAGTTTTCATTGAATTGGCATAAAAAAATGTTCTCAATAGATATTTAAAAATAATATATCTGTTTCTGGTGTGTATTATACTTCTATATATAAGATTGTAACAAATTTGTAGTATTATTAATTTTTTTTCTTTTTTTATTATTTATTATAGATAAATTTTGATGACTGGTTCAATACTACATTACGTCAAGAGCTAATGGAAACTCGAGGTCATTCACGCGTCTTAAAGAGACGTGTAGCATGGTTGATCGGGCAATGGCTCACAGTCAGATTGAACCCAGAATACAGACCGGAACTATACAATATTCTCATCGGACTTTTAAACCCCGAACAAGACATGGCCGTTCGTTTAGCTGCCACGTCCACTTTGCGTTGTGCAATCGATGATTTTGATTTTAGTTCTGAACATTTCATTGAATACTTGGAACCAATGGCATTCTCTTTGTATAAGCTTTTAGTTAGCGTACGAGAATGTGATACAAAGGTATTATTATTGGACATTATAAAAATATTACAGTTTACATGAAATAGTGTATGCATTATTATTCGATTATGGTCCAATGTGGTGTGATCTACTGATAAATTTTAACATCGATATTTCATCATTTTTCATTTAATCTAAAAAATTGTCATGTATCGGAACGCATGATTTCTTTCTATTTTATTTGTATATCATGAGTTCTTAACATCATAATATGTATTTTATTTGTAATAGTTATTGCATAAGTTAGTTAAAACATCAGTAACTTTCCTTTAGATTGCATATATCCAATGATATAATTGTAAATTATTATTATTATTATAAGTTATTAGCTCTTTTTAAAAAAAAGTACTAGAGGGGGATGATTTGGTGAAGTTTTCAATTTTAAAAATAAGCAAATTGTGAATAGCTCTGAGTGTTTTAAAATTGTATTATTTTAAATTTTAAAACATTGATAAATCTTAAAGTCTAATGGTAAATGTAATTTATACTTGATATTAGTGTAACATGATTGTAATGAATTTTAAATACTTTTGAACCATATTTATCTGAATTGATTTTTGTAAATTTTAGAAAACGTGTATCATATTTTTGTCTTTAATATATCAGAATTTCTCATGTTATGAATTTTAATAGAAAATTTATATAAATATTATTTTATTCAAAAATCTGTGTCAACATTTAAAATTTAAAAATATTTATATATATAATTGAAATTTTTAAATAATGAAAAAAAATTCTATAGTAAAATTTCAGTCTTTAATTTATAAAATTGTATTAAATTATGTATAAAAAAAATACCAAGTTTCTCACAATATATTTTTTGAAATTTGTACATGTTAATTTTTTAGGTTTTTCTTCCACTTAATATTTGAATATTATCACATAACATCCAAAGTGGTTACATATGTTTTTATAAATTTTATAATTAAAACAAATTCTTAATATAGGAATTGAAAGAAGTAAATAATTGTATTTTATCGAAAAATAAAAATTATAAATGTATTCCTTATGTCATATCAATTTAAAGTATGTAATCACAAGTATGTAATTATGGTTATCATATGGCACATTATTTATTTTGAAAGCATATAAATTATAAAAATAATAAATATAAAATACTACTATTAAAATAAATTTAAAACTACTTCAATAATTCTTTACAATAAATTGAATCCTATTATAAATCATTATGCAGTAAATCACATAGACAATTGGTCGATCATATGTTTTAATATATTATTATCCATGTTCTGAATTTCATTATTGTTTCAGTTAAATGTGCTACACGTTATGTCTTTTATGGTGGAACGATTAGGTCCAATGGTCGAGCCTTATTTTGACTCACTGCTTCAGTATTTGCCAAAATTATGGACAGATTCAGATGACCATCATATGTTACGTTGTGCAATTATTTCTACATTAACACAAATTGTTCGCGTAAGTAATATATTATGCTCATAATAAATACCCATTTAAACGTTTTTCATAACATGAAATTTTAAATTGTATGTTCAGGCGATTCGAACGAAAAGTGCCGAATTAACCCCATTCCTAGTTCCTATCATTCGATATAGCATAGACATAAAGGAAAAAGCATATATTTATTTACAAGAAGATGGGCTTGAACTGTTGCTGTCTTATATCGAATCGTGTACGACATATAATGATGAAATGCTAAGTCTAATCAATTACCTTCTTCCATTATTAGGTAAGTATGTTTAGGTGATTTTTTTATTATAGTCTATATTTAATTTATAATAATTGTGTTATGTTTACTTTATATAATAGATTATTCTACTGAACATTTAAAAACTGGTTTAATGATACTTGAAGCATATGTTCTAATTGCACCAGAAAGGGTTATATCAGTAAGTGTTCAACTTTACATATTTTTTTCCATAAAACAATTATTTATTATTTCTAATATATATTTAAACAATTTTCATAGATATTAATCAAGCATATTTTATGCTTATAAATTTTGTCTTGAATATATATATAAATCAGAATTTTAAATTTTTATAAAACTTCATTTTAATTTTTATTAAATAAAATAAATATAGTCACGTGTAAAATTACGTCAAAGTAACAGGAAAATTATAATATTATAAACAAAATTATATTTGAATTAAAAGTAATAATCTTAAATTACTTTATAAGTTTGAATTTATTATTATTATTATTATTATTATTATTGTTCAAAGTTTGCGATTTTATGCATGTGTATATTTGTCCAGAAGCAAATAACAGGATTCTGTTTCAATATAAATTTATTTTTATGATAAAAAAGACGTAAAATTAGTAATAAAAAAAATAAAACTAATAAATTAATATCCATAGATTAAAAATTTCTATATATATATATAATTAGTTGTCCCCGTGCACTCCGTTGCCCGTAAAAAATGCCATCTCTTATATGATTAACATTTTGTTCAATTCGTTATGCAGTTTTCAATACTCGGTGTAAGGACGTTCAAAACTATAAAAAAAAAAAGATGATTCAAGTTTAACTTTGATTTTTATTTGGTTTTTATCACAATAATTATATTTGCACGTTTCATCATACATATTACGTTTAACATACATCAAAGTTTTTATACACTTATTTTATAAAATGCCTGTGAAAAAAAATATAATAAAAATAACATTTTTGCCCCGCTAAGATACTATGTCGAATAAAGCTATGTTATGAATAAAGCTTCACTTACTTTATAAAACTTATTTGATCATTAACTGATATTGTAGATATTGTCGGCTCTGCATAGAATCGCCCGTCTGTGCTATTATTTCATTCTCCCTCAACATCCTTTCTGACTTTTTTTCTTTTTGCTCTGCTTCTGAAGGCTGTACCTTGATGTTAAATGGCCCATATCCTTCCTCAAGAATTGGGCTATTAAATGCAAAAAGAATTTTTCATGCTATAAATACTTAACTACCCAAAAAGCATTTCATAATTACTACCTTTTTCACAATAAATGAAACCAAGAACCAGAGTGTCGAGTATTAACCATGCAAAAAGTACTTAACTACTTTCTGCATATTATAAGTACAACAAATTGATTTACTACTTACCAAATATATATTTTTTTTATATGCAAGTAATATTCAAAATTCTTATTATTAATATTACAGTACCCATAATACTTAAAGTGTATTTTAATTACCATTTGACATATATATATATATATATGTGTGTGTGTTATTATAATTATTTTAACATATATAAAATTTTATATTTTTAAATTTATTAATCTGTTAATCAATAGGACGTTTTATATAGGAATTTCATTTGTGACATAATTACATGTATTGGAATATTTAGAGAAATTAGTAACTTTTGCCCAGACAATAACCGAAATAAGGTTTACTCAAAAATAAAAGATTATGGTAAAATGTGTAACAAGAACAGTTGTAGTAGTTTCAAACAACATATTGATTATAAATTGTCCGATAGATAACATCATTCACATATTACCCAATTTTCTTAAATAGCTTAAAGAAGAAAAAACCTTCATATTTTAATCAAATGAATCATATAATGTTTATAAGAAAACTTTGAGAATTTGTTAAAACAAAAATAAATTAACTATTTACCCTGCATTATTTCATAAGTAAGCATCCTTATATTTATATATATATATACCATAGTCATAAAAATATCTTTATTTTCTAGAAAAATCTGTTGATAAAAAAAAAATCATTTTGTTTTATTTTAATAAAAAAAAAAGCTATTTTCTTCAATGTAGTAAAATATTTAACAAAGGAAAAAATATAAACTCTTATTTGGTTACATATTTATGTAAAATGATATTGTACATTTGTATGCATGCATTATTCAATTTATTATAAAATATAAAATCAATTTTTAAAATTGACTGGAAAAAAATTGTAGCAAATTTATATTTCTTAATTTTGTCACATATTTTTTATTTAAATTTATTTGTAATACAGTTCGTTTTTAATTGACTTGTGTACTATTATTGGTCTATAATCAATTATTTATACCTAATTATGTTCTTCCGTGATACATGTTTCTTTATATTTATGTCAAAATAATGTTGAACACTTAGGAATATGGTACTCAATTATTCAGTTTAACTACATCGCTGATGAATGATCTAAAGGATGAAGGAATTGTGTGTATATTATCATTGTATGAAACAATTATCAAAGTTAATTTACCACAAACTATTGAGTTGATGATGATAGTTTTGGGACAAAACTTAAAGTAATAATTTAATGTTAATTAATGCTAATTAGACTTATTTTCTTATTTTTTTTTAAGGTGTTTGTGCTCAGGTGAAATTGGTTTAGCAGTAAATAGTTGCCGTTTATCATTGATTTCTAGAATAATATTAAATGATTCAGCTATTTTTATTCAAGTAAATAATATTTTTTTAACCTTTAATTTTAATCAGTCCGGAATTTATTCTAATTGATGTACTATTTTTAGGTTGTAGAACATTTATGCATGACTGAAAATGGTAATTTAATGAATTTTGATAATGTACTTAATCGAATAATTGAAGTTTGGTTAGAACGAATGAACCAAATTGTACAGAATGATAGAAGAAAACTATTAGGACTAGCTTTATCATCACTTTTAACTTGTCAAAAGAAGTGAGATAAATTTTTATTCAGTTTTTAATAAATAATAATTGTGTATTTTGTTCTAGACCAATATTAGAACTATTTAAAGAAATCCTAACTGTTTGTGTTGAAACTCTAAATGACATAATGAGGAAGACTGATGATGGACTGTATGCAGAGTGAGTAAATCATTAATTATTTAATATTGAATAGGTATTACCTAACATTATAAATAATTGATTTAAATTAATCAGTTACAGATATTGTATAATATGAAACAAATATATATGTCTAATTTTATTTAGAACCGCTTCACAAACATAAATTTAATTACAAAATTAATTTTGATTTAAATACTTTTGTAGTTTTAAAGTGATTCGTGATGTTCGATATAACAGAATTTATTGTAAAATACATAATAATAATAATAATAATATAACCATTATCATAAGTTGAGACATTTTTTTTTTCTTTTTCATATACACTTTTATTAAATTGAATATGCAGTAAACTCTCCGCGGAATTGGATGGCATGGCAACCGCAAATAATCTGAAATAATACTAAATAGGTTGAAAATAACAAAAATGCTTTTAAGATATTTTATTATCATTTAATCGAGCTCAATTAAGGTATAAATCACGTTATCGAGATCATAATCCAATTAGGCCGATTTGTTGAACCACGATTTCTTATACATATGTAGTATTGTTATCCTACATATACATAATTTATAATTATTAAAATAACTCTGGAAGACCTTAAATAATCGAGAGTGTATTGTATATATTAAATATACTTATATTGCTTCTATTATATTCAAACTACATAATCATAATGCAATGTTATGGTAATTGCATTAGCGAATTTAACAATTCTTTTAAAATACAAAACACTTCTGTGTTCATAAGTTTCCATATACAGTATGGAGCATCTGTAGTACAGTACATTTTCAATAACTAACTACTTTATAGTAACTTTGTAACATATTGATTTCCAGCTTTGATTATTACATAATATTTCAATATGTTTCCAATTTATAATATTACATTACTAATTTTATTTAATTATAATATTAATTTAAACAGTTCCATGTTAATGACTGATGATTGCTCAAATGTAAGTTCGCGAGCGAATTCAGAATGTGAATATCAATATGAAACTGAACACAATGAGCGCCAAAGGTGTTTGTCACTCAAAGATCCAGTACACTGCATACCATTCCACAAATTCTTGCAATCTCAAGTAAGCCAACAGTTTATAGTATTGTACATCCGATTTTATAAGCGTAAATAGCACTGTCGTCTTCAACTAGTTTATTATATTGTTTAAGAGTATATTGCCACCCGCATTTGTTGTCTCATCTATTGGGAAATACAGCTAAATCACAATTAGAATTTAAATTGTGGCATTGAGTTTAAATTTAGAGTTTAAACAAAATCTGAAGAGAATATTTTTGATTGTTAACATATCATTTTTGTAGAAATTATTGCTATTTAATAATAGAAAAACTTTATATTTAATAAAGCTCCCTTTGTTAAACAATATTTTATAAATTAGTTGTAAAGATCCCAAAAAAATATTCTCTTCAAATTTGCTAATAAATGATAATAGTTAACTGAATTCTAAAAAAAAATCCTATTATGATATATCATTTCGCTGTCTTTTTTTCAGTTATTAACTTTACAAAATCAAATTGGAGAACAACATTTCCAAAACGTGCTTATTTCCAAGGTTGACAGCGACATACTAGAACAACTCTATTTGTACATGTAAAATAATAGTTGGTAGGAACATTTACCACATGTGTCCCTATATGTTTCCATTTTAATCCACCTATAATACAAAATGTATATTATATAAGGCAAGTATAACCCAATAAACTGTGTGTAGTATGGTTAAAGTATAGATTAATTTTATGTTATCCATATTTGATTTATTTTTTAAAAATTGTATTTATTTTTTTTCTTTTATAAATATATGTACTTTTTATAACTACAACCATTGATTATAACAAATCATTTGTTTTGCATAATCGATGCTACAACTAATAATACAACTCTTTAGGAAAGACGACATACATGTCTAGTCCTGATGAAATTACCCAACTTAGTTGACGAGTTAGTGTATATAATAATAGGATATACTACTAAACATATTTATATTTGTATAAGTAGTTTGCCATTGATCCAATGCGAGTAATGTATACTAGTCATTAATGAATAGTATTTAAAATCTATTTTAATTATATATATTGTATATAATAGGGGCAAATAATTGTATAACTATTATTAAGTATACTCTCTTTACCACTGTTTTACTGCTCTCCTTTGTTTTGTTTTAATGACTTTCGTTATCTAAAATTATATACATTATTTTCGCCCAAAATGGGAGAAGAATATATAACCAAATGCTAACGTCACAATCCACAATCATAGAGATTATGTTGTAATGACTTAATTGTATAAGAAGACATGAATTATTATTATTACAGTATTTTTATTATTATTGTTACTGATACATTATTTCTGTTGTTTGATTGGGTCTTTTTGATGGAATAAAAATGCACATTGTTATTATATTAAACTAATTGAAATATTTTACTCACAATCAATTGTAAATTTTTTTATTTTAATCAGGCAATGACGATTTATTGCTATTTAAAAAAGTGTTATTCAATGTATTTTTATTTTTTAATATTATTAATTCATTTTATGTTGTGTGCATAATACATATATATGAATATGTAGAATTTATGTATGTATATATAATTAATATATTATTTGTTAAATTTTTTTTTACCATCAGTCACGCACACTTTTAAACTGACGAAATAATTTGTATTGATTTGTATATTTTACAAATTTTATAATTAATTACATGTTTACAACTTGAAAACTTTTAAATGATACAAACCATCAAATTTAATATATATATAATACATTCTACAAAATAATAAATTTAAATAATTGGCTAAGCTTCATAAGTAAATTTTATTACCCTCCCTCAGTGAAAAAAATTTAATAGAAAAATAAAGATTATTGTATATGTAAAGGCCATGAAACGATTATTACATTTACCTAAATTTAATGTGTTAGTGAAAAAAAGTCATTAGTTATTACTTTTCCAAATTGTATTGCCAATTTTAAAAAAAAAATTATAAATTAAATATTATACATGTGTATGATTTTGCATCAATTTTTTTTTTATCAATCAACTTTTACTTTATTTTAAAATTTAAACCATGAATCTATAATCCCATATAGAAATTGATACTCTTAGCAAATTAATAATTGTTTCTAAATAAAAAGACCACAAGTTTAAACAGAAATGGAAACGTCCAATAAAAATGAGATTTATGGCTTTGCTTTCTTGGAAATTGATTTTTAATTAAATGACATTTTTACACTTCAAACATTAAAAAATACCTAATAATATTAATAGCGATTTTTAAATTTTAACATAAAGCCTAGTTATGGTATTTTATGGTGCGTTTTCTTTCAAAATAATCAAAAATTAGTAAAGTTCCATAATTTTTAATTTTATTTAAATTTTGGCACTTGCTTAATAAATGAGACAGTAAACAATATAATGGAGGTAATAAAATTTTAACTCAAAAATGAATTAATTTATAAAAGTTTAAAATAAAAATATACTTTATATAGATTAATTGTATATTATTGAAATATGTATCATTATTATCCGTTAATATTAATTAGAACAACAAATTTAAAAGCAGTTCACAAAAAAAAAAAAACGTGTATACAAATTAAAATGTTAAAAACCCAATGGGCAAATTTTAGAACAGCATAATTTGAACATCTGAAATGTTTACAAACTTAGGTAAGTAACAAGGAATACAAAAATGCACTTTAGGTAGTCACATTTTGTTCATACAAATTTTCTTTATTGCATTTTTAAATTCAGTCCATTTTATGCCATTTTAAATGATGCATATTTTCTTTGTGATGTCTCTCACTTTTGAGTTTACAGTTATAATTATAACTGTAAACTACAAATTAATTAATTTGTAATGTAACTCTGCCTTCACAGTTTTTGCTTTTCTCTAGTAAAATGGATGTCAAAAAAGAAATTTGTATAAAATTTATAAATGTTTATTATATGAAAATATCACGAGATTATAATTATTAATTCATATATAAATTACAGAAACATGTAACGGTGTAAATGATAAATTTTATGTCACAATGTAATTTAGGAATGAATATTGGCTATAAATCGTTGGTTTTCCATTCAAGGTAGTATTGTAATATATGAAAATTCATAATTTATTATAATTCCACTTTCTAATTTCACCAATATCGACTCTCGTTAGAATTGAATTTAAAATTTTACGAAATGCCATTTATCAACTGTAACAAAAACAAAAAAAAAACTGTAATAAAAACATAAGTTTAAATAAATTGTAAATGATATTATAATGGTATATGAAAGATCAATAAACTTTCAATAGAAACTGATAGCACTGAACAATTTGCAATTACCAGATTATTTCATCACTACGTGTGCTCGACTACAATTTAAAAGGTCTTATTAACTTAATGAAGAACCACACGTCAACTAGAAAAATTCATTATAAAATTGAATTATTTTATACAACACTAATTCTAGAACAAAACAAGAGTTCCAAAAGCTAAATCACGAAAAACTATTATTTACTTTTCGGTAAAATATTTTTGTTAAAATAATTTGTTTAAATTGATTATAAACAATCAATATAATACAACAATAATCAATATACAAGTTTTGAATTTGCAATGTTTGTTATTAAGTTAACAAACTAATATCGTTTTTAAACAAAATTATAAAACAATAAGTGTATGTTTGATCATTCACAGGAATGATTTGTGTATTCAATGTAAATTTGGTGAAATACATTTATAATTTACACTGTTATCTACTGTATAATTATGAAATAGATAAATTAACAGACTGTAAAAACTAGTTGAAAGTTAAAAAAAATTACATTAATTATAAGCAAAAATAATTGAAGAACTTGGATTTTATATATTTTAATGTTAAACCTAACTGAATTATTAAATATACACTTATTTTTTTTAAGTTATTGTTATAGTAAAATAAATATATTTACCTTCTGGTAATAATGGACTAGGTTCCGATAGTGGCAAACTCTCTGATAATATTGATTGAACTTTTTCATTATCAATACTACAAGCATTATTCAACGATGTGTTCACACTAAAACCAATCATGTCAACAACATTAAAATTTATGGAAATATAACATAAAAATAGTTTACTTCAAATGACTTTTTTACACATACCAAGATAAACCATCAGTATTTTCTTTTTGAAGCAAACCCTTCCAATATTCGTGAGCGTCACTGACAATTTTCAAAGCAAATTCAGCATTTTTGGGCTCACCATTAAATGCAAATTTATTTTCTGGTTTACCATCTGGAATCTTGTAAATCTTTAACCATTCCACAGTGGCTTTTAATAGGCCAGGAAAATGTTTTTCAATATCCTTAATATCTAAAAATATTATCATAATTTTAAAACTAAGAAAATATATTGTGTTATAAAATGTATATTTGAAAAGATTATTTAATTAAGTAAATGTAAGTAAATTAAAAAAAAAATTCAATAAATATTAATTATGTATAATTTTGTACACAAATTAAAGTTTAATAGGTACACATTTAAGTTTTATAGTTGAGGACTTGGTATGCACATTTATTATCTTTAACTATCAAATAGACAATAAAGTAAAATCTAAGCTCACAAAACCTATAGTTGTGGTATTAAAATTAAAGTTTAACATTTTAGTTCATATGAACATGTATGGTACACTGTAGTTTACAAGTACTAGCTAGTATAATTTATTGGTTTATTTTTTAACGAACAACATTTTATCAGTATCTAAGGCCATTATTTTACATAAAAAATTAATATTTTGCTTTATTTTGTATACTTAAATATCACTAAAAGACTACTAAAATATCTCTCACTAGAAAATTATATTAAGTATATAGAGTATGATCTAAATGATATACATAGACATAATAGTCTAATAGTAATGTTCAATAGTATACGATAAATGTTACACACTATGATTATTTAAAAGCATTAATTAATGATTTGACAGTTAACCTGTTCATACTAGAGTACAAACACTTATAATTCAAATTTACAAACAACATTATCTATGTTTTCTTATTAAAATTTTAATATAGAATGTTCTTAAATAGATATATTACAATTAAAAAACACAGATAAGTATTCTCATCTTAAAATATGGTTGCTTTTCTAAATTTAAACCTAACTATTATCAATTTAAGATCATAATTGAAGGGCATAATTTTGCTATATTACTTATTTAATAGAGAAAGACAATAAATACTGGTGGTCATCTTAAATCAAAAACCACCAACAATAAATTGTATTTTCTAAAACAAATTGTTTTCGATATAAATTTAATTTTAATAATAAAATTATTAGGTTATTAAACAATCTATTTATACCATTGACTTCAGGTGCAATTGGATCTTCCACGTTTATTACAAGTACTTTCCAATCAGTTTCACCTATAAATTAAAAATATATGTATTGAAAAATTGTATTTATAATTTATATTAATAATAATTCATATGTATATGACTATTAATAAAACAACAATACTTAATAGGATTATTTTTACAATTATTGTTTATATTAACAGAAGATTGTGCATAAAACACTACTTTCTTTTACTCAAATTCATAAACTTCATTAAAATTAAGTTATTCATACATAAATCTATCATAAACCCATTATAAAATCCAAATTTGGGATCTATGCCATTAAATATATGATCAATTACATATGCATACTAGAATATCAATATTTAAAAATTACTTATTAGTGCCCTATGAAAAAATAATTTTATATATATATACAGTAGCTAACCAGACAGGGTGGGGTTAAGGAGTTCAAACACTCTTGACTTCTTTTATATAGCAATAATATTTTATTGATTACTGTTTTGTACCATTGGATTTCACATCTTAAAATAATTTTAATCCTAAAGTACAGATTTAAAAGATAGTAAATAAATAAAATTAACTTGTCACACTTATTAGAATAATTAATAACCTATAACTTATTAGTTATTGTTTTATAGTACAAATAGTAAATATGTAAAAAAAATAAATAAATGTATAATTCTTTAAATAAAACCGAATCAACTACTTAAGCATCTTATTAACAATAGCTAAATTCATATACATATATTGTTTACATATTAATTAAAATGTTTAAACTTCAAAATGTAATTTTTTCATATGTCCGTGAGAATTATTATTGGTACACTTTTGTTAATTTTAAAGAAAATATTAATTTATTAATATTTATACTGAAACAAAATAAAATATTAAGTACAAAATCTTAGGATTTAATAGCATTCCTATGAACTATAAAGTGTGCTTTGACTTATTCAAAAATTAAAACCTATTCTTAAAAATATATTCAATTTTTGAATGTTATTATGAAACACGCATAGGCAACCTTGATCTAATTTCACTAATATTGTATACAAAGTATGAACTATTTTATTAAAAAAAAAATATCAAATCAATTTGCTCAACAATAACACACATGAATTATATTAAAAGAGAGGATGTGGATGTGTAATAATAAAATACTGGCCTTCATCAATCAATGCAACAGTTCCTAATACCTTCACTTTGAGTATTTCCCCTCGTTTTGCTACCTTAAAGAATTCATACAAATTAAAAACTTTGTCATAATTTATGAACTTTTAGATTAATTGTGGAATGTACTTTATATCCAATTTCAAGTACGTCCAAAGGATCATTATCACCCTTGCATCCGGTGTGTTCATCTAATACTTCTGGATTTTCCCAAGTCTGAGGAAATGCGCCATAATTCCATATGTAACCTTTGTGAGGAAACACATTTGGTACAAAACGTAGTTTACCTTTTTTTGTATCTTGTATGATCGGGTTCAAAGGCGATTTTGTATTTATCTACAAAATTTGTACCAAATAAAATAGTTATTAGTACAATAAATTTTGTAAGTCTCACCTCCATTTTTGCATTTGTCCACCTAGGAATTTCAACCACCATGTTGAAAATTTTACCAGTACTATCGGCTAACAAAGGAATGTCGTGGAACGGCGAAACCACTCCATTTTCATTCTCTGTAAAGAATAATAAATAAATAATTTTAATATGAAAGAAACACACACAATATATTGATACAGGTGTACAAAATTATTTATAATTTTGTAGGTATATATTAATTTGATATTGATTTTCACAGCAAAATTGTTAATTTAGACGCAGTTAGTCAGCAAATGTTGCAAGATAAATATTAATATCTTATATACGTATTTTGTATACGTCCTCTATATTACATCATAAAACTTAAAATAAATATAAATTCAATTTGATTTCTAATAATCTGAATAAATAACAAAAAATGTTTAATTTATTTTTAGAATGTATTAATACAATATTAATTATATTACATTTGTATCTAGATGAGTACTTGACGCAATCCAAATAATATATAACTTTATAAAATTGAAATACATATGTATATTATCAAATTTGTTTATAAAACCAAATGATTATTTAAATCAAAATGATTTCATCATTTCTAAACACATTTTTGAATAATTTTAGTAGTTAGGCACAACAAAGGACAGATTCTAAAAACCGATTAATGTAATATGATAAAATTACACATTTTAAATCAATAAAATGTAACTACTTTTTTGCATAACAAATAAGTATAAAAGGAGAGTTAGTTAAAACCAAAAAAAATTTGATCAAGACAGTTTAACTAAGGTATTAATTTCAGTACTAAATATTGTTAAATACATCAATTGAATGTCACAATTGATTAACAGATACAAAAAAAATCTAATGAATATGCAAAACAGTATATATATATATCCAACAGCATACATCCAAATAATTAATGTATTACCTTCAAATAATAACAATAGACAAGGTTATTCAATCGAATTATATCTGCTTCTTTACAATTAATAATCATAGATAACCTGTCAAGAGGCCACAGATTCATATTTGTATATTTCTAAAGAGTTAATGAAATATAATTTTAATATTTTAAACACAAATGAATTTTTCGATATCTATTTTGCATTTAATGAATGATTTTTTGAAATACCGATTGAAAAATAAACCTATTTTAGTTATTTAAGTGTTAGTTTTTTTTTCACACATTTTCAAATAACTTTAAAATCAAGTAAAATCGATATTCATGAAATCATTTGAGTTTTGTTCAGAAGTATTTCACATCAAAATTATTCAAGTATAATAAAACAAATTACAAATATATATTTAACAGAATATATACTAATATGTTCTTACATAAAACTTAAAAATATGTTTTGGTTATATGGTTATAAATAGTTATAGTTCAAATGGCACACATTAATATTTATAATAATGTATATAGTATGCACAACACAAGCATCACTTGTGGGAGCAGTAAATACAGTAATATTGCTTTTTGATACTAAACTTATTTTTTAGCCACAAGGCTGTCTACAAATAGTTATTGATTAATACTTTTAATTTCATTATTTTATAGCATTATGAATATGATCATATTTTATAAATAAACAAAAAAAAACTAATTGTTTATATAAAAAGTTAATAGTTGGGTATCCGTTTGACAACACTTTGTCGACCACATCGTCTTCTTTCTACAATTGCTTACAAGACTTATTTATGTCTTGAATTCTTTTTATAACATTTATAAGAATCAGCGAGTATCCACAAATCCGTTTACGTCAACCCATTATATTAATGATAAGTAAGCGATTGAAAAATAGTCGAGCGAACTGTTTTCGAATGCGAAACACGAGAAAATTTTTTTTTTCCTTAACAGTACAAACGCATCCAACGACGTGTTTTCTACTAAAAATCTAACAGGTGAGTCGTCGATAATAGCCGAAAGGTCGAATCGACCTTGAACAACAGTATCAGGGCTTTTGTATTGAAAAAGATCCGAAGAAGAAAGTCCCGGGTCTTTGACGTAATACAAAAGTGTAAAAGGAAAGCTTGAAGCTTTTGAGGACGACATGACACAATTACGTCATTATCGTTGCAGAGCCGGCTTTCTAGACTTACTTATGTACACCTTGTAGTCTATCGTGTTCGGAGAGCCCCTCTCTTCGATATGGTACGACATTTTGCTGTATTCCTTGTTGATGACAATATGACGAACAGACGGCGATAAACGACTGTAACTCACGGAATGCCGACAGAACGCGAATTGCCGGACCGCAATAATCCAATGGACGGTTCTGAAAATCATCGTTGACGGGTTATCAGCGACGGCATGCGAAAAAAAAAAACCATAATCCAGCGCATGGCACCGAGTGGTCACGTCCGGTTAGAACGTCTAATCTCCTTGGCCACGAAATTTTGCCGCCAAAATAAAAATCAAATAACGATAACGCGAAATACTTTAATATAACGATATTCCACCGTTTTTTCAAGGGATAAAAAATTCCCTTCCCCTCACGAATCAAATAATTCGATCTCATTATTGGATAATTATTTGAAAACCAGAGTTCCTCCTTAGTACTCCGTTAGTAATAGTAGTACCATTTATAATAGCTGCGCAGCCGGTACCTCCAATATGGTTTTATGACTTTTTTAATTGTAGTTTCTACGTTTTTAATTTTTTTTCCTCGCAAACAACAAATTGTTTCTAATATTTTTATTATATTGGGAATCATTTCAAAATTCGATTTTATGTAAATCAAATTAGTTTTCAAATTAAGATTTTTTTTAAATAAAAATCTTGGGCTTTTTTAAATTTAAATAAATTAATATAGTATATACCTATTCACTGTTCAAATAAAAAAGTATTTCTTTAAATAATTTCTATTGTCTCGATAAAATAAAATGTAACATTTAGTTATGTATACAACTACATCACATTAATAATAAAGTTGTCAGATTAAGTGTCATGTCCATACGTTATGGAGATACGAGTATCGTACGCGACTAAACTTTTAAAAAAACTTTTTTAACTATGTTAGAAATATAAAATTGACACTAGAGAATTAAAGTGAAATGATGTCTTCGGTGATCCTATGTAGTTCATGCATATTTAATTATTTATAATTCATGTATATTTATAATTAACCCCCTGCTAATTAAAAAATAATCACTTTTAATTAGGTTACTTTATTCCAATATTAATAAAACATATTTGTGACTTTTAAAATAACTTATATTCTTTATATTAAATGAACTAGTTAAAAACCTAAGTCAACTTGCTTAGCTTTACAAAAAGTTCATAAATTAATACTTTGTTTCCTTTTTGGTGCCCATAAAAAAAATTTGGTTTTCTACTTACAAGTTATAAGTAATATCCATAATTAGTAATGCAAGGTATTATTTGTAGTTTACAATTCTGTAAACAATTGAGTTTTAATCGAAACTTTGGCTTCATTAAATTCTAGTTTACATTTCATTAAACATAAATTTTGTCATCATTTAATAGAGAGATCATACAACTAATATATGCATAAATGGCTTCCTACTTCCAAGGACTCGTTCTACGATTTTTTTTTATTTAACTTATTACTTCTGTACATTGTTAGACATTTTTTTATTTAAAATTTAAAAAGAATATATATTTTAGAGGCATTGACACATTATTTTTGTCAATTATTATTCAACATAGAAAGTTATAATTATTTAAAGAAAGTGCTTGAATTAGGGAAAAAATAGTTGAGGGGCCAAATAATGTATTAAGATTGTTCATTCCAAAAGATTATTTCGTGAACTCGTTAAGTGTTCCAATCTCCCTCCCTCTACGACAACTATAATTATTAAATAACAATTTTTAATAAACCTAAAATAATTATTTAAAAAATATTAAAATATGCCTCATATATCCATAAATGATTTTATGATATATCACAGCCTTGCTTATTTTAGATTATAACTTATTATAAATTATTAAATCAATCTGATTTTCACTTTGATAACACGTAAACATATTTTCTAAATTTTTGTTTGTTTGTACAATAAAATTATAAACAAAAGATATAAGGGTCCAAGACCAGTGTCCCATTTAGAAAATTAGAAAAAAATGTTTTAAAAAGAAAAGCTACTCCATTTCTCCCAATTCAAATAATATTTATAAGAAAAAAAACTGCTTAAAACATTTTTGTCACATTATTTTGCTATGTTGTCCATTGGACATAAGCACTGCAAAGAAATTTGGGCTAATCATCTTCCTAAAATAAATGAATGAATAATTCACACCATTTCTCATCTATGAATCAATTTAATATATTAATTTCATTTTATTAATTAAAAAGGTGTGGAAATATTTTCAAATCATACATTATAATTACTTTGCAGGTTTCAACTGAACAGAAGAACTATAATTAATAAATATATAAAGTAAACATTAATTGAAAAATATTAAGGATTTTGGAAAATTATTTTTAATTTACTCTTTTTATGTCAATAAATTACGTACAAAACAATTTTAAGTGTTTTTTCAATGATAATTGTTGTGAACATTATTTAATAGGAATCTAAATAATAAATACACATATTTTATTGGAAAAAAAAAGTATGATAATAATCTGTATATTGCATGAATTTGTTGGTATTGCCTGTTATGATTAATGTTTATAAAATGTGAATAACTGTAATAATTTACTTAGTCTTAATGGAAAAAAAAAATGACAGTGTGCTTATAGCTTGTTAATAACATTACAATGTAAAATGTATATAATATAATAATAATAGCTACACTCAATATTAACTGTTTGAATTATATAAAATCTACTTATTAATTTACGTAGAAATAGGAAACTAGAACAAAATCTATATATAAAAGAAAAAAACTTTAACGCATTCAACAGAGTAAATATAAGTATACACAAACAAATAGCGTAGTTTATATAAGTTATGTCTAGCTTGCTTCTCGCTATATAGCTGAGATGTATATATAAACGTAAATTGTAATTGATTATATTATATCAATTGTAAAATTTTAATGAAAATAAAAATAAAATGAGTGGTAAGCCGAATGCGACCAAATTATAAGTCATAAATACATATATATAACTCACAAACCTTTACATGATTATTACATTATATAGTAAAATATTATTGATGAAGGACATTCTACACACATTTTCCGAAAATATTAATAAATAATTTTTTAAAAATAGGAGCAATGTGTATACTTCAATGACTTTAATAATATAAATGATTTTAAAAATAATATATAATGGGCTTTATAAGAGAATTCCCGAGTCTATTCCTTCTTCTTTGCTTCAGGAGTCTTTTTTCCGATTGGAATAGCAGCTCGTACTCTGTAAATAGATTTAGTAAAAATTATTTTAATTAAATAATTATAATAAATTAAAAGAAAAAACTTACTTGTTGGTCAATTCAGCAATCTTGCTCCTAACTAATTCAATGTTTTGATCAATTTGGGTTTTGTTGTTTTCATAAATTTTAGGTAATGTAAAGAGAGCAACAAATCCTAAAAAAAAAAAAATCAAATGAAAAATGAGAAAAACAAATAAACAAATTACTTCCATCATACCAATAATTATGAGTGTAAGGCCATTGAATAATGCGCCGACATATGTCAACACCCAGAGAATACCAAAGAATTTAGCCGAATCTACCAAGTCTTCAGCAAGTAATAAACGACGAAGTTCTACCAACACTGCATTAATGTGTACAACAGCTAATTTGCTAAATTCTTCGGCTTTTTCCTGTGGCAGTCTGATGTCCAAGTCCAGATACTCTCTATATAAAGAAATAACATGATTATAAATTATTTATATTGTATTATTAACTATGAAATTAAATTTTCTAATTTTTGTTTAAACTTACTGGAACGGATGACTTTCAGTAGTTTTTTGTACCGTCTGTAAAGCAGTTTTGTACAGACGTAATAGAATGCATCCAGATTGAACAAACATGGCCAGATAGGCAACAACGCTGATCAGAGACATATACGCAAACGACAGCAATACAATTAGTGTAGCACCAAAAACGATGCCTGATGATACAGGATCTCTCCAATATACCAATGCTTCAACTATAAAACATAAAATAATAATACATTAGTTAAATCTTAATTATACAATATATATATATATATATATTTTTTTTTTACTTATTTTTATTAATTTACATTGAATTATTATATTAGTTTAATGAATCATTAAAGTTTTTATCACACTACTGTATACCTTTTTTTGTTAAAAAAATATGTATATTTTTTTTAAAAACAAACTTCAATGCTTTTTTAAAAGTGCATATTAGCATTTTTATTATTTTTTTTTTAACTTAAGAATCCAAACTAAAATTTTGTAATAAAAATAATTGAATAAAACAATATGCTTAACATTTATATTGGAAAAGATAACCTAACAAAATCCTTAATCGTATAGGAAGTCAGTCGAAACTAAAACATACATATAAATCTTCTAATAGAGTATTTAGAGTTAAACACAAACACATTAAAATACTATAACAAAAATCTACTAGATTGTAATAAGAAATAATCATAGTAATATGTATCATAATAACCACGGAAAATGAAAATATGAAATTTTATATTTCTATATTATAAACAATATTTTGTTTGCAATTGTCATATTATGAACGAATAGAAATATACATTTTCTATTTACAAAACCACTCGTTGAAATTGAAATTTAGAAACAAAAGTAATTTTACAAGAAAAACTGTACCTACCCATCACTATCATAAACCATCATTGATAAAAAAATAAATATACCTATTATGTATAATATTTCATCTATACATAGCAACATATAATACTTATGAAAAAATAGGGCTAAATAATACAATAAATATATTTGTTTTTTTTCTTTTTGAAATGTTATAAACGTGTTTTGAAGTATTCTTATACTAATTTTTATGGAGACATTCTATGCATATTTACAAATAATTTCTAATAACAAGAAAGAAAATATATTTGTATATAAAATCTAAATCATATATATTTCTTATTTGCGTTATATTTTTTTTTTTTGTAAATATAAAATAAATGTTTTTATTTAAGTATAAGATATTATAACATCAATCAATCGATGTAATGAAGTATTCAATAAGTTTTTTTAAAAATACAATTCATTGATATCGAGACTTTTATATTTTAAACTTTTTTTTTAAGCAATACATGATATAATTTGCTAATCAGTAACAATTATTGTAAGTATAAACATAATTTAATTCACGAACATTGCAAATTAAAGTGAATGTTTAACTGGACAAAAATCAAAATGTAACTTAACTTTTATTGTGAGGCGTATTATATATATTTAAAATAATTTAAACAAATATATTTTATAACACTTTAGTACTCCATTATTATTATTATTATTATTATTATTATTCATCTTGTGGTTCTTTTAAATTAAATCAAATACATATAAAATATGAATTGTATTTGTCTATGCAAAGTAATATAAAAGTTTTTTTTTTTAATACAATGAAAACGTACTATTATTATTATTATCACTGTGTATTACTTTTAACTGCTACCACAAGCAGAGCAGTAGCAAGAAGAGGGGCAGCAAAAAGGTGTCTGCTCCCCCGACGTAAAATTAAAGAAATTAATAATTAATATAAAAATATAATACATTGTTTTTTATTTTCAAGGATGATTTATTAAAATTTAAACAAATATATTAATAATGTATTAGTTCGGCGTTGAAACCGGAAGGGCGCAATTTTAAGTTTTGTTCCGAGCGCAATATTCCAGTTGCTGCGCGGTCCTGGCCACAATTCCCACAAAAGTATTTAAACGATATCATCAACAACACCACAAAAATGCAACGATACGATTGTTGGCTATAAAAAAACGCTGTGAGGGCGCGCAATGAGGAAGGAAGCGGGATTTGTTGTTTTTTTTTTTGTACAAAATATCACATGCGAAACAAAAAAAGAAAACAGTAACACATCCAGTCTGGGCAGCCAACAGCACAGCAGCAGCAAGACACGTTTCGTCGGTATAGCAATTCATCATATCATATTATTACTACCTATACTACTTTCGTCCCATGTTATAACGCAGCGTAGTAACTGTAAATACATTATAACTGTAAACATTGCGGGTCTGTGTCTCTCTATAAGCCAACTAGTTTCGACGGGTTGGAGGGGGGCGAGGGCTCGAAAACGGGCACTACTCGTTTTGTGACGAACACCACCACACACGAACAACGACAATGTGGAGCGCGCGCGCCACGTTTCCAAAAAACAATAATAATAATAACGCGAATGAAACGATAGAGAAAAGGAGAAAGAAACAGATTTTTTTTTTTATCTCGTCGGCCAAGAATCACCACTGAACGGTGGGGAAGGCGGGTGTTCGGAGGAAAAAGAAAACTCGACACACGAAAGAAGGAACAGGCTTGCTTTTGTGTGCGCCCGCCGTTTCCACGCGTCCCCATGCGGATGGTTCACCGGAAGCAGAAAAATGACGACAACAGCGAATGTCCTGTCTACTACCCCACACCACCACCACACGCTGGAAGAATTTTTTTTTACCTGGTCCCCTTTCGGGTAACGCGACAGCCGGCGCGACGTAATTGCTGCTATACGACCTGCCGCCGCCGTTGTAGTTTTTTTTGGGCGCCATTGCTGATGATGCGAGCGTGCGCGAAACGAACAGAAATGATTTACCCCGGACCAACCGAGAGAGAGACGACACTGGGGGGAGGGGGGTAGGTAAGCGATACAAATAATACACTACCACACGATATTTTTTTTCTATCCGCACATATATATACACAATATAAAAACGAGATGTGTTCGGAAGCGACAAACAGCGACTGGCGCTCCCCACACACACTGTGTCTCTCACAACAAACACACTGACGACAATGCAAAGACGACGACGGGTTCCACGTAGCGTAAACACCGCGCCGGAGTGGAGCCCCTCCGGCCGCGAACGCCACAGTTTGACGGGACAGCTGTGTGTGCACCGCCAGCCGTCTATCCCACCACGACGACGACGACGTACAACAACAACAGTAATAATAACACATCGCGCTCACTCAAGAGGGGGGGGGTCTTTCTCCACACATGTGGATTCCACGCGTGTACAACGGAACCGCGACGACGACTGAATCAGCGCGTATATATATATAGTTACACGTCGTATTCTTAATAAGTTACACACTATTTTATATATCCACAACACCCGGTGTTATTATAATTATTATTACTACTACGGTATATATCAGCAGTGGTCCTCAAATCGGTCGATATCGATGGTCGGTCTTTTTTTTTTTTTTTAATTCGAAAAACATTTTAACTGAATGCAGCAATTGAAGAATAAACGACGTCGCGTTCTATCTAATATAATAAACAAATGTAGAGAATGAAATTTTATTCCGTATTGTACGCGATTTTCTTTCAGAAAAAACAGCGTCATTCCGAGAATGTCACACACACACACATCTGGTCAAAGAAAACAAACTATTAAAACACATCACACATTGCTTGAGTACCACCGCCTATTATCGACGTATTAATAATAATTTACAATTTTCATTGTGAATAAGTTTTCAATATTTTTTTCGTGATTTTTACTGTATCGCGCTGCTTATTGAATTACCACTATACCCACCCCCGTTTCTTAGTTATTATTCAATATATTATGTTATAAATACATAGGTGTTAGGAGAGACGTGGAATGATAATATTTAGTGGTCCGCGACGACACGCCGATTGAAAACGTGAAAAAAATAGTACGCGATTTAATTGGGAATCGCTATTTAAATTACAAATATACATATTATTTGATCGAAATTGTCCGCTTTCCACAAAATTAAATTTCGTTTTTTAGTTGTATTCTTTTTTTTTTTTTTTTTTTAATTGGTTTTGGATTCAATTGTGTGTGCGTGTCATTTTGAAAATTGCAACAATTTCCGGTTTTATTTATATTTAAAAATGTCGAGTTTTAGGACTGAAGGTCTGACATTTAATATTGTATTATTCTAACGATATTCTGAGTAATTTAAATAACATTATTATCCACGTTGCAAAAACGCGTTTAAAATTAAAATTTTGGGCGAAATTAAAGATTTTTTCATATTTAAGAGCTGAAAATGTATTAACACAACTTAATACAAAAATAAAAAAACCAAAATTAATTAATATAAATTGATAAAAAAATCCGAATAAAAAGATGTTCTGATATGTCAACGTACCTAGGCTATAAAAATACAAAAATAAATTATTTTCAATATTTTTTTTTTATGCATATTAACTGTGAAACCCAATTCATATAATTCTATACCCCACATACAATTCACATTATAATAGTCCGTTAGCTACGATCAATTTAGTTTTTTGTATCGATGCCAAAACTCAAAAGACAAAAATACAGGAGTATATCCTAGCTTTATGCATCTGAAATCCGAACAATGTGAGTATTAAAATTTATTTTTGACTTTTGTTAGTTTATATAATTATGAACTTTTTGATCGTTTGTGTGTACATCTTTTTATGTATGTTTGCAGGTCACCTCTACTTTATGTTTCAAGCTACTAATATTAGTTAATTGTGACATTCAAAAGTTAGATTTTTGGTAATAAGGTAAGCATCAAGACATTTAGAAAAAAGTGACTAATTACTGTAATTTAAAAATACAACTATTAATTATGGCTTTAATTTTTTTATTTGCATTATATTAAATTGAACTATTACGATTGTTACAAAACATGAAACTATAGTAATCAATATATATATATATACATATATTTATACACACACATAAATTAAGTATTTAAAACAAAAAGTAGATGTTTTTCATTTTTATTGATTTTAGGCATACTTAAAATAGACAGATAGATAGATTTATTATTGTTTCAGCTTCTAATTCCTATTAACACATGATAAACATAAATGGATAACAAACCCTTACATCTTACATTTATATTAATTGAATATTATGTAAAAAATCACTTTAAATTTTAAAGGTTTAAAAAAATGAACAGATTTTATTCACCATTATTATAAAAAAAGACCCATTTCATCAATTTATAAATAAACATTTATAGATAGATATAAATATAAATTATACAGATATTATATAAACTTATAAATAGCATTAAAAACGGAAGCTAAAGAGATCTGGAATGAGTCAAAGGATAATTAATAACTACCGAAATTAACTCATTAAAATAAAAACTATTATCCCACATTTCTTAAACATTAGAGAGATATCACACAAATTTGAATGTAACATTCATCAAAAAAAATAGTAATGACAAGTCGATTTATTAAAGTATTATTATGATAGTAAATACTCCAAACAATTAATTATAAATGGGTATTTGTTCAGGATTTTGTTAGGAAAAAAAAATGATTTTACTATAATAAAATGACAAATGACTTGAAAACTAAATATTATATTAAATTAAAACTATAAATATAATATAATACAAAGAAAATAAATCCTATGACTATATTAAATAATTAGGTAATACTTAAATTATTAATCAAAGATATGTTTGAAAATAAATTATTGATAATTAATATTCATCAGCATAATAGAATATATTTATTACAGTTACACACCGATGTTTTTATAAATCTAAATTCAGTAAATTTGGTTGGCAGTTTTAATTTAAAAATCACAAAATGATTCCATTACGATTACTATAAAAACAACGTACAACTTGTATATTTAAAAAAGAATATTGTACTATAAAATATTCACCTGAAAGAGAGGCTTGCCAATATAATATAAAACATATCTTTTGTTTTTAATTAAAATGATAAATTGATTTTTTTCAAAAATACCTATATTGGCAATAAATTAATTTTGATACCTATATTTTACATTTTAGACACTAAATAGTTATCAGTATTAAATAAATGTTTTCAGTTAGTTTCCAAGTTAACAATGTTTGACAACTGACTTCCACTATTTTAAAGTTCTATGTTCAGCATAGCTAATTATTAAAAGTATGTGTTTTAGTAATGCACAACAATATATTTTTTTTAATATTGATATCGTTTCATATACATCAAAAAGTTTATTAGCATTTTTTTTCTTTTTACTCTTAATAAAAACGTTTCTATATATTATTTTAATTTTTTATGTTAAACACAATAAAAAACAAATTATTAATTACTAAATATTAAAAAAAAAACTATGTTTCCATATATATCGGTTCGTCGTCCTTGAGTAATGGTATACTAGTTTTGAACCATTAAAAAATATAAAATACATTTTAGAATTATTCAAAAAATAATAATATTGAGATTTATGGAAAACAACTCGATGACAACGACGGAATAAGAGGGATTGCAAGACTAATAGTAATTAGCTGCTTGGTTTACATTTTATTCCATTGTTATGAAATATTTTGTGATGGCTTCATGTCTGTGCTACTAGGGCACTAAGCACAGTGGTGTTATCAACTGTTACTTTTAGTTCTCTAACGATCATGTCAACGTGACTACATAATATTATGTATTGTGTTATCGTGTGTACGATCGGCCGTCAAAATTTTTAAACCATTCAAATTTCTAAGCTTTGTGCCAGCTTTAGTGTTCTTGAGGTTGTGTGTGTGTGTGTTTGTGACCAATAGTAACATAATGTGCATTTTGTTTTGTTCCATTTCTCCTGCGCAAGCAGTTGGAGGAGGTTTGATGATGTTGGTGTTTTTTTGTTGCTGCGGCCATTTTGTATGCAAACAACGTTTTTGTTTCTACGAAGATTGATAAACATTGTTCTTGTAATATCGAAATTATCGTCATTAAAATCGTTTCCCAGTTCTAGGGGTGTTCATTATACATATAATTTATCAAATTCATCATTGTGTGTAAACGTGATGGTGTTTGTATTGTTTTGAGTAAGTTACAGTACCCAGACATGTATGGTGTTTGTGAGCTCTTTAAAATATTAGTGGTGCACCACTAAAAGGTTAGTAAAATTTGGTATTAGTTTCGATATAATTTGGTATACGTTATCAGAAAATAAAAAATAATATATACACCGAAGGTTGTGTAAATACGGTTTCTACCGTATTCTACATGATATAATTCGAACTACTTATGGACAATAATATAAGCAAATCGTTATAAACACGGCGTATCACTATAGAATAATTACACAATTTCGTTGTAAACATAGTAATATTCTGTTGACGTAACAATAAAGACGAATTAAACAATACGTAACCATATGGGCATATATATAATTATACACGTGCAGCTTACTTATAAATATGAAAGATAATCATGTCTTTTCGTTACCACAGAAAAAAAAGAAACAAGTAACCTTCAAACGTTTAGTAAATTATTCTATTCAACTCGTATGATATACGCGAGTATTTAATAATTCAAAACGCACCGCTTTATCGTCACCCAACGATGATGACGATGACACACACACACACATGCGTCAAACAGAATATAATTTATATCGATATTATATTATATTAATTACCAATAATATCGATGGGGCAAAATCGTCTCGTTTCCGACACGAACCGAGTAATTTAAATAATAAAAACGATCTTAATTATAAGAACATCAATTATTATTAAAAATGTATTTCGTTTAAATATACATTAATATTTTTTTTATGCGATACAGTAATTATCATTACAATAACGAATAAAAAAAAATAAAGCGTATTTAAACGAGATTTTTTTTATAATTACCAACTAAATATAATTTTAAATGACTAATCTAAAAAATTACGAAAGATATTTATATAACGACATACTGATAACGAACGACGAGGTTATCATCGGTATTAACGGGGAGCATCGTGTAATCAGTAAAATAATTTTTACTCATTTTCTTCAGGTCGGAAAATAGTAATAATAATAAATTAATATAATCGAATACAAAGTGTATTTTTCGTCATTGCAAAAAAAAAAAAAAAAAAAAAAAAAAAAAAAAAAACGTTATAAAACCAACAAATAAATAAATCCCAAATAACACGTCGGATCGATAATTCACGAAAACGTTAACACACAGTTCCGAATCTATATATTTTTTACTATTCCGAATACAAATGTCAAATGAAAAAAAAAAAATCGGTTAATTACGTTCGAACAAGTGAATATTACTACGACGTACATGCTTGAAGGTTATATGATAGTGTTTATGATGAAATAGAACAGAAAAAAAAAAACCGCGAAAAATATTTACCGACTACTGTACCAGTTGGATCGTCAAATGCTGATAACAACAAACGTAATATTATTACGTTTAAAGCGAGAAAAACGATTTCATAATAAAAAGAATCAGAAAAAGGGGCAAAACCGATGCAGGAAAAATGATATTCGATAAAAATTTCGCGCGATTATCGGAACGCGTTATTATAGATAATGCGAGTCGTTAAAGGAATTGGAAACGTTATCGCTTTGTCTTGCAGCCACACGCAGAATACGGTTTATTAGACGACGACGTTTCTTGTATCCAGTGTGGCGGTACCGATCGATTTTGTGGCGCGAAAAGAGATTCGAGGTTTTTCCCCCCACAAATCCCTCCGAAATAAATTGAACAGATTTAAACCGAGAATTGTGCTAATACTCGATTTTTAGAGATCTTAAGACGGAAAATGAAAAAAAAAAGTGTGATAATCGATCTGTAAATAATGTTCACGATAAATTCATCTGATCGATCTCGGTTAGAGACATTTTTTTTTTTACCGAATATTCGCGGAAACAAGACAAAGAGAGAAAATACCCGCTTCCTGCAATACTTTTAATGACGAAAATATACTCACGTTTCTCCCTCTTCGGTCCCATGATGCGATTTTCTTCTTTTTATTTATAATAAACTTGTATATAATTGTTAAAAATTTATTATTTCTTTTATAGGTACGCGCAAAACGAGAGAAAAACTACAAATCACTATATGCGCGCGAACACTTTTCTTCGTATGTGTGTTAGGTGGTGTCTCTCCAATATTGGCGACAAATTCTCTTTTTGTCGTCCCCGGTAACGTAGTGTATATATATATATAACGGTTTTTCTCACACACACACGATGTGAATCTATTTTTATAGACGGCACGACGTCTCTCTCTCTCTCTCTCGTGCCCGCGCGCGCTCGATATTATTTCTAATTATACCGTTCAGCTAGTCCGCGGTTTAGACGCGAAATGGATAAACACACACACTGACGGGGATTGCGAACGCGAAATGGAGGGTAACGGACGGACAACAAGCGACGGAGAGCGTAGCAAAACGGAACACGAGGGACGAGCAAATGACGCGGTCTTTGTATACGGATAAAAAAAAAATAATAATAATTACGGCGCAATAAAAACACTAATGCGCCAGCGCGCGGCGGTACGGACGAACGAACAACGCGCGCTCTGTGTACGACGATGATCGGCGGCGGCGGTAGTTATTGGCGGCAAACGCGATCGATAGGACAAAGGGAGCCACTCTCACGCGACGCGATCCCGTCGGCACGACGACGACGACGACGACGACGACGACACGGTGGTGAAAACCTAAAACGGGGACCCCTCCCCCCAGACTGTCGACGACTCAGGGGCGTATACAAGGGGATACTTGTGTATGTACCTATATCTACTGACAACTAAAATTAATCGAACTAAAATGTCATAAAACATTTTTTTATTTAAAACTTATTATTTTTCGATAATTCTAAGTTGGCAACAGATTCGACGGGCCGTTTTTCTATTCGCCCCCCCCCCAAGGAATGAAGTAAATACGTCCCTGCGACGACGGTACTACACGGTGGCGGTGACCCGTCGACGAAATATCCGACGACCACCAACGTCTGTAACGAGAAGGAGGGCGCGATTGAGGGACAGAAATACGGGTGGAGTAATATGGCAGCGCGGCTAATAACGAAATTTCGTTTGCTTTCCCTTCCTGTTGTTCACAAATCGCGAGTTTTCTTCTTCATAACGCTTTGGCGGCGTAGGGAAAAGAAATTCGATAAATCTACGTCACCGGCAGTGATTTTTTTTTTGCATTTATTACATCTAAAAGAGGAAAAATACGAAACGCCGAAAATTACTTCGACGAATATTCGAGAATAAAGTTGTTAAGTATTTTGATACTCTTGAAAATATCTCACAAACGGTTAGTAAGGACGTTACCACCATCATGTGTCGATGTACGAGCTTGTTTAATTCAAATCAATAGAACGGAAATTTTGAATTGGGCTTAAAAAAAATTCAATTTTCTAACATTAGGTATACATAATACATAAAAGTTTCTTTCAATCATAAGCTAAAGAGTATAAATAGTATTTTTATTATTACAATAATTTCCGGTCTCAGTACTGATTTGAAAATATAATACACAGTTTATCATCATATCTTAAAAATCATTGGTTATAATTTTTGTTTTGTTTTAAGGTTCGAATTTTTTTAACAAAATGGAACATTTTCGACTGAAAATATACGCATACTTTTTCTATCGATTATGAGATGACAATTGAATTTATGGCGAAATTCATTAATATTATCTAAATAACACTTTTTAACGTTATTGAAACTTTAAAATTCAAAGTATTACAACATTTCGTAATGTACAAAAATCTAATAATCGTTCTGGTTGACTAAAATCGTTTATAATCATTTTTCGAACATAATCATTTATCATCATTATTTTAGAATTCAAAATAATAGTACATACAAACTCTAAAACATATAGCTAAATAACCTAACCCAATAATTGAACCGACATATATACTCAATTTTCAGGTAGAAATGTTAATCATTTATTTAATTAAATCAATATTAAAACGATAATATATTTGTTTATTTACTATTCTGAGGTAGTGTGTGGCTTAAAGTTTTGCCAGTAGAGCTCGTACGAGGACAAAATCATTATCATTGTACGAATATACAATTCATATAAAATAAATAACACAAGCAGAACAATGTTAAAAACAAATCTGTATTATATATATATTAATAGGCACGTTTTGGCAATGCAGTTTTAAGTAATCCGGTTACCACTTTAGCAAACCAACTGTTTTGTTGATATTGTTTAACAGTTTGTGAGTTGGCACTAAATAAGAAAATTTTAAATGTACATCGCCGTGTTAGAAATCGATAGAACTATAAAAGTAGATTATAGTAAAATTGATATTTGTTAACTGCCAAATTATAAAAGATTTAGATATATAAATGTATGTGTCATATTATATACATTACGGGTTGATCACTAAATTAGATTTTAGAACATTTGCAGCAACCTTGCGCATCTTCTCGGTTTGAATAAAATACAAAAATTGATAGATGGCCAAAATAAAACAAACTCTTGGAAATGATAAATATTTAAAATTCAAATTAATTTACACAAGGAAAATAATCTTAAAATAACTCAAATTTTTAAAAGTATGTCTATACCTAGTTTTACGATTTCTAAACCAGATTTCATCAGTCAATGTACATAATTAATTTTTGTCTAGTATCTAAATAAAACGAAATAAATAAATAGTATATATAAAGTAAATATACATGAAGTAAAAAATACTGTAATATTAAACAAACAACATTTTCATTAAACCAAACAAAAATGGATATGCTGTTTCTTTTCTCTCGGTATTTTTTGAATTGGATTTGTATGAATTATTGAATTATACAGTCCAATCAATTCACAACCGTCATGTCATAAAACTACCAAATTAAATATTTTTGAAAATAGAAATAGATTATCTACAATTTATACTTTAATATTTAATACTGTATTAATCTACTTTAGTAGAAATTATAGTAATTCGTATACCTTTCAAAACTTTGACCTCAAGTAAAATACACCTAAGGTAGGGAATAAATACTTTTTTACCCATAAATCATGATAGGACAGTGAAAAAAATAATTTGATTTTTCTTTATCAAATTCCGTTCAACACCGATTATATTAACCCATCATTGGTACACATGTGAGCTTGTCACTCACGCAAATAATATTTTGAATGTCAATCGTATAAATGTTATCAAATTAATTTGATACTATTAATACTTTCAAATGACATGTCAATAAATATTTACTAGAATAAATGATAATCCTATTGATCTTTGCGAGTAGTTATTAATTGACAAAGTGGGTAGTACCGATAATGTGAGACAGTGTAACAAGTGTTATGAAATATGTGTACTGACAGGTTAAAACTAATTATAATATAGGTAGTTAAATACATGTTTAACGTCAACACAAATTTGAAAATTTTCTTAAATTTAAAAAATATTGAAAATAATAGTTTTAATCGATTTAATTATATATGAACTAGATTTTTTTTATTGATTGTCTAACAGCATTCCTTTACTTTCTCACAAAAAAACATCTATTTAAATTCAGTTTTTCTAAAACCACGTTAATTTTAAATAAGTGCTTTAACTTTTCTAGACAAGAACTCTGTGATTTAAAGTAGGATAAAAACTGTTATTCTAAACGAAAAAAAAAAAATTAATTTTGATTTATTAAAATAGATTTATCACATCTTAGATTTACAACATTATCCCCGATATTACATCAGTCATAATAATTTTCATATTATTAAAAAATAAGTATAAAATCAAATGATGTCACAAACTGGAATATAAAAATTAGAACTTGACTGTTGCAAAATATACTTCTATAAAAAAGAAATTAGACTGGATTTTTTTTATTTATGAATTATATATATGCATACACACACCTAATTATAATTTTATTTTAAATTAATTATTAATTTCTTAATTATTAAATTACTTTTTAAAAAAGAAATGAAATTTTATATTATAATTTAATGTTCACAGATAAAAAAATACAGTATTACCTAGACCTACACAATGAATTTAACATAGTGTACCTAATCTAAAAAAAAAAAAATAACGGATAAATAAGATTATAATATAACATACCTTTTGGTGGTAATTTTTCAGGGTTAAACCATTTATCTGTAAAAAAAGAAACAAAACAAATAAAAATGAATAATTAATTTGTATTAAATCAAAATATTTTTAAAACAAAAACAGGCGTGCGAGTTATAGAAGAATTCAAAACCTAATCGTTACAATGTTATAATTAAGTCATGTTGCGAAACAAAATAAATTTTAGTTTTTCTCTTTTTTTTTTAAATACATA
This sequence comes from Chaetogeoica ovagalla, assembly GCA_032441825.1. Lineage (NCBI taxonomy): Eukaryota > Metazoa > Arthropoda > Insecta > Hemiptera > Aphididae > Chaetogeoica > Chaetogeoica ovagalla. The sequence goes on from CM063723.1 coordinate 6,119,494, forward strand.
ATAATTAAGAAGAGCCCATTTTTGTATTGCACAACCTTCCGATAAGTGTGCGCAGCACACCTATGAATCAACGACCACCAAGTATTCTCACAGTCACGACATTACAACACACAGACATGGTATATAAAATTACACGGAATGAATATAAAATCCGATTCGATTTTGGCATACAATATTATATAACTCGAGTACACGTGACACATTATAATAATCATACAAAATAAATTCTAAAATTAGTTGCAAGGCAAATTCTGTTCAGTTGAACATTCACTATGTCAAGTTATTAATTATTTTCATCACTCACTGGGTCGAATCATAATATTCAGAAAGTCTTTTACAAAAATCGTTCCAACCGTGTTCCTTCCGTCGTCGGAACTCATTATTGCGCTCACAATAGAAAAAAAGCGGTAATAAACCAGAGTCGCGGGGTATAACTACGTTTTAGAATACGCGCGAGAAAAAATTATTCCAATCGATCGAAGACAAACGCCAAATACGAACTAAGCCTATATAACTTGACCGGTAAACACTAACACACCCGCGGTGATGAGCGAACACCGCGTGGAAACCGCGCACCAATGATTATTCGCCGTCGTCCCAACGATTCAACCGGTCACATACGGAACGCGGAGGCAATAAGTAATTTTATTATTACACGCGCGCACAACGAAAAACCGATAACGTTTTCTAGAAAAAGCGGAAAACGCAGCAATTCATATTGTTGTACATTTTTTTTTTTTATAATTTATAATAAATGTTATTTACAGCGGGTTATAAAATATACTATAATATCCCGTGAGTTCTTATCATTTCCCCTCCAAGTTATTTGCTCAAATATAAAAATACACTATGGGCGCAAACCAATTTCTATATTACAACGGCAACTAAAAACGCAATCGTATTATTACGTCTCGTATTAATATCGTACAAATTATAACCACAATCATCGGGAGCGGCAAGTCGATAACGGAAATTCGGCGGGATTTTCTATTATAATATACGTTTATAAAAATAAAAATACGATTTTAAATTTATAAATCTAAAATACCTAGCAAAAGTGTTTTAATACCTACATCGTATTATACGCGAGAAAATACTTTTCAATAACGTTGAAAAGAGGTGTTTTTAAAAGCTATTAAAATTGAGTTGTTCTGGAAAAAGCGATACACCGCAAAGTTTATTAAAAATTTGCGAATAAACACGGGTTAATAGTGGGTAATAAGTATAATAACTATAAATATCTTACGCACTCGCGTGGTGGAGGCCAATAAATTAGATACGGTACGTTTCAAAAGGTGTTTCTTTGCACACGGCCCCTCAAAAAATACTAGTCGTAACGGAAAAATATTTCCAGAGGGAAATAATCTCCCCTCGTCATTTTCCTCTTTATTAAGAATTTGATTAAATTATATTTGAAAAAAATTTCGGTCTGTAATGTAAATTTATGGGCGGCAAATTGTAATGTCCCTCACCTCCAATACATTGAAGAACCACTATAACCGATAATAATAATAATAATTCCTTCGAAATCCATATATGTATATATTTCTTTACCGAAAAAATAATATAATATCAATAATGGTATGGGCATTTTTTATTAAAACCGTAAAGCTCGGTATTATATTACATTTATAAATAATATTTCAATGTTAAATACATACAATGATTGTATCCTATGTGGAATACGATCCGTTTCGTCGTCGTTCAAGGACCGTAAGTTCATAACCTTGAATTTTGAAAAACTGTTTTCCTACGGATGCGTGCGTGTAATATAATATGACACGGCAATGCGGACGGCGTATTATTATGGCGCAAATTGCGAAAATGTAAATTCGCGCTAATCGATGATATTAATACGTTTTCGTGGTCAGGGGAAAATCTTTGTGCGCAGCACATCTCAAAAACGACACTTTACGATAAAATAAAATTTATTATAATGCGACGAAATGTAAAAACTATGGTGTATCTGAAAACTTTTTTGCACAGTCGTCGTATACGGACGTATACGTGACTTTTAGCAAAAATGTTCATATATTTTTTTTAGAAAAAAAAAAAAATGAAATTATGATTATAAACATTTTGTAATAGAGTGAAACACGAATCGAGACTGTACCTACCCGGGGAAAAAAATTATTATCTTAAATATGCGTATTATTAATAATATATGTAATGTCAAAAGAAAAAAGAAGGGAAAGAATACACCAAAATGGTAATAAACTATGTTATTATCCATGCATAAAACAGTAGGTGTCAACTGTCAAATTAATATAATGATATGCAGCTATTTTAATATTCAAAACTATAATACCTAATTAACAAAATAAATATTTTTTTATACAGTTATTATCCTTACTGTGCGCACGATATGCATATTACGTAGTGTACTGCCCATTGTTGGTTGAGGTTACCACTAGTACCGGTGTTCTTTTATACATATTACAGTTGTTCACATTTTTTAAAGTTAATTAAAAAAGTAAGTAACAGTATATATAAAATACAATTGCATTTTATATTTTTATAGATATTTGAAATACATTTTATTATTTAAATTCGCTGTTAGAAATTAATTATTTAATTCTATGGTACATAGTAAATGGATGTTTTTTTTTTATCAGTAATATAATTAATTTTTTAGTATAGTTTTTTTTATTATTTAATTTGACTTGATCTCATTACCTCCTATTTGTTACAGTGATTTAAAAACAAATGTTATAAAAGTATTTTTTAACCAAGTAAAATAATATAATAATTTTTTTTTTTGTAACTTAAAATAGAGAAAAACGTTATAATTTATAAATATTAATTTTTTCCGTTAAAATCACACTCATAAATTCATTGTGTGTGAATGTACACATTAAATACGTGTTACTATACATACAGGTAGTTAGCAACACATATTTAATTTGTATTAGCATGTACTATATTTTAATAGTTAAATCATTTTTTGTTAAAACATTAATCATAAATTATAAATATGTATAATCAATGGTTAATACATTAATGTACCAAAAAAAAAAAATTAATTAATCCCGGATATTAACTACACCTAGACTTAAAAAGTTATATAATTAAAAATTATAACGTTCATACGCGTGTCCAGGCTTTAGTGGCCGAGGGGCACAATAAATTTTTAAATCGCGTAATATTTTTTTTTTTCTATATATACATAACATAAAAAAACACCCATTTTTTTTATCCATTTTTATCAGAACTGAGAATTGTAATTATTAGTGTATTAGAACAATAAAATAAAACCCATAATTTAAACTATGTATAATAAAAAACATATTGTACGTAATTATAAATAATAATATTAAAAATAAAATATAATCTATATTGACTGTACGACTTTCTTTCTCCGGGCATGATTTTTTTTGTAGGCACAATTCACCGAAAGGGCCAGTGCCCACTAGACCTCCCCCCCCCAGTAAAAACGCCTATGATTACGTTTGTAGTATAAAGTGTGTTTATGTTAAATATTATATGTCGATTATTTTAAATCTTTATTAATCATTAATCATTATTTGTTTTCTATAATAGATTAAAGAGATCAAAAGATCATTTGAAATACAATAGTAGTACTGCTGATTGTAAATACTTTTAATCAATGATATTACCTATTTAGAATTAAAGAAATGTAATTTTTTATAAGTTATAAACAACTCAAATGTTTGTTGCAATATACATTTTTAATGATAGATGTTATCAATATTCAATGCCATAGAGATATGATAAATTTATGTACATATTGGTTTTTTTTCTTTTAATGATGATTGCTTTATATTACGAAAGTTTGTTATTAGGAGTAATATGAATACATAACCTTTGTTCCAAGTATAATTTACACAAAGAACTAATTCAATTGTAGAATTATTTATTCTCATATATTAAATTTCCATTTTCCATATTTGCAATTTCAGATTCAATTGGTATATAAATAAATGTGTTATTAAAATTGATAATAAACTAAAAATTAAAATTAAACGTCAATAAAAATGTCAAGAATCTAATAGAATTACAACAAAATTATGAAAATTTATTTCATTAAAAATAAACTAAACATTTGTCCATTTTCTATGGATTTGGATGAGAATCTACATTGACTATAAAACACTTATAAACATATTTAGCATACTATTAGTTTTCTTTTTGAGGTCTATGTGATCATATGAAATTAAAAATGTAAAAATGGAGCTTTTCTTTGCATTTCATAAGAACAATATTCTTAAAGGTATAAATTTTCTACCAATTTTTAATTTTTTAATGTAAATAGGTAATCACTGATAAACATTTTTTTAATTATAAAATTACCAATAAACCTATTATATAGCCACTTCTCTACTTATCAAGTAGAATATTGTATTATCTTACCTAATCCAATTCTGCAAAATAGTTCTTCTGGTCCAATCTTTATATCACATACATCTCCTTCATCAGTGGGATCTTTTTTGGATACTACAGAAATAATTTCTGAAATATCTGTAGTTTTAACTTCAGGTTGTACAGTACTCATAGGTTCATTTTTTTGACTAGTCATCGTTTTAGTAATATTAGTATTCTTAGTTTCTAATTTTTCGGGAATTATAAATTCTTCTTTTGGGGATTCTGTTTTCTGAATCGATTCAAAATCCTCAATTTTCGCACTAGCCACCGGATTCTCTAATACATTTTCTTTCTCTTTGTCTTTAGACACATCAATAACTTCATTGTTTTCTTCAATATCGTGAAAAGTTTTAGAATCCTGATCTTCTATAACCTCAAAAGTGTTTTCAAAAGACGGTTGTTTTCCTGTATCAATCATTTTCTCTGGCACAAGGTCAAGATCATCAACACTGTTTTCGCAATTATTTGTTATATTTTCAGACAATAATCCGTGATCGGTGGCCGACGGAACGGTGTTTTGCTCGTGTTCTGGTAAATTCGATACCGAATCCATTAATTTCTGATTTTCCATTGTAACAAAAATATCACGCGATTATGGATAAAGTGTTCGATTAAACTAAACCCACGTTTTTAAACTATAGAAAAAGATGTGCAGTCTTTATAGTAGAATATATTTAAAACTAAGTAAGGAACTATATATTGTAATGCTGAGAAACAAATTTTTTTTTGGTAGAATTATTAATGACTGGAAGGCGAAATAGTAATAGTAGAGTTCACGAATTTGAATATCTTATTTTTTTAAATTAGATATATATATCACTAGTAAAAGTAAATAAAATATTTTAAAATGGTAAAGGATTAAAAACGTAAAAATTTTTATTTTTCTCTTGAACTACAGAATAAATGAAATTAAACTACGAAATATCAATAACCATCCGTACGTTGACGCCACTTAACAGCTGATATGATAACTGAAATGGAACGGCGGTACCGATGTGTGGGACCTATGTCGTCCGCGAAAATCGATATAACTTTTAAATGCTAAAACACGCAGTTCTATAGACGGCAATGCAGTCGTGCAGGATTACAACTGTCGAATAATATATTTTCATAAACAGGCGGCACAACAAATTCGAAAATTGATTTAAAAAAATTAATTAAATTGACGTCAATTGTAAAAAAATATAACGTTCTAGACCTCAAAGTTACCAAACACGAAACAATCTAAAATAATTTCATAAATCTATATGATAATTTTAATAATTTATTTATAAAGTAGTTGTTACACTTATTTTACATTTTCATCGATTTACATTTACTGTGCAATAATACGAGACGGTTTTTTTCTTTTGAACGGTTAAATTTAATCGATTTAACAATAATAATAATAATAAAAAGTATTGTAGACGAATAAATTTTGCGAAGAATTACATTTTTCAATATTTATCGAGGTATATTTTGGTACTTAAACGTGGTTGACCTGTTTACAACTGACTGTTAAAATTTAAAGTTATTAAGATAGGTTGATAAAATATTAATATTGAACACTTAAATTTCTGATAACCATTCGACGTGTGGTAATCGTTTCGTATTAATTGTAAATAAAATATAAAATTATGTATATAGTGTTTATTTTTTTATATCATTTTGGTGTAATATAGTAACTTTTGAATATAATTGAAATTGGTTGAAAGTTTAAGATTATAAAACTGTATACAGTGTAGTACTGTAGAATACATTTAATCTGTTCTGTAAATTATGATAATGTTTTAGTCGTTTAATATTTTAATTTACTATTATTTTACATATAATTATAACGTTGTAAGTTGTTATCCAATTTAATTGTGTTTTATTATTTAGTTATTTTTTTTATCAATACTAGTTATTCAATTAATACGCTGTTCCAAATTCAATCATTGGTAAAAAGACGACATTCTCTGTACATCTATTTAATATTATGGCTGCCGTGGTAAATAAATCATATACAAATCAACCAAAACTAAACGGATATCTGGATAAGGTAATAGAAAAATATTTTAAAATTTCAAAATAAACCAAGGGTTTAATTTAAATATTATTACAAGTTGTTTAACTAGAATAAAACAATTATAATTTATGATGAAGTAGGTAAAGATTATGAAGCGTAGGTTTGTTTTTATATAACGTTAAGTATGAAATTTTGTACAATGGTACCAATGATGTATTTATAGAGGAAGGGAACTGAAGGGCTCCATCTTACCTCCCCCCCCTCATAATTTCAGGAACATTTAAAAAAATTAATATGCCTATAGGGCAAACAACTTATTTGTGTACTAATTTCATAAATCTTGTTTCTTAATAGTATGCAAGACGTTTTACCTATTTTCAAAGTCTAGTCCTGGGACACAAATAAATAACCCAACGACTCTTGCTCAATGTTTTAGCCTCCTCGCACCGCAAAAAAATAAATAAAAAATTCATAATATACTGTTCAGTAATACTAATTACTTTTTAACATATTTATACATTTGGGTATGTACTGAGGTATGACATTTTAATCTAAAATTATATTTATTATTCTTTAGAAAAAAATGTAATTAATTTAATTTGTAAATTAAATTACATAATTCATTGTTTTTGTTTAATAACATTTTTTCATTATTTCAACTTTATGTGTTATTTTATTTTAGAAACCAAATCGCAAACCCTTTGTTTTAGAAGAATCATTTGAGAAAATGTCATTTTGTACGGCAATAATGGCATCTATAGGATTTTATTTTTTAATTTTTATTGGATTAGTAAACCATTTAATTTTCACGCCTAAAGTAGCTACTGAAAAAAATCGCAAGGTAAGATGTGATTTAAAAATATTTTAAATATTTACTAAAAAAACAATTGTTTTAGGGATATCCACCATTGTATGTTACATTCGATAACATATTTTTGAGGTATGTATTTCGCCGTGTAAAAGATTGTTTAAATTCAGTAGTTTGTAGCGTACCAGGTGCCAAGATTGATGTCCGCGATAGAGTGTCCTATGATAATCATTGGTCTTTTGAGTAAGAATACATTTATTTTATACTATTTTATCAAACTATAATATTTAATAATTATTAAATATATTTTAGGCTTTTGAACACAAAAACTACATTTTTAAATTTAGGTTCATACAATTATTTAGGCTTTGCCCAAAATTCTGGTCCGTGTGCAGAAGATACTATAGAAATAATAAAGAAATATGGTTGGGCAATCGGTAGTTCACGTCAAGAACTTGGAACACATTCCCTTCATACGGAACTCGAACAGTTAACAGCTGAATTTTTAGGTGTTGATGATGCTATAGTATTCGGTATGGGATTTGCCACTAATACTCTCAATTTACCTGCCATCATAAATTCTGAGTGCTTAGTGCTTAGTGATGAATACAATCATGCATCTGTTATCCTGGGTATACGACTTTCAGGAGCTACATCATTAGTATATAATCATAATGGTATTTTTATTGAATATTTATAGATTAATATTATATACATTTAATACATAATAATTGTCAATAAACATTTTTTTTTTTTAATCTAGCTAATTTGATTTATTTTTAAAGCGGAAGCACTTAAAATAAAAAAAATCCACAAATTGGAACAAAATATAATATTAAAATATATTGAAACCTACATTTGAAATTACTAAAATTAATATATTATAAATTATAATGAATACATTAATATTGTTGTAATACATTGTATTCATCCTTTAAATAATTTTAGATGTAATTCATTTGGAAAAGTTAATAAAACAAAATATTGTTTCTGGTAATCCAAGAACAAAAAAACCGTGGGAAAAAATATTTATAATAACTGAAGGAATTTTCAGTATGGAAGGATCAATAGTAAACCTTCCAGATATAATCGCCATCAAAAATAAATACAAAGTATATATTAATACACACACACATTTTTTGATTATAGTATTTGGAATTAATTTAAAAAAAAAAATTCTAGGTATATTTATATGTTGATGAGGCTCATAGTATAGGTGCTTTAGGACCAAATGGACGTGGCGTAATAGATTATTATAATTGTCATCCAAAAGATGTTGACATATTTATGGGAACATTCACTAAATCATTTGGTTCAGCTGGAGGATATATAGCTGGAAATAAAGTATGTAAAATACGTAAACAAATAAGATTTTAGTTAATTTTAAAACAATCACATTAAAGTTTTCTATATTGCATTATTATATTATTAATTTTAAATTTGCGAGAATACATATTTATATATATATTTTTAATTAAGAACAATTTTATTTATAATTGCATATCTATTACTGGTTTTGTTTTTCTCGGGCTCCTTTTAAATGTCGGATAATATTATACTTATTAAAAATTAAAAAATAATATATTATCTAGAACGTATATTTTATCTATTGAAAATTGTTATACTCAATATTGGCTTTGGAAATCAACCTTAATTTGGTATACAAATTGTACATTTTTAAAACTATTTCATACCTTACTTTTATTCAAGAAGTCAAATATACTGAAATGTTTCATTTTTTCACATGTGTAATTTATAAATTGTAAATTGTGATTATTTTTAACTTAAATCTGTACAAAATATATAAGAATAATTATTTGAATATGTATTTTTTCTAATTTTCATTTTCTTAGACAATTACTAATTTTTTAAATTCTCAATGCTTATACATTTAATTTTTGTACATTGACTCAATTCAGTTAAATAAGTATAAAATATTGTGTTTAAAATCTCCTAAAAGAAGTATATAATTATTTTGATTAACTAGGTATATATTATAAACTAATCAATTATTCATTTAATATACATTAAGTTAGATAATAAATATTTAGCATAATATTTTCCTGTTTTAGAGTCTAATTAACTATTTAAGAATACATAGCCATGCTTCCTATTATGCCACGTCTATGGCACCACCTATAACTCAAGCAATCATTACGTCAATGTCAATAATAATAGGGAAAAAATATGGTGACGATGGAAGAAAACGAATAAACCAACTTGCTAGTAACGTTAAATATTTTAGAAAGAAACTTAAAGCCTTAGGTTGTGTAGTATATGGAAACGATGATTCTCCTGTTATTCCTATGTTGGTATATATGATATCCAAAATTGGGTATGTATAACATTGTTACTTTTAAAAAAATACTTACACATGTATATATATATATATATAACTGTCTGGTATATAATTTCAGAGTTGCAGTAAGAGAATTCAGAAAATCTAATATAGGTACTGTAGGTGTTAATTTTCCAGCTACACCAATATTTCAGGGTAGAATTCGTTTTTGTATGTCAGCTGCTTTGTCTAAGGAACAACTCGATGAAGTAATTATTTAATATATATTACAGATAAATATTTACAAAAACCAAAACAATAAATTTATAGGTAAAATGTTGAATTTAAACTATTATGTTTACATTTTTTACTTTTAGCATTTTTTTTCCTTTTAATCTTAAAAGTAAATTATATTTTAATCAAAACGTTTGCATGTTTATTTTTATAATTTAAAGTTTGTTTTTCATATATAAAAAAATCCTTCTTTAAAAAATGATTTTTTTGATATCTCAATATATTAATAATAATTATTATTTTAATTTTTAATGATAAAACATTTAAAATACTGTTCGAAGCAAGGAATGTATTGATTTTACAATGGGTTCTTTTCTTTTTTTATGTTTGTACCCAAAAATTCTACCAGAAGGAGTGCTCCAATCTTTACAATCATACTTTGTTTCCGGTGAAAAATTGCATCTAGCTGGCACTTTAAAGATGTCATTTTTCGATTTTCTCAAAAGCGTTTAAAAATATAACTCAAAAACTACAAAAAAAATTACATAAAACGCAATTTTGTCAAAATCGAATATTATTATTTCTTCATATTTTAAAACTAATTGGTATAGAAACTTAAAAAAAATAATTATCAAATAATTAACTTCACATTATATTAAAGAAAAAAATTTTCAACAACTTTTAATTTTAAACTATTTATAGAGCAATTGTAGGTTTTTTGAAGTATTTAATTAATAAAAAAAATTAGTTTTGTTATACATCCAAAATACTACCCTTAAGCTTTGCTCAGAATCATTTTATCGAATGCAATGATATACATTTATAATGATAAGTGATTACAATGCACAATAAAATCTCTATTCCAGTAATTGACTTAAGCGATATTCACAACACCGTGAGTCTCACTCCTTTTTTAATTTTTTCAAACTGTTTTTGTAATATAGTATTTAGTTTTATCTATATAATTTGTTTATTTTTATTTCTTATTCTGATGTTATATTTATATTTTTGCTTAGTATTTGATTTTTCACTTTTTATAATTATAATATTCATTATACATGGCTTATTTACAGGTTCTTGAAGTTACAGAAAAAATAGTGAATCAAATTGGATTAAATTATACAAGAAACCCTATTTCTAATGAAAAAATAATATATAATTAATATCCGTGTTAATTTTTAGTAGATATTATTTTAATTTTAATAAAATTAACTATTTTTAATGATTAAAAGAACATTGATTATTGACTTTTTATTAGATGTCAGAATTAAGAACGAGCCAGGATATACATATAAAAAAAATGATAAATATACATCAATGTCTTGAATCCTGAGAAATTACAATTTTGTATATGAAACCCAACTACATGACTTAACATTATAGATATATCATATAAACTTTAACTTTTAATTTTATATGTTATTAATTGTTTTGAAATATTTAAATAAATATATATTCTGAATGAAATGAAGAATGTATTGGTTTTACAATGAAATATTTTTTTATTTTTGTCAGTGGACATATTTTTATGTAGAAGGAATGCGCTATTTATATTTACATGTCTTAATTTTCAGTATGTAAACAGAAATTTGACAAGTTTTCCATTTTATCAATAGTTATGGTATTTCTAAGCTAAATAACTCACTTATTATATTGTCATACAAATTTATGTATCCAGAAATATCTAGTTTAGAAGGTCCAGGTATATCCTGTCATATGCCTATCATGTTATCAGTTAAATATTTCTTTAGTGAAAATACTTTGAGAGAAAACAGTCATGCATTATTAACAGAAGAGAGTTCTATGCAAAGTACCTAACCTAACCACGGCTGGAGGGCAGCAAAATTAGGGCTTGCCACACTTGGGAAAATTTGTAGCTGTGATGGCTTTGAGTGAACACCAACTGTTATAGCAGCAGTGCAATACGCCAAAGGCCAACCTAACTTTCACTTACCTACTTGTTTGCAATTAATAGACTACGGCGAGACACAAACTGACGACAAAATCATGCTTAACGGCACGATCGCTATAACAGCAGGTACTTTCAACGTTTTGTATTTAATCGCATTAAACGCAATCGGTTTTAATAAACCGAAAACGGTATTAAAATCGGTACACAATAAGCGGTACTCGAGAATATTTTCTCAATTCGATGTCGAACTGCAAGAAAGAACGTTCGCATTTTACTCGGCACAACATCGTCACAGATGTTCTAATTAATTAATTAGATTGAATTAATCTGTGATATTGTACTACATTACGATCGTTCCATATCCTTATCCGTTATCTTCCAAAACACACTCGTATCATTTTATTTGTTTTTTTTATTGTGCTTAAACCCGATAACGTTCCATTATCTCGAACTTCGAGTCGTTTACATTGTTTTTTTGGTCTCGGACTCGCGTAATGATCAATTCAAGCCCGTGATGTGATGCGAAAAGAAAAGTAGAATCGTTAAACACCGTCAAGAATATCGTCATGTCTCATATTGGTAAATTCGGTCTGCTCGGCGGTAACTTCAAAAAACCACCAGTAAGAAAGACCAGGTACAAACGAAGAAATTCGCTTTTGCTTTTATAGTGTTATTGTATTTTTTTTTTTTTTTTATCGCGTCCGCTTTTGTCCGTTCAGGTTAAACCGTTCGTTTGAAGAGCTGACTCCAATATCGTGGCATAAATATTTCGATAACAAGTACGTGATCGAAGTCGATGGAAACAAGTTCACAACATACACCTTGGGCAACGTGGATTCTGTACTGGTAGTTTTGTTACACGGAGGTGGATTTAATGCTCTTACATGGTCTCTTTTTGCCGTAAGTATTTCAACTTCACTATCAAATTTTTACGCGTGTATTACCTATTTGTCCGTACACTTGTTACTCAATGTTCATTCGAAATGTCCACATTTATATCTGTGATTTTTAATACAATTTATTTAATTACTTTTTTTCTTTCTTTTTACTCAAAGATTTCAATTTAACATTCTATTTATTTTTTTTGTTTCTTAATAATGTAATCAGTTTTCCATTATTGTTTTAATGAGAAAATTTGTATCCTAAATATTATAATTCTCATGTAATTCGTTTAAATTTAAATAATTTTCTAATAAGAACTGTACATTTATGAATTTGCACTTATTAAATTATCCATTTCTTTTTCTTTTCAGAAACATCTAGTAAAACAATGTGAATGCCAAGTTTTAGCGATTGATCTTCGAGGACATGGAAATTCGTTTACTACTGATGATAATAACTTATCAATGGAAACTTTCACCAAGTATAATTATTTTATTTTATCTGTTCTTTTTACGTGATATTATATTTTATATATGTATTGTAGTGATGTGATAAGTTTATTACGCAAATCGTATCCAGACAAAATGCCATCAATAGTTTTAATGGGACATAGTCTTGGAGGAGCTATTGCTGTGAACGTAGCTTCTACGGCTGAATCTGATTTGCCAATTATCGGATTGGTCGTCATTGATGTAGTTGAAGGTTCAGCAATGGAATCATTGGCCAGTATGCAGAGTTTTTTGAGAAGTCGACCAAAGTCTTTTAAAAGTTTAAAAGACGCCATTTCTTGGGGGTATGTATATTACGATTACCAACATCGTATAGTTCAGTGTTTTCATTCATTTATTCATACCGATTGTGCCCTTCAAACTTTACACCTTGATAATATATTCTTAAAATCATACATATAACAAATATGCATTTAAAATTGCTGTAGAAAATGTATTACAATTTCAATAAAATGTGATATCAATATATATATATATATAGGGCGTATACAAGGGGGAGCGATTGCCTCTTCCTAGATACTTGTGTATGTACCTATATCTACTGACAACTAAAATTAATCGAATTAAAACTAAAATGTAATAAAACATTTTTTTATTTAAAACTTATTATTTTCATATAATTTTTCGATAATTCTAAGTTGGCAACAGATTTGATGGGTCGTTTTTCTACCCTAGGGGATGAAGTAAATACGCCCCTGTATATATATATATATATATATATATATATATATATATATATATAAGTATTTAATAATAAAAACAATACAGTGGTAGAATATTGCTTAACACAATCTAATTTTTTCTTTTTGTGAATGCTATCGAAAAAAATTCTTTTTTGAGGAGATATGTTTTTAATTTTTCTATCACATACTTAATATTAAATAGTAATATTTTATGGGAGTAAGAACTACAATCATGATACTTTTAGACGTAACTATTTACTCTAAAAATTAAATGAATGGTTTAGTACATTAAAATAAATACATTTGTGCAAAATGATTTCATATTTAGATCGTTTTGTCTCCAAAATATGCTTATGTACTTTATTACAGTGGTTTAATATTTATAATAATAAAATTAGGAAAAAAACAAATAATATTACTTGACACAAAAATTTAACCGAGGTATTCAAATAAAATATATGAGGCGAAATGGTAATGAGCTGGAGCAGTGTTGGTGGTATATTAGCAAAAATTAAAAATGTTACTTTTCTCGTAATAATACATTCAACGAAAAGAATATTTTCAATTATCTTATGTAAATGATTAAATATATAGCGGGTTTTTATTATTATTACTATATTTGATTATTTACCTTTATTAATCAAATTTTTAAGGCAGAAATATGGACATTTTTTACTTATATATACATTTATGTATGCATGTTAGTGTTAATGATATCTTTTTATTCTTTTTCTTATCTTCAGAATGGGAAATGGACATATAAAAAATGAAGAATCCGCCAGAGTTTCAATTCCAGGACAGATAAAGAAGTATGTTTTATTATTTGGTAATGGACAGTAGTTGATTAAATATTTTACAAATTCCGTAATATAAAATGAATTCTCTATCCATTGGTTTTCCGTAGACGAATATACAAAATAATTTTACAGGATTTGTTTTACAATTTTTAGTTGTCATTAAATAATTAAAAATTTTTTTTTTATATTTGTATATTATAATTTGGTCTATTTAGAAAAGATCCAAATACTCACTTTACCCATGGATATGCCATTTTTAATTCTGTATATGTTCAATTAATCATTACAATTGTATGTTATAAACTTGTTGGCTAATATTGTTATTATTTGTAGTGTGGCCACTGGTAAACTCGGTACAGAAGAACTTGAAGATGTCACTATTGACACTTCAGTAGGAACAGAATCAATAGTAGAACCACAGTTTTCTTCCACCTCGTTTATAGACGCTATTAAAGAAGACGAAGAGTGTGGTCCATCTTCATTTTCTGTTAGTAAAACAATGTTTTCTGCTTAGTTTTTTTTTTATTATTCCTTTTTTTTTCAGATTGATAAACCATTGGGTAATTATAC
Source organism: Chaetogeoica ovagalla (assembly GCA_032441825.1). Taxonomy (NCBI): domain Eukaryota; kingdom Metazoa; phylum Arthropoda; class Insecta; order Hemiptera; family Aphididae; genus Chaetogeoica; species Chaetogeoica ovagalla. Next base: position 6,134,537 of record CM063723.1, read on the forward strand.
ATGGCGAATTGATTTATGTAAGACAGAAAAACACTGGCCTGGATGGTTCCAAGGACTTTCAAAAAAATTTTTATCCATACATGCCCAAAAGTTATTGTTATTAGCCAACATTGATCGTATGGACAAAGATTTAACTGTTGGTCAAATGCAAGGTGTATATTTTTGTTTTGTAGTGTTTCAAATGTATTAATGTAATTAATGTTAACTGTTTGGCTTTTGTTTTAACAATTAGGTAAATTTGAAATGCAAGTATTAACTAGAGTTGGACACGCTGTACAAGAAGATGATCCAGAAAAAGTAGCGGATATTTTGGCAAACTTTTTGGTACGCAATAAATTCACAAATCCAACAGGGGAGTTTATACGGTATGTAAAGAATTGTTTTGGTTTTAAAATATACAATACTCATTCATATGTCATGTACACTTTTTAGAATTGTACATTCTTACTTGTTGTAATTTAATTATGTAAACACTGCAAAATAAAAAGAAAAAAAGAATTTTATTTAATTGACCTGAAACTTTAAAAGGTTTATTTATATTTGATTTTATGTAAATATATCAATTTCTAGATTGTTAACAGTTTTTCATTCTATTGTGATTTTATTTGAATATATTATAACTAAGACATTGCTAATACAATATTTGTGTATAAAATACAAGTAATGTAGAAGTATTAGAAGTATATTGGAAGTGTGAATCTTTCGGTTTCAAATGTTTAACAGAGTTATCATTTTCCTGTTTTTGAAAATAAAATGTTGATAAACATTTTTTATTTCTTCTATTTGAAACAATATTATGTTAGTAAAACAGATAATACTATTTCATCAGAATCAATTAATAGTGTTTGATATATATATATATATATACACATTGGTTTCAAAGTAATATGAACTTGTGTTGCAGGATTCTTCCAGGCTGTTGAGCTGTTATCGAGGAGTACAAAATCATTAAATGGCTCCCATTAAAATCAATAAAATCAATGGATATGCTGGTTTTGAAGTTAACATATATTTATATATATTTTTAATAAAAATGCTTACAACTCAAACAAAAATATTAAACTGTACAAACATATTAGTAAGAGCAATGAAAGAATATGACAAATGTTAATTGTACATTTAACTATCCTATTAATAATTAATATTATACTTAATAGCAAAACTATGTAATGTTATTATGCAGCTTATATATTTTAAAATTTTAAAATGTGTAATATATTTTTACTCAAATTTATATTTGTATTATATTATATTTGGGTTTTGTTTACAATAAGATAAAATAAGAAAAGTAATTTTACGACTTAAATGTGTTATAAATATTTATAAAAAAAAAACAATTTATTCTAGTTAAGAGTGAAAAAGAAAATGAAAATGAGACATTACATTTAATAAAACAATACTTAATATGTAATAACATTAATTAGTTGGGAGTTTTGATTTCGTGTTTCAAGCAGACTTTGAATGCATCCCATCCTTCGTTTTTCGTGTATGACTAAAATAAACCGAAATATAAAACTATTACTAATAATAATAATAATAATGTATTAGTACTAATACCGTTTTCACGAGGCACAAAATATTTCATAAGATTGTATTGAACTTATTACAATTAATCGATAGTTGTATTTAAAATGAGCCATATTACGAATTTACTCGTGAAAAGAATTTTTCATAAATAGCATTTAGGAAGACGTTTAAAGAAACCAATGTTTTCTTTTTCAAAATAAGTTTCAGATTTAATTTATATTCTTCTTTAACACTGATTCATTTAATGTAATTATTAACAGCAGAGGGAAATATAAATGCAATTACCTTGAATCCTCTATTTAGCCGGTCCTTCATAATAGCAATAAACTCTCTATAACTCAGCTGACCATCTCCATCCTCATCAAATATTGCAAACACGGTGTGCACTAGATGTTTGCTTAGACTAGTTCCTGTACATATTTTAACAGCTCTATGAAATTCATCTGAAAAATAATTTCCATACTTAGTTAACCTGACAATAATAATGAATGGTTTAACTCTGTCAACTATGATAGAAAACATCATTGGAATATTGGACATTAAGACTGTGTATTCCAAAATATCAAACAATAATTGTATTATACAATTAGAACAAACAAATATTAAATATTATTGGTTTCTTTTTTTGTTTTTATGTTTGTGTGTATTGTAATATTGTCAACATCTTTCAAACAACAGTTTTCTTGAATATCAGTTATATTTATTATATCAGTTTTTAGAGCAATTTGTAAAATTATTCGAAATGGTCAAAACAAATATTTCTATACTGTTAATAATATTTTTTTTTTCGGTTAGATACTTTAATTTTTACCTTTAGATATCGGATGATCGGCAAGTGTATACATTCGCATGGCAATAGTAAAGTCTTCTAAGTTATTCAAAAACTGACAAAATACTTTGAATTCATCAAATGAAATGCCTGGGGGTATGCCTTTGTGCATTTTGATTCTTTCCAACAGTCGATCCAGATACATGTCGCACCTATTGCAATACATTTTGGTAATTTTCATAAAACTATTGAAAAAGTATATTATATCGCTTGAACTCAAAAATTTACAGATTTGTATCCAAGTGAGTGTAACGCAATAATATTTTGGCAAAATCCATTTCGCTTATGGTGTTTCCTCCTTTAGCAAATTGTTGAAACTCCATTTCAAGCACTTCTGTCTGCAGATTTTCCATAAAACTAAAAAATAAACCTCATTTAATTTATTTTTCAATTTAATTCGTTTCTGTCGGCATATATTTTACAACACACTAAATAATATTTTGATCTAGGCTCATTTTAAAAAAAAATACTGTAATTACAATCGGTATGACTTAAACACTAGGAATAACACTTTTTTAAAACCTCTTACTTATAACTCGGGCTGGGAATTAATTGCTCTAAATATACAATTAAAAAAGTTTAACAAAAAATTACTACATACTTTTACAATTCAAAACAATACACTTTTATGGAATTACAAAATATAAAATTTTTGTTTTTATTTATTAATATACAAATATAAAAATATTTTAAAAATCTAATAAAAATATGACTAACTTATAGATACGTTAAAAAATGTAAACTGTTTAAATATGATGATTGGAAAAAGTCTTTAAATTAGATTATAAATGCAAGTGAAATTTGAAATCAAAATTTCTGTGGAAAAACCACTATATAAATTGTAAAATAAAATGTTATGCACTCATTTGATGATACAAATACAAATATTTACATGAAACCAATTTATAGCAAAACGAGCAACAAATCCCAGCCTTTAATCCATAAATTCATAATTAAACATAAACGACAAGAAAAATATACCTATTATAACATTTAGCTAGGTAGTTAAAATGAAAATTTTTTTGTTAAGATTTATATTAAAATATACTTAATCACTCGTGACTATTATATAAAAAATACTCAAATCATAAAGTAATAAACTAGTTGATTTACGCAGAAGATGGTAGCACAGGTTGTTGAAATACATATTATATGCAGTTAAAGTGTGTTTATTTTGTGATTTGGGTTTATAATATTTTCTACAATTTATTTTGTAAAACATATTAAGGTCACTCTTATGCTATGAACTATATACTATGGTCATGATATAAAACATAATGTGATTATAGGTAGATTTAGGTAAAATGCTTTTCAAAATTATTCATAATATATACTATTTGTTTTAGAAATCAGAAAAAAATATTTAATATTTGTCTTTGAAGAAATGGGTAAAATGTATTACGTTTGTATTTACTTATCACAGATTTCAATTTATAATTAATAATTTATAAATTAAAAATAAATATCTGATATTATAATATTTGAAGACTCTTGAAGAATCATTATTATGTATTTATACCGAAATACTCTTGCGAATAATAAACAAATGTTAATTAGGAATGAAATGAATGAAATATTAATAATAATTATAAAGAATGTTTGATTTTCAAACATTAAAATATTTTCAAAAATTTAAGTAATTCATTTCCCCACTCTTTTTGGTTGATGCCACTAATGTTATAAAGACACGTGTCAGCACTGTTGTATTGAACTTAATAAATACTTTCTCAAATGTATTAATATCTCAATTAAAAAAAAACCCCCAGGATTTTTGGTGTAAATTTTGAATAAAAGAAATATATTATAATTATTTGTAGACCAGAAGAATGAGTGAGTTAATTTAGATTAAATTCTGATCGATAAAAAAAAAAGAGAATTATTTTAAAAAAGAAGTTCGAAATAGCACTGAGGGTTAGAGGTTAGACAGATTACTTTCTGAAGTCTTCGTATAGCAGCACGTTGTCTCCTTTTTTGCCGAAAAAGTGGACGATGAGTGTGGTGTCGACCAAATGTTTTTTCTGCAATCCTTGAGCGTCGTCCACATAGTCTTCAACGCCTATTTTATTCGTATCGACTTTATTGTCTTCTACACCGTGTTTGTCTTTCCACGATTGGCTGAAGATTTTCTCCATCTATAAAAAATATACGCGCGTTAATCCATTCATTCGGATAACGATGATAATAATACATTTTGCAAAAGGCAAAGTTTTTTTTTTTTATTATTATTATTATTAAATGTTTTGTAATAAAGAAAATTTAAGGAAATAAAATTAAAACGGAAGCACAACGCGTAACACTAATAATGTGACGAAAAGCGAAGCGAAATAATAAAATAAAAAATAAAATTAATAATAATAATAATAATAATAACCGACCAAATCATCAGCGGCGCGATTAACGATATTTGAATCCTCGTCCGGCGGCACCTGTTGATCGACCGCGGCTTGTTTCGTAGGCAATTGGGACAACTGTAATATCACATTTATAATGACAAACAAACGACCTATTGAGTTTTTCCAAGCGACACAAATTATCTAATGTAACCCCCCGTCTTACATATTGTCGCCAATGTACAATATTATTATTATTATTATTATTATTATTATTATATTACTACTCGTTATGTTTAATTTGGATAATAGGGCAAATGTATACACCATATTGTATTAGTGCAGAGTTTTTCAACCGGGGGTACGCGGGGAAAAAAGTGAAATTTTTGTAATTGATATATGTATTTTTTTACGTGATCTGTGAAATATCGTAAATCGGGTTTTCATAATACACAATACAAGTGTCAATAGAGTATAATAATATTAAATATTATATCATTCTAGACGACGGCACGTGTACACTGGATTTTATCTAATTTCATCCCGAGCTCTCTTACAAAGCATTCAAATGTTCTTCCTACTGTTCACGAGCACTGGTATTGGTGGAGCCAATTCGTCATACGCGTTCATTAAAAATAAGTACCGTAATTGACTCTCTCTCTCTCTCTCTTTCTGTGAGTTCAGGACTCACCACGAGTTTACCCATCATCTGTGGAGCGAAATTTAAAAAAAATTAAGCGCTAGCAAACAAGCCCCCTAATGATTAAAATTACATTTTTAACTTAATATATTTTTTATATATATGTTACGGTCAAAGTGTAAGATCAAGTAATTTTATAATATAATGTCTAGTCATTTTATACAATTCCAATTAGATTTTAGGCAAAGTAATAACGATTATTTTTTATACAATGTTTAAACATTCATTAAATTGAATAAGTACTTTCGATTTTTGTTTTATTACTATAACAGAAAGTATTAGTTTTAAAATGCATAACATATTAATTACTTGTTACAACACGATAAACTTGAATGACATTTTTAGTTACACAAAGCAGAAACATTTTTTATTTTTGCATTTTGTTGTGCACTTAAGAAATCCCTGTCCACTTCCTGTTGACCGCTCAGTCGCGATTGATCACCAATGCCATTTCTTATTCAAGCGGAATCTCATTTAAACGAAGATTTGTTTTGCATACTGTGAATTGCGCTGGGTACTCCTGATTGAACTGTGATAACACATTGACTAAGACGTGGTAGTCATTTTACACAATGTCTAGTTAAAGTATGAAATACACACACTTTACCTAGCGGTCTACGGCATTCTATAAAATGTCTAGTCATTATATACGATACCGTTCTATACACTTTGACTGTAACATATATATTGTATAGCACAATTGATGATCAAAAATAAATAAATATTTCCAAATTTTTCATTTTACTTATTTCGTAAATTCTTTTTCTATCTTATGTGAAAATCGTATATGACAAGTTGACATTTGGGGGGTCCGTAAAGCAGTGGTGAGAGGTCAAGGGGTACGTGAATGACAAAATAAGGATGAGAAACGAAACGATGTATTAGTGCATAGTAATATAAAACCGTATAAATGTATGCGAACTGAAAATAAAACTTATTACGAAAAATCGGACAAACACAGTATAAAATACACACGACGCGTATAATGGTTGGTAATAATATTAATAACGAAATATTATACTTAGTGTAAATGTATGAAATAATAGTTTTATAGTTTAAACAGTGATGATGATGATGATGATGATAATAATAAATCGGACGTCAGAAGAATCGACGGATCGACTATTTGGATTATACGTAATATAAATATATTTTTTTTTGAAAGAAAGATTTAAAGTATTTTATCGAATTGTTATAAATTATTCACTTTAAGATTATAAAATGTATATCGTTATACAAAAAAAAATAATATTTAACTCAAATATACGAGCATTATAAATCGGAGTAGGCTAAAAAACCAATGTTTTAAAAAATAATATAAATAGATATTTGTGAAAACGTGCCATCTTTCTTAATTACCTATTTTCGTCAATCTTTCTCTTATAATCGAAATATTTTTCAATTTCGGACCGTGCGGAATTTTTAATCTATAGAATCCCGCTCGAGAAAATCGTTATTATGGCTGGAGATATGGCAAGGAAATGTCAATAGCGGTGGAGGAGTGGTTATTTTTTCTCGATCTAAAAAATTGAACATTTCGTAAATTATAAAGAAATAATTTATTTTTCGGAAACCTTGATTCTAAATATGACAAATATATTGGATTTAAACGCGTTTTAAATGATTATCGGCCATCAAAATAATACGAGAGCAATTTTCTAGTACTATTTTATACATAATAATGGATACACTAAAAGACGATGAGTTTTTGCTTTGGAAAAATAAATAAATAAATAAAAACGAAATACCGAATAAAATGAGTCGAAACATTTTTTTGAATATGATTTATATAAAAAATTTATGTTCATTCAAATAACATATTGAAGAAAATTGGTAGAGATATTTGTTAACTATTTGAGCGTCAGTTGATCTTCAACGACAACACAACATAACAGGTATTTTATTTTAAATTTAATAAATTAAAAGCATTTATTCTACAGAAAAAAAAGTATTTTAATTAAATGGACATTTTTGTGCTATAAAAATTGCAAAATTAAAAAGTATAGATACTAACGTTTTCACTTATTTAATTATTAATGATTTTGTACATTAGGTACGTAAAAAAACCATTCGCAAAATACAATAATTTTCGATACGTCACAGGGATACGGGTACAATGGATCAAAATGAGTTACACATGCGGTCCCAAAGCAAGGATTTAAATATTAAGGATATTTATTCTGCTAGTTTATTGCATACGGGGGATCGTCCCTCGTGATTTGTAGCGCGTTGTGTTAGAACAGCTATGAGAAAACTAGGTATTAAACTTATTATTTATTTGACTGTTAATAAACATCACACACTGTAAGCCGAAAGTAATATTATCTATCGATATGATCCCTCGTCCCACAAATCATTTTAAATATCGAAATCACGTATAGGATAATGCAGCATATCACACCTGCTATTTGTACCGACAAAACGCCAAGTAGTTAACAAGAAAAAAACAGATTTCGGCTCGAGATAAATGAAAACTGCGGATTATGAGTGTAGGTACGTTTTTTTTTCAAATGTACTTAATAGTAAAAAGTTATTGATGTTTTTAAATTGACATTATTTTACTTTTACTTTAGGTGTTTTTGAACATGATAAAATTTAATAATATTTATATTATATATATATAAAAATGACTATCTTATTCTACAGACAAAGTATTGTCAATTATTATCATTTATTTTACGAAATTATAACGAGTATACGACAAACTTTTTAATTTTCAAAATTACTGTATTGACATACTATATACAGTACCTATAAATCCACAGCAATAATAAATCATCAATTAGCGAATTTTCTTTTTTTCCAATTTCGTTTTTTTCCCGACACATATAACATTATTTTGAACTAAATTAATCGACTTTGTTTTATGGTATTGGAAGAGGAAAGTGCTTTTTTCTATAGTAAAATGGAAATTGATAAAAATCAACTTTTTTTCTTCTTTTTGTATGCATTTAATGGGTTAAAAAAATTAAATTTAAAGAAAAAAATATATAAATTACTCAAACATCGCATTAATTTATTTTGATCATTGATGTGGAATTATTTTTAAAGCTATATAATAACATAATACCACATGAATGTTATATTACGTACTGTTTAAACAATCATAATATTATAATCTATTATAAATTTTACAATATTATTAAAATTATTTTAAAATATAAATGAATCAACGAAATACATGATTAAAAATAAATTCGTTTTAATTGTGTTTTAGGTTTTGCATAAAAATACAAATAGATGCGTATTTTATATAAAAGTATTAGTGCATAATATCTGGATAAGTTTATGTATATATAGTCAAAGCATAGTTTTATAAATTATAACACACACAACACGTTCATCTAATTTTATTTGTTAAATTATAATTTAACAAAATATGGAAAGTATAATAAATTTGCATGACTAATGTTTACCTAAACGTTGTAAATAATTTTTGTCTTATTGTTTGATAATAATAAAATAGGTATTATTCAAATATCACTAAAATGATTAAACGTTAGGACAATTGCATATTTATTTACATAACCCATTTAGATAACTACTACATAAATACTTTAAAATAATATAAATAGTTTTGTGTACATACACAATTTATAGTCATTTAAACATAATTTCTGATTTCATTTGTTAACAGAATTAAAGTGTATGTATAGTGTCAATAATAAACTGCACGTACTTAAAGCATATTTCATACATATTATATTGTGCAATAAACAATAATTTAAGTGTATTGGAAGTAGGCAATAGCTACAACAATAATAATAATAATTATTATTTTTAAATCGATTATTGACTAAAGTCATAAATGTTATCATTTCACATTGATTGGATTCATTTTAAGTGTTAATTGTGTGACATTAATTATTCCCCAGGAAATATACAATTATATATCAAAAATGTATTCACTGTACTATGACCACCACCACCACCCTATTATCCGTTCTAAAAAATTCTATATTAATTAAATAATTTTAATAACCGTATTTATATATTATACAACTCACTCACAATGTTTTTAGCCTGTTTACTAAGATCTATTCTGAGGGCTGGTTTTCCAGCGAGGAGCCGAGTTATCTGATAAAACATAAAATAAAAGTAATAATAAAATGAAATTAAAGTGATAAGTTATTGGAAACAACGAAATTAAAAAAAAAAAAAAAAATAATAATAATAACTAATAATTTTATGTTTTAAAACATTACAAAATAACATTAAAAAAATGTACTCGTATTTGTTCCTTTTTTTTCTAAACAAACATTCAATTTAAAGAAATATCTTTATTAACCTAATAAATAAATACACGGCACACTTAACTCGTAGTTGCAGTTCATGGAACGTACGTTTTTTCAAACCGAGTGAACTAAATGGGTATAAAAATATATGAAAAAAAGCATTATACTAATTTCAATTGAACAAATATAATATTTGATTGAGCAATGAGAAAAGGCAATATTTGTTAAACAGTAAAAATGTCCCGCACGGCACACATGCAAATAAAACGTTTTCCCCCTAAGGGAAGTGATTACGTCCAAAAATGAAATAAAATAAAAACATAAAATGTGAACGGTGAAAACATGCAGGATGTATGACTATTAGAACATATAATACCTAAGTGTGATGTAAAAACACAGTAAAACGCCGATTATTCAGTAGTAGACAGTAATTTCAAATTTCGCGTCTTACTCACGTGAGAACGTGTATAGATGTGCAGATTGGCCTATGTTGGACCAGAAGGAAAAAAAAATGTTTTTATGAATGTATCATAAATTCGTACTAATTCAATCGATGCGTTACTGTATGATTGAAAATAAAATACACGCGGGTACTAAAATACTGAAATAATATCCATTACGCGGTTATACGCGATTATTATTCTTACCACCAGAAATTCATTTTTGTCTACTCTGTGATTGCCATCCGTATCGAACATATTAAATGCTATACGGAATCCGCTCTGCGGTTCTATCAATCAAAAACGGTTTTACGTTCAAGTCCGTTGTGCGAGTAGAAAAATTATTTTTCGCTTTACACTCACTGGTTAATACGGATAATAAAAACAAGTATTCCGTATAAGATATGATCCCTTTGTCCCGGAGAGAACGAAAAAGTTGTGAAGTTCCTTTTTTTAATCCGGGCACTTTGTCCCGAACGTTTTCCAAATCTTTATCAGACATCACGTGTCTCTTAAGTCGAGCTAAAAACAAAAAAAAAAGATGCATTTTTTACAATTATACATTTTAATTTCAGATTTAGATTCTGAGCGAAGGGAGAAATCTATTGGTTTCACAAAACTGTGTTTTTTTTTTCTGTCTGTCTGTACTCAAAAACCCTACCAGAAGGAGTGCTCCGATTTTTACAGTCACAGTTTGTTTCCAGTAGTAAAAATTGCATCTAGTTGGTACTTTACGGAGGTAATTTTTCGATTTTCTCAATATACTTTATTTAAGCGTTAGAAACTAAAAACTACCGAAAAATTACATAAAAATGCAATTTCGTCATAATCGATTATCGTTATTTTTCGTAATATTTTGAAACCGATGGTCATAGAAACCTGAAATTTCCACCAAATACGTAACTATGAACTGTATTAACGAAAAAAAATTCTTTTAATTTTAGGTTATTTATAGTAATTAATGTAGAATTTGAGGTATTTAATTCGTAAAAGTGGTAATTTTGTTGTTGTGCAAAGTCTCGATCCGTCTGGTTCGGAGGAGTGCCGCGTGACGACGACTCTACACGTAAAAGGGAGGATCGCTAATCCGTGGCCAAGGTTCGAAAACCTTCGGAGCACACGGGATTTTTGCATGATCTACAGAAAGAAATATAAAAATACATATTTACAGTGTACCGATCACACAAAACACTAAATTATACAAAATAACAATAACACACATATTATTATCCCTGTGTTCGCGCAGAGGCACGAACACATTCGTCCATCAAATACCGCCATAGCGATCCTCGAAGTAGTCCTCGTAGTGAACGAATGAAGGATACAATTACTCCGATATCTTGTTTTTCTTTTACACAATATTATTTAAATTTAATAAAAAATTACCAATAAGAAAAATAAAAACAAAACGGCGAACGACCGGTGTATTCTTAATGGTACGAATACTAATAATAATAATAATAGCAATATCGTTGGCCGGCAGCGCTGGAGGAGAGCTTCTCGCAATTAAAGTGACCGTTAAAAAGGCTTAAAATTTTAAAACAATATCGGACGTTTTTGTCACTTAAACAGAATTAGAAAAAAAAAAAAAATCTTAAAAGTCACAATTTCTTATTTATAACCATTTCAGTTGTTTCGACAAATTGTATTACACCGAAGTCGCCCCGCTCAGAATCGTTTAATTTAACGCAAACACTAATCGTTATTTTCGAATTTATATAACCATAACAAATGACCTTTACCTAAGTAATTCACTTAATAAACATCATTCATAACATCTCGCGACTCGTTACTTTTTGTTATTCATTTTGTGTAAAATAACCTAATATAGTCCATGGACTAATTGATTAATTGAATAGTGACACACTATAGGTATGTGTTATATTATATACTATACCTCTGGGTTGTTCGTCGACGAATGATTCCAGAAAGTCTTGCGGAGTCATATAGAGTTGCCCGTGATATTCGACCGATGCGAACTTAATAAAACGTTTCTCGCGAGACGTTAAATGCAAACCGCTCAGATATTCGTCATCTTCTCTCTGAAATACCGGTGATTACGAATTAATAATATTACTACTATAAAAAATATCGTATATGTGAATCGATGTACACGATTTTATCAAAATTCGCATTTAAATCACATCACAATACGATTACGATTTCGGAAAAATAAAACGAATTTTACGATAATACGCAGTGTGTAAATGCTAATTGAAAACACTCGATATCTTCGCGCAGAGTCATTTGAATTTTCTATTTTTAGTTGACCGTTATACCTAATTATAAATATTTTTATGCCATTTGAACTTTTTTCCTTTGGTTGGGTATGCGCATCATGCAAAATACAACTTTTTTTTTTCTTAAATGGTACCCACCCCTCCGATATGACTATTGATTATTTTTGTATGTATTTTTTTTTTTAAAGAATTTTAGTGGTTTAATCAACTCTCTAAGTCTATTATTATCCGAGTTATGGACGTTTCAATTTATTTGAAATTTCTCTCCATAATTTGCAATATTTTCGCCGTTACGTGGACATTTTTTAATTACAGAGGTCGGTTCAATTACTTTACCGTTTATTTTATGTTCCACAATTAAGGGAGGAGGGAGCAGGGGTTTGACGCGAAAACGTAATACCAGTTAAATTTGCAAAATAAAAAAACTAAAGTGACAAAAAATCATATGTACCTATTGGATTATTAATCTGTAAACGTAAATGAATTCCAAGTTCTACACCGCTGACGAATAATCGTTCAGTTAAATTACACATTTAACGTATTTTAGCGATATTCACAATATTGTCTGGTATATTAATTAATTTCAATTAAAATGTATATATTACATGTTAATATATATATGTGTGTATGTATGTAGTTCATACTAATTATTTTGCACTTGGGTCTTTCAGTATGAAGAAGCATGTATTATATGTCAATTGCCATTTCAAAGAACACTTATTATATATTTGAGTAATTCCTAACAATTAATATTTGTATTTCCTTCGATTAACTATAACCATCTTACAAACAGCGCGAAAAGTTTCGTAGTTGATACAAATTTTTTTTTTTTTTTTTTTTACTATATGACGCAAACGACTGATTAGATTACCCAAAGGAATACCAATTGCATTGCCTCGAGGAATAATTTTTGAATGTAAATTCTTACTACACTTTTCATTTAATTCAAAATTTAATGGAACACAATTTGCGCGTCCTACTCGTTCTTTTGAAACTTTTACCATACCTAATGAATATTAGTATATTTTTTTCATAAGACATTACAAACAATTTATTTATATAATTTGTCAAATAGTAATAATAGTATACACAAATAAAATAAACCAAAATAAATTGCGTAAATATATGTTTTTATTATAAAATACGAACTGATAGATAATGAAATAAAAAACAAAAAAAAATATATATACGATAATTAAGTATTTAAAAGTTTGGCATTTTATTCAAATTGTTTTTTTTTTTATTGCCAAGGACCAGCGGCGCGATTCTTGACGAGTTTCAAATGTAGGAAACGAAAAAATTGTTCATATTATTGTACATCTATTTTTTTTCCAATCGATACTGCGATAATATCTATTTTTATAATATGTAATACGCTTATTCATTAAATATTCACCATACGTCTTGCTGTTTCCGTTTACACGATACAGCACTAAATCACTATATTATATTTAAACCGAATTCTCACTACGTATGCAATTCATACTAGTAAAGTGTTTAGTTTTGACTAATTAGATTCAATAATATTAGGACGGTATCGAAGAAAACAATTTTAACTATTCAGTTATAAAGTTGATTTCAACGAACACACTACATTTTATTAGTAACTGAAATATGATGTTAAACGCAAAAATGCGTAGCAGAATAAAATTGCAGAGTTAGCGGATATAATCATAAAAAAAAAAAAAAAATAGTCCAGAGACTCGCAGTAAAATTGTCAATGTCTACTAAGACATAGGTAGTTAACTACAAAATGAAACATAAAATGTAATACGTTTACCATAAAAATGATCGTAATACGGTCCACCAGAAGGTATAATAATAATAATAATAATAATAATAATAATAATAATAAATAAAATAACATTGCACGGTATTACAAGAGTCAGAGATATTCGCTCCCCTCATTCCTTAAAAAAAAAAAAACAAATATAAAAACGAAAGATTTCAGCTGCTAAAATAACAAATGATAATTATTCCGGAAAGTATTTTTAAAGTTAGTAGTCGTAAAGAAAGGTATATAAAAACCAAATTGATTGATTCCTTCCTTCACATTTTATTTCTCACACGTGGTGGCGGGTCATTCCGAACGTTTGTCGTCTCGTCGTATCTCAAATACACAATCAAACAGATGGACGACGACTACTAATACCAATCCCCGACCGTATTGAGGAAAAATACCACACATCTGCGCTCGGGAAACATCATTCGTCAACGCGCTCTCCAGACGTGTAGCCGAAAATAATAAAATACGTTAACCGAGCACGCAACTGCAAAGACGATATCCAAGAACTTTTCTCGATAAGAATAATTATTATTATTGTGGCGGGCACATAAATTATTATCAGAAGACCATTCGAATTAAAACGCTTTTACCATTTTAAGTACGAAAAAAAAATAAAAAACGTAGCTTCGCCGACTCGATTAAATCGATCAAAATGTCAAAACGTACACGTGATGTTTGGTTTCACACACACACACACACACGACTGCGATCTTGGAAAATAAATCAAATGCGCTGTTAAAGTATAGAAAAAAAAAAGCTATCGTACATGCGACATCAGCCTGTTACGGAGCGACGACAACAATAAAGGGATGTTTTTATTGTTCCGAGTAAACCCGAGATACATATATTTATAAATTCAAAATGGTTATCATTGAATATTTACGATCTCACGAATTCGTAGATGGTATCCTGCGTAATGTCCACGAAAAGATATATTATGTACGTCGTACACGCGTATCTCAACTTATTACAATATTATATATATAAATATACGGCTATTATAATTTTTTTCAGTGGTTTATCATTTAATA
Source organism: Chaetogeoica ovagalla (assembly GCA_032441825.1). Lineage (NCBI taxonomy): Eukaryota > Metazoa > Arthropoda > Insecta > Hemiptera > Aphididae > Chaetogeoica > Chaetogeoica ovagalla. Next base: position 6,149,655 of record CM063723.1, read on the forward strand.
TCATTACTATTACTCTTATTTGTACAATTATATGTATAATAATATGGCGAGATTAAAAATCGCGGTGCACAACGTCTATACGTCCGTTATGCGAGTTGTAACAACGTGGAAATATAATGCCGCAGTGAATCACACATACTTATAACTAATAAATAGTAATAACCGATTATTATTATTAAAAAATATCAATTCCATTACAAATGTTTTTAGATTAAATTAATTACAACGATAGTTTGGCACTAATAATATAATTACGATAAAAAACAATAAACATCAACATTTGTACCTAACCTAATAATGACTGACGCTATTACAGAGAAGTTTTAAATCCCGCATGAGTTTGCAGTACTGTTGTGGATGTCGATCAATTTTTCGCAGTTCTAGAAAATTGTATTATTATATAATTTTAAATTTGTAAGCAATGATAGATCGTCAAATTCGGAAAAAAAGTATTGTCCGTCGAAAATTTGTGTAAAATTTCTATTACTATTTGTGTGTAATTCTATTAATATTTAAATTTGTGTTATATTTCTATATAGACTTTTTTTATTAAAATTTCATGAGAAAACCGTTGCTGAGTCTTTGGAATTAGGTTTTTAAAACTGTACACATAAAATAAAATACAAAAAAATTTCGAAAAAATTTACGGGTAACTATTGTAGCTAATATTTAGCCGAAAATATTTTAATATATTTCGAAGTAATTTTCACGTCTATACAACAAACAAACAACGTAAACTAATTTTTCTAAAAGACAATTGAGAATATCGAACAAGTGACTTTTCTAAAATATCATATTACGATATTATATCTATAAGCAATTTCCGATTATTAAACAGGATCGCGTATACGACATTTTTGAAACGCTTCTTCCAAATGCAAAAAGTCACCAATATGGTATCTACATAAAAATATATCTGTGTAAAATTAATACATTCTTAGCTTATCTCTCGAAAAAAAAATGACTTGAAGACTTTTTTTAAAAAAAAAAAAAATCATATATAGCATAAGATGTGGTTTAATGAATTACATTCAAAATGAAACTACAAGATTTCTTTTTATAATCATTTCATTCCAATGTTGTTTAGTCATCAAACTCAACATTGTTACTTTACAATAAAAGTATGTAAAATATTAAAGTATTTATGATTGGTTTACGTTTTTACTGTATCTGAAACATTTATATAAAGCGACAAAGATGTATTTTTTTAATTTGATATTACCGTTTTTAACGTTTCAACTGTAAATAAATATGTGTACGTTTAAATTTATTTATCGTACAAATAAATAAAAATATGTATAAAACGTATTTAAATTTCCTGAGAGTTATCGTCTCGATAACGATTGAAACATATTTATACGTCATATACGAACGATCTCTCAGTGATGAATAAATTAGAAAATGGAAACAAACGCGCATTTATTTTTATATTAGTTGTTAAGTAAAATATTGCATAATAATTGCAATTTATTTATGTACGATGTGATAAATGTACAAAATTATACTATAACATAATATGCAATGGCGGATTCGAGGGGAGGAGGCGAAGGGTATATTCTTAATCTGTAATCTAATGATTATAAGTCGTTAAAAATTAAACATACTTTTCAATTTTTCGTGTTAGAGTAATACTTTATTCAAAGGCCTAACATCGAATTCTAAATATTACAAAATTATTAAGACGAATGTTGGCCTCCCCTCTTTTCAAAAAAAAAAAAAAATTCTAGAACCGCCACTGAATATACGCCGTAAACTAAGGAGTCGGTAACTAGCGGTCATCCAAACATTTCTTGAGTGGTTTTCATCAAAAAAAAAAAAAAACTATTTAAAATATTACTAAAAAGAGAAACTTACAAAACGAATTTTCAGTAAGATTTTTTGACTTCTGATACACACACACACACACACACACACACGCACACGCAAGAGAAAAAAAAATCAAAACTCTCGTTCTGTTGACATTGACGATGTTCGATTTCAATTGCAGTCATCGAACCGCAACAAAACGGCGGCGTTGTTCTTAAAACCGTTTTTAGAGAAAGCGTTAACTTAACGAATATTTCATTCAGACCTTTCTCTCGAAAGTATTGATGAATAAAATAATATGAAAACTACTCGTTCGATAGCATTTATATTATTGTATTTTGCGAGCACACATTTCAGCTCACGTATAAAAAAAATACGTTTATATATAAGGCACTTGCCCCAATTGCAATGCGCGATCGACAATCGTCATCGTCCGTTTACACCGCGCGCGTGCGCCAGTGTGGGTATTTATTTATTTATTTTGCACCCATCGAACTTAACGTGACGGACGGACACAAAGTATTACGACGAAATGTAACGTTATTCCAATAATAATAATAATAATAATTTTTATTATTAAAAAAAAAAAAAAATAATGGATAATCCGTTAAAGTCTACGGCATTGCGTCTTGTTTTATTCGTTAATCGTCCAATTCATTTAAAAAATTAACCCCTCCGTCCTCCTAAAAGAATAAAAATTCAGATCAGAATACGCTAGCGTTGTTTTCCTACGCGATTTTACAATCGTTATGTTGAAATATATATATATATATTTTTTTTTTTTATACAACATTATGGACTTCGGTTGAGAGTCGGAAAAAATAAATAAATATATGTACGTGGACCGCTCGCATGTATGAAACGGTTGCAGGCCGATCCCCGCGAGTCTTAACGTAATAAAAAAAAAAATTAATAGAAAACAAAACGCCGCCGCATAATAAAATGAAACGCGCTCGACTCCGCGGAATCTCGTCTAATTTATTATGTATAATATACACACGGCGCGTCCGTTTCCTTGTTTTATTACGACAAAAATAATATTATTATGTGAGCAAAGGCCCGCGCGACAAGGCGTTTGATGACGCACACGTCAAAGAGAGAGAGAGAACAAACGGACATCGAATGACACACGCAACCCCCCCCCCCCCGCCCGTTCAACGCGCGTTATTATCGCGTGGGGCAGTGTTTCTCAAAGTGGGCGATAACGTCCCCTTGTGGGCGTTAGTGGCCTTTATGGGGGGAGGGGCGGTAAAAGGCCCAAAGAAGTTTGGGGGGGGGGGAGGAGCGATAGCTGATTAAAAAAAGCGACAAATTATGTAATCCCGCAACTTTGCCCTGGATTATGGTCGATCGTTCAAAGATATATCTAATAGCGTTTCCATCATCGTATTTGTCCGAACGTGGTATTAGTGCTGTAACAACAACACTAATAACTAAAAAAAAAAAAATCGGCTGCTTGTTACCGAACGTGGCGACTGTATTTAAGTAAATTCGAGCCTGATATAAAAAAAAAAACCTCGTTAAACTACATCGGGTTCATCCATCGCATTGAGTGAGCTCAATAAATTTAAATTCAAAGATTTGATTAGATTTTAATAAAAATACATTGAAATTCGATGAAGTATTGCTCTTATTAAAAATGTTCGTTTAAAATGTAAGTATGAACCCTAAAATAGAATACGGGGCATGTTTAAATATAATAATTGCGATAACTGTTTAAAGATGAACAATTGGTGAGTTTAAACATTTTTTTTTGGGGGGGGGGGGCACTAAAAAAATTTCGATTGTCAAAGTGGAGGCGGTGTATGAAATATGTTTGAGAGAACCTATGGGGTAGGGCACGATAAATTAACGGCCGCCGGTCGCTGTGTGGACGTAGACGGACAAACGCCGCGCGCCGGTGTATTTTACGTATCCAACCTTACGTTTTTCTTCTGCCGTTGTTGTTTTTCGTCTAATTTTCGTCGTCTTTCAAACAACGCGTAATAACAAGCGAATATACGCTATATACTACTCGATACTTACGCGAGTCAAGAAAAGGGGGAAAAAAGGCGAGGCATTTTTTTTTTTTTTTGAAAAAATATTCCAACGTCGACGACACGTTGCGCCGCTGCGGCGGTATACAAAAAGGGGAAGAAGAGGCTGAAACGTGTTTAATAAACATTTTTAAAATCCATTAAATTTCCCGTTTTTAATTGAAATAACGAAGAGCAAAATAATTTATAAATCCACTTTGCGTGTTCGTAGACCGTGACGAATACAATAGATATCTCCTAAACCTAACTCGTGTTCACGTGTAAACAGAGTACATTTTTTCGTCTAAACTTTTTTTTTCCTCTCTAGATCCGCCTCTGGTTGGTGGTACGGGATATGTTTTTTTTTTTTTTTTGTCTTTCAAACAAGAATAACGAATCATTGAATTAAAAAAAAAAAAAAAAGAGAACAAGTCTAAATAAAAACAAGTTTTCTCGTAAATTAGTAAATTTACTATTTACTCAGCTGGGTGGTACCTTTCTCTAAAACACAATCTACATTCAAAGAAATTCAATTTATTCAACGCAATGTTTATTGACAAAGTGTTTTTACTGAAAAAAAAAAAATATATAAAACATCAAATCGTTGTAGAATCAATACATTTTTTTTTCTTCTTTACTCCGCTCTAAAATTAATATTCGTTATTCAACATACAATGAGTTCCATTTGATATAAATTATCGTTTATTGATCGATAAAATCAACCATTTATTTAAATCACTTTATTTTCTTTTTTAATTAATAGCCATTTGATCGACGATTATCATTACACTTACACATAAATGTTTTTTATTATTATATTATTATTAAAATATTGTAAATGACTAAATATCTGAGAATATTGAATTATTTTATCTACACTGTAGATAATGGTATTCATATTTATCATACAAATATAATGGGATATGTGTGTCATTTACCATACGGAGGAAACGAAATTGAACAAAAAAAAAAAAATGGATTACTTATTGAAAACTAAATCATAAAGGGGCAGTAGGTATCTATATAATAAGATACTCAATTAGTATGCACAGTTGTATTCGAGTATGTTGTAATATATTGAATTGAATACCTAATAACCTTGCTGATTTTATATTCTGACTTACTTTTTTCTTCGAGTAACAGTACGCTTTGAAGTCGGATGTGAGTCCATAGATTATAAAACTCACAATCCCTGCCCCCGCCGTGACTCCGGCGATCTTTGAATATTGTCCCGATAGACGATAACAATCGGTGGAAAATTTACGACCAACTGGAACACTGGAATTGATTTTGCGGAGACTTGTTAATTGAATGGTGTTTCTTAATGCTTTGGAAGAATTCATGGCTTCATCAGGTTTATAAATTATTACAATTTAGACAAAAAAAAAAAAAAAAAACAAAACGTATTACATTTAACGCACTAAATAGTCACACACAACAATAATTTTTCGTGTTTACTGAAACGCGAGACTATAGACGAAATAAAATCAGTGAAACAATTTATTATCAAATATTTATAAAATGTTTTTGATACGAACATCTGTGATGATAAGAAATGGTTCTCTTCTGCCCGCAGAAAACGTTTCCTAGATGTCGCGACAGTAATAAAGCGTCAAGGATTTCTCGCGGAATATTCCATTCATTATTATTATTGTCCGAATGCTAATAAAAATTGTATATTTTCGTTTTCAATTCCATTACAGATTTACGTAGCTCCATACTTTATCTTCTTATATTTGTGTGTAATATTCGTTTTGTCATTAAGTCTTAGAACCGAATCAGACTTGTTATATGTACATATATCTTACATTCAGACCCGTAGGAAAGGGGGGCAAAAGGGACACTGCCCCCCCATTATACCCAATCGTTGCCCCCCTAGATTTTTCGGAAGGAAAGCGACGCGACGCATTAATGTGTATTAGGCTTGTAAAAATTTTACGCCCGGGTATGAAACCCCGTCTACTCCCCGTAGTTCCGCCACAGGGGGCACCTCACATAATTCGATTTGCCATCCCCGAAGAATTGTGATAACGGGCCTGGGGCTACATTGCAAATTTGAACGAATCATGCAAAAATAACCTACTATGCGGAAACCGAACTACCTTCCTACATATTGGTTTTTGTTATTATTATTATTAATTATTATTATTATTTTAGTACTTGAAAAAAAAAATGCCGAATACGTAATGAGCAGGTAACAAACAGTTCTAAGATTCATACTGAATTGGCGGATAAAACCGGCGTTTGAATTATGCAGGGACGTGCGAGTGAACGGGTGGAATATATTCGTGAACTGGATATAGTGGCATATGTTATAAGCAGACAACGTAACTGTCCTAGTTGCCATGCAAAAAGTGGGGTTTTTTTTTATGAAATAAAAAATATTTGTATATTTATATATGAAATTATTCGATTTTAATAAATAAAATTAAAATCAAATAATTTTATATTTTTGTATAGTTTTCGGTTCAATTTAATTTCGCGCGGTTTGTACAATATTATAACATGCAAAGACATATTATAGATAATCATTATGTTACGTCAATGACCTGTACAATAAGGTACGTATATTTCCATTCAGTTATCTAATTTTTTAGTTTTTTCGTTTTTCTAAAATCATCGTTCTATTCTCGTATTCATAAATGGAATTTTTACACAAAGAATTCAAATCGTTAATCAGTGTTAGCGTTATCATTTGTATGTTTATGTATTCAATATATTATATTATACACATATTATCACAGTACATAAATTTTATTTATTTATAATTTCGTCTATCCGAAACAGCCATTCGCAGTGAGTGATAAATGTACTTAGATTTGACAGGTATTAGCTATAAATAGGTATACATATGATGTGTTTCAATATATTATGGCAGTGTTACACGAATTATGAATACATAACGTATTCAATTTTTAAAAATAATTATAGAAATCAATAGAAGATGCGTTCTTAATTTCTGACTACTAATACTTAAGTAGTAAAAAAAGCCTCAAATGGATACTGCAATTTATGATAAATTTATGACATATACTTACATAACGTACTTTTATAGACATTATAAAAAAAAAAAAGTTAATCCGAGTATATTATTTTTACTGAATTCTATATAATTGCCTAATACGTAGAGGCATTTGAGTGTGGCGTACATGTAATTGTTATTTAAAATGTTATCGCAAAAATTCTGAAAATAGTCGCATACATTGGAACTATGAGACTAATTATTTATATATATAAAAAAAAAAAATTATTATTGTAAACATTTGAATATTCAGATAGGGACTGGTGAAACGTTGCGTTTTAAAACCAATTCTATAATATTTAATATTTTAATATTGAATAATATTAATTGTATTTATCTGCAGTTACATAATATATTTTAAACCGTATTATAGTCAAATATATTCATAATGTTGTAATTATTTAATATTTGCATTTTTGTAAACATTTATTATGTTTATTAATAATAATAATAATAATAATAATAATAATAATAATAATAATAATAATAACATTTATTATTATTATTTTGTTGTTTTTTTTTATATATAAGCAATCGATTTTAAATTAAAATGCAAATCACATCTCCAAATAGGCCGTATATAGTATTGTTTTGGTAAATATCGATATTATATGTATTAGATATACAATAATCAATTTGAATAATGTATTGCAGTGTTTGAATTGAAACGTGCTAATATCAAATATATGTACACATACGTATACAAATAAATCGCGTAAATGAAATTTGAATTTGATAATTGAACGATGAACTGTAATTATATATATATATATGAATCTATTAATCATAGTTTTGGTGTAAAAATTAAATGTTTTATGTTATCAAAAGAAGAATATAAATCATAGCGTATCCATATAAAGATTATTTTATTTACCAATAGTATTTATTAAATTTATTTGTCGAAGTAAGGAAAATCAGGGAAATTGTAACAGCCAACCTCTGCGCATATTATATTTTTTGATTTCAAACTATTAATGAAATATTTTACAGAAAAAAAAAACACCTAAATTCTATTTCCTAAAATCACGAAATACAATTTTTTTTTTGAAGAATTTTTTTTAGATTATCGATTGTGCGAATGCACCAACACTCGGCGGGACAAACGAAATGAAAATACATTAAGAAACTAAATTAGTTTTAATCGTATATAATATAATTAGGTAGGTACATCTAAAATATTTTCGTTTATATTATGTACGTATATAAATTTTATCGATTTGTCAATAAGATAATACCGATGAAACTATTCAATTTTATTAAACTATCGTAGATTTAACCGTCAACGACACTAATAATGAATTATATTTTGTATTAAACATATTAGTAGTATTCCATATTAAACCGGATAGGAGGTACACGTTTATACGAATCAATAGTATAATATTATATTTCGGACGATAAGTGTTTCAACTACGTTTTGCACTGTAAACGATAATCAAAATTAATAATGTTTTGAGCGAAATTGTTATAGATATAATAATAACACCTGCCAATTATTATATTATTTACTCATAACTACGAATAATTAAGTTAGCTGTTATTTAAAAGCAAACCACTATATAATACCCATATAATATAACATTAGATAGTACGATCACGACGATTATATTGTTATGATCAATATTTTTTTTCGAAATTTCAATACCATGAATTTCTTTTTATTTATTTCTTATTATTGTACATCGTGTTTTTAAATTAGAATATCGAGAAAAGCCGACAACAGATCACAGGACTAACGACCTCGTCTTTACATTTGATAATTGGCCTATTAATTCTAATATCAACGTATTGACGAGTTCCCAATATTGGTTTTACGGATGTTTAATTTACTATGTACAATATATATATAATATATATATATATATATATATGTATATAGCAAAGACGACAAACATGTTCAATGTCCTACATTCGAAAGAAATGATAAATCATGCGTTTAACCTTTCATATTTTAAATCAGCTTGGAACCGCGACTCACCGGCAGAAATAATATTTAAATCACTGTTGAAAAAAAAAAATCATCGATACGCAGAAGAATAATATACGTAACATTAGTTAGTTATTAATATGTTCGATAAAGAATGTCTGTTGTTTATGTCGTTAAAACAATTTTCTCATATTTTCAGTCACGCGTTTATTTGAACCGTTGTTTAAATTTGACGCTGCATGTTTTTCTCTTTTAAGTAAACGAACAACAATAATAAATCACACGTAAATTGTGTATTTTTTTTTTTTACTAGTAATAACATACAATTATTATAGTTTCGCTGTGAATCGTGTTGTATCCGAATGCGTAATATTATTTAATTCCTTGTTCGTAGTATAGAAGAATAATTAATATTTTCTAATTAAATATAATATATAAACCGATTAATATAAAATTAGAACGTTGCAGGTTTGTTATTGAAAAATATTTATTCTGAATGTAGTAACCGAAATATATTATATAGAGTGTATATAGAATAATAATAAAATATAGGTATAATTGAAATTTAGTGCGTACGTGTACGATAGAATAACCTTGGCGCAATCCGTTTCAGCAATGTCGCAATACGAATTTCGCGAATGACGTAATAATTGATATTGCGGAAAATGTTATATAAAAGTTCAGTAGCAAAATAATTATATTCGGCGCCTGTTGCCAAATTCGGTTACTGACCTCACCCGTGGATCCGAGATGAAAATATATTACAAATTATTATTTGTTTTATTCATTTAAAGTCAGTAGATTTTGAATGAATAAAAAAAAAAAATCCTTGTCGAGAATTGTTTTAATAATATTTTTTCCTCGTTGTAGACCATATTGGTACGGCATAGAATCTCTCTGAAAATGATTTGTTGTATCATAGAATTTAATATCAACACACTAAAATACTTTAAGGGAATGAAACAAATTACATTTTTCGAGCTCATTAAAATATATCAGTTCATCAAAATTTAATAGAATTGTGTTTTTTAGTCGTCCAATAATACGGTATTGTGACGACGTTATGAACTATACTAATATTATATACTCGTATATAATCAAATTGAAACATTTAAGAAAACCCTCGAAGATATCGAATTTGAAATGGATTTTAATATTCAATATGAATACTACATAGTTATTTTAATAACTATAATTATTTTGTAGGTAATACGAATATTAAAAACAACAGACGTTTTTTTTTTCGCTAACCGTCTTGTTTTAATCGAACTATACAAATATGTGAGCAAAAGTCAATTTCCGTTATTTAAAACTCGTTAACATTCATCAGTTCGTAATGATCGTTGTTGTGTGTTTTTCTGTATAGAGAGAGAGATGACTGTGTGTGTGACCATCATTTTGAACACTTTTTATAAACATTATTTTATAAGTTATAAGTAAGTGGAAAAGTTTAGTTTTGTAATTTTTTTAAAAAGAAAGAATAAAAAATAATTTATGCGGGCAAAAATTTTTTTAAGTGCAATTCGGAATACTGACTTTTGTTCATTCCCCCGTATAATACTCTTGACGAATACTGTTCGTTTTTTTTCTTTTTGGTAAATTTATTTTTATATTATTCAAAGATGTTTTGAAATCGGGTATATACCAGTCTATTGAATATTGATTGTATATTATCATAATAAATATATTGTCATTGATTATATATGAATTTTATGTTTAATTAAGCTATAATATTTTAACCGATTTAGTGTATGAACGTTCCTTTTATATTCGCGTCCTAGTTATATGATCATATTCATGCCAAGAGGATTTGACGTTTAAAAATCACTTATTACTTATTTTAGTATTATTTTTTTCTTTACTGTTTATTAGCATTTAATATACTATTCAGAATAACTCATTTGACTGTAAATATATTTAAATGAATATCTGACCATTTTATAACCTAAATTTATTCAAGCCATTTCGGACACATTAAAATGCATTAGAACGTACATTATTTTTGTCAACGAAAATTAATCAATAATTAAGTATAATTAAATAGGTTGTGATTAGAGATTAAACGTTTAAGTGTGCAGGAAAAGAGAATAATAGTTTCTTGTTTGTACGCGTGTAAACAATAAACATATTTATTTAGAATAAATGGAATTGTTATTAATAAACACGTGTTTAAAATATTTAATACAGTAGAGTAGCTATTATAATAGGATTTTCATTTTTTACTTATAATAACCTAAAGTTGTAAGTTATAACTTATAATCAATAGATATATTGTTTATTCGTCGACCGAGTACATATATTTCTTTAAATGCAATATAGTGTAATTAATTTTTATATGTATATAATAAGTTATAGTGACATATTTTAAGTTTGGACATTTTTATGAAATCGAGTATATTTTTTTCCCCAAAACTGAAAAGTAATGAAATAAGTTTAAATAGGTAAGTTTTTTCATTTATTATTATTATTTTTTTTTTAGAGGATATCCTAAAATTAACTATAATAATTTAAGAAATTGGTACAATATTTTCGAATTTACAAACTATATACTTAATTTAGATATTAACGATTGATTAATTAAATAATTAAATACCGAAATGAACATTTTATACGTTTTACAGCAATCGAATTGAATAATTTATATTGAAGAGCCCGTGGGGCCTAATAACACGCAAATTGTTTTTCAAATACATATGTCTATCTATATTATTATGATCGCCTCTGTCTACCGCCGACCCTGACTGAATCGTATTTTGACCGGAAAAAACTGCAACGAATTGTCGCCACCGTCACAGGGCCGTATTTAGAATACATTATAGTTCCTATGGTCCCCCCTTGGTTAGCGGCACCATAGCGCTTGTGGTTCGGGCTCTGTCACGGTTACAAGTATATATTCAATATTATTGGTGGCGGCCGGACGCTCATTTCTTGTACACTCCTGTCCTTCCAGAAATACATTTCTTAAAATAAAAAAAAACAAAAACAAAGCGTCAATAATTCATAATCGAAAACGTCGACGCGGTAAAAAAAGAAATATCAAGTACACAAGAGTCAGTCGTTTATAAATGTATACAATTTACGTACATAGTATATAAATATTTCTGTACGGCTGTATGTCGTTGAACTCCTCCTAAACGGATGGACCGAGATCGATGAATTGTTTTGTGTGCGTTTGAGTGGTGTTCAAATTCGCAATTGGACCCGCAGCGGCCCAATAAGAGTGATAGCGCTAACACGGGAACTTTTCTGACTTTAGGCGTTAAATAGTTACAATGGTGACCAGTGGCGCACGCGTTATTTTTTTGGAGTATAGGAAAATATTAAATTTATTCCCCCCTTAATTACATATTTTCCATTTACAGTAATCTCAATTATCTCATATTACAATATGGCTAAAACATCTTTGTTGATTTTATTTTCTTTCATATACTCGACTCTTCAATGTTGGCGTAGCGGTCGCTACACTCAAGGATAGGGCTGGGCGCCATTGATGGTGATCATTTAAATTTTTATTGAGTTTAACACACAATCTATATAAATAATATGTATAAAACTTTGGTAAATTGTTGTGCGTTCCAGTTTCCTACGACACTATTTAACTTTTTACGATTTTTTTTTCTTCACAGAATTGTTCTAAATATTTCTCCTAGTGGTGTCCCCCCACGTCGCCAATTTTTTCATTTTTTTTTTTTTTTTGTGTGTAGTGTGCGAAAATTTTAATGTACGCTAAAAAAAAAAAAAATTTTTTTTCTTTTTGTGCTGGTCCCTAGGCCGTACCCTGAGCGCCGGACCCTAGTCCTTAATCAGGGCAGAGCGAGATTGTCCTTCAGCGCCCCTTGGTCGACGCTTTCATACCATAAATTGTATTTCAGTTCGTGCAGTTAAAATAAATGAATTTTTGGCATTTTTGGCCGTCCCTTGCCGGCGCGTGTAGAGCGACCGACCCCGACCACTCCTCTCGCTCTATTCCTGCCGGGCCAGCATTTCTGAATCGTAAGAAGCTCAAATTTTGGGCGCCAAGTATACATATATATATATATATAATATATTTCAGTGTTCTTTTTTTTTTTTTTTAGTAGTAGTAGTTATTACAACAGCGATATTTTCCAGTGAATGCATAGGAAAAACAAGTGAACTCGCGAGATTGCAACAACGATAACAATAATAATAATCTTTCTGATTGCCGCAATGTATCGAGAATATACGTATTGGCCGGCGACGACGATTTGGGAAATTATATTTCAATTTTAATTGTGTTACGAACGCGCGATTATTGTCGGTCGACCGCGAGGAATTATGTGAAATAAAATTGTCCGCCGCCGCCGCCGCGTTTTTTTATTCGCGTACGTGATTAGCGTCACGTGCGATTTGTATTTTTTTTTTTTTTTTTCACCACCGCGATCCAGTCCGCGGCGTATCTCAGCGAAAACGAGCGACGGGCGGTGGCTGCGGCCAATGACGACGACGACGACGGCGCCGCGGGCAGAACGTGTCTCGACGTCATACGCTGCAGAATTCGCAGACACACATTCATATCGCGCGTATATATCGTAGTAGCTGTCGTCGTCGTCGTCGTAATAACCGCACGTCTGCGGCAGTACGAGCAGCAGCAACAACGGGTTCTCGATCATCGCCACCGACACCGGCGAATCAGGGACGGACCCGTGGGAGGTCAGCTCAACCCAAAGTTCCTTTTTTTCCTGTAAAACGTGGCCCCTCAAATGATGAACTGCATAACGCGTTTTTTTTATCAAAAAAAAAAAAAAAAAATGTTTAAATAACGTAATAATCAATAATAAAATAATATTGGATAATTAGCGATTTATAAAAATATATACTCGGGCTCGAGAATGTTTCTTTAAAAATATAATTATAAATCAATAACTGTGTATAAAAAGGTGCGAAGACCGCTAGTATTTAAGTATGAATACGCCGCGTGCCGTCCGTGCGGCTGCGTTACGATCGTTGGTCTTCACCATAGATTAATGTAGATAGGAGGACACTACTTGACGTTTTCCCCGCTTTTTTTTTTTTTTAATATTATTTAAAAAAAAAATTCGTTTAAAAATAAATATGCATAATCCCTTCTAGAAATTATCTAAATATTCCAGTTAACGTGTTAATTTAGTATATAAATTTCAATACGACAAATAAAAATAACAAGTAATTAATAATATTTAAAAAAGTTAGTAAGTAACTTTTAAATTTTACTTCAGCGAATAGTTACGACTCACGAGTATGTCTTATACTTATATCTAATGTTTATATGAAAATGCGATATAAATGAGGTAAATCGCGAACGCAGCGAGCGACTGTAACACATAGTTGGATGAAGCTTTCTTCTAACACAGTGGCCTCTTGTAAGTGAGGCAGAGTTCAGCGGCGCACGAGCAGGAGAGGCAAGGGGACAATCGCCCCTTCGGTGTAAAACACGGAGGGGCAAACATATTATTTTGTCCCCTAAAATAAAATGTAGATAAAACCACAGTTCTGCGATAAAAGAACAAAAACAAATATTTTAAATACAATTTTCAATAAAATTATTTATTAATCGTAAAAATAAAAATATTTAATATATTAAACTAATAAAACAAATAAGGGGGGGGAGGGATTGAGTTCCTCCTATGCAATGGCGGAGGAGAATGATGGGTTTCAGAAAGAGACCCGTAGTATCACTCTCTACATTTTCGTCCTTCAATGTGAAAAATAATTCCTGCGCCACTGAGACAGACCTATAACGAGTGTTATCGCTGATCTTAACAAAAAAAAAAAAACAATTTAAACGCGATCTATAATAGAATATACGGAGATAAATATTTTAAAAAAATGTAGAGAAAAAATAACCATAAACGAACGAATAACGCATAATTAATATTATATTGTAATCAGTGGAGCTATTTCAGTTTTCGAAAAAGGGGGGGGGAGAGGCAAACGATTTAACCGGTCCATTTAACTATTTCGCTCTTATGTTTAGCTCATTATAATTTCTATTTTACATAATTTTGATATTTTCGTCATCATAATCGTCCGATACGCATTTTTTTCTTGCGAGAGAAAATTCATTACTTTGTCAGCTATAATAAATGTATGACTATTGTGGTACATAAATATTACCTGAATTTCCAGTTTTGGAATCTCTCTTGTCATGACATTAAATATATTAGAAACGACGTTTAGCGACTAGTCCTAAGGCAGCCTGTTCAATTTTTCTCCTCTCTCGTCGTCTCGGCCACACCACATGTAGCTTTTTTCATTTTTATCCTATACTTGTCACTCACAAATTGTACATATACAAAACATCAACGTTTGAAACGTTAAACAACGGCTAAAGTAATTCGTTTGTGCCGTACGCGATATGAGCACGTCAAGTCATCAAACTTACATTATATTCTTCGAATTAACGTTAATAATTTACGTACTTCCCTTAACGTTTATCGAACATAAACCCAGAACCGCGGTAAGTTGTAACCAAGAATTAATCAATTCTAATCGTCGTTATAACTTGCGTACATTTTAACGTTAATATTAATTTGATTTTAAATCTCTGTTTGCTACGCGATTTTTTATTACTCGCTACTATATAGATGCGGTAGTCATAGGATAACTTATATTTACATCATATCTGCACGAATCATGTCGACCTCCTGTTAACAAGGAAGAAAGAGAGGACAAATGTCCACCTTGCCCCGGCCAAATGACACCACTGATTGTAGTATGAAATATCAAAATATATTATCGGAAAAAATTCGCTAAATAATCATAATCTACGAGGTTATGTTATATGCGAATACATAAAAAGGAAA
Source organism: Chaetogeoica ovagalla (assembly GCA_032441825.1). Classification (NCBI taxonomy): domain Eukaryota; kingdom Metazoa; phylum Arthropoda; class Insecta; order Hemiptera; family Aphididae; genus Chaetogeoica; species Chaetogeoica ovagalla. The sequence continues at coordinate 6,165,228 of CM063723.1, forward strand.
GGTGACTGATTGGTTTATTTTCCCATAGCTCGAACCACCGGATGAATCGGGCTGAAATTTGGCATAAAATAAATAAATAGCTATTGTCATCACGTAGCTATCCGCTAAAAAAGCATTTTTGAAAATTCCACACTAAAAGGAGTTACATAGGGGTTTGAAAATGTATAAGAAACACATGGTTGCACTGTTCGAAAAGGTGGTTTAAAATATAATAAATAAAATGAATATAATATAATAATATTATGTTAATAATAAACTTTTTCTTCACTATCACCTCTATCTAAACTGCTTAAGGTCTGCCAAATAATAATAATAATAATAATAATAAATAATACGATAATATTATATTTTACAACTCAACACCTCTCATACCGGGCAAAACTATTCACGGGCGATGCCGGGCAATTCAGCTAGTAATAATATAATATAATAATACAAATTATAAAATAAAGTAATTTCAAGTTTCTAGGCACATCTTAATTTTTTTTTATTACATAAATGATAGTGAAGTTACACATGACCATCTCATCGATACGTTGAATAAGTACCAAATACTTTTACCGGATAGGTTGTGAATATACCTACTATTCATTGTTAGAGAATTTACGCGATTTTCAAATAAAACACAATAATAGATAAATTATATTTTGACTTGTTACATTACGTATTTATCTTTTTGCAACATATTTTCTATTATTATTTCCACATTAGCTGTTACCCATGATTATATTATAATAATTGTAATGCATTTAAAAATAAGATGTCTACTCGTATACGTATAAAAATAAACTAAAGTTTGTTTTACTTTTATGATCAATGCTCATCGGTTTTACGTATACGTTAAAACGTTAGATTATTTTCACTAAACTATATACAATAATTATGTTTTTTATTTACAACTTTTGTATAAAAATCAAAAGTATTCATATCGATATAATATAAAATTTTATATCACCTAAACATGCGTGATATAAGTGAATTTCCAATGAAAATTGATTATTTCGTATACTAACAAATACGCGTATAATAATTTATAATACGTAATCGTATTATAAAGTGTATAATGCGCTATAATATTATTCGACGCATCTTCACATGGACACATTTTTAATCTACACCTACACACGACTTTATTTATTTAATTTGTTTATCTAATAATAATATTAATATTATTTTCGAGTGCTTATAAGTCGAGTGTTTGGAATGTTCACTTTCATTAATTAATCCGCAAAATTGTTGAAGCACGAATTCCATTTCGTGTTTTTCTTTCTCTCTTCTAAACTGTCGATTTCTTCGGTATTTATTTTCGTAACTTACAATTTTCCCGCCGTCTATTTGTTGTCCTACTTATCAACGTGTAAAACGCATATTTCGTTTTCGAAATTAATTAAACATTCGAAAATTATCGATGTTTGATAGGCACACGTATATCAAGTATGAAATTATTGTTTTATCTATGTTTTATACACACGTGCAACTTATTTATCTATTTAAATGTTTTTATTTATAAATATATTTTTTTTTTCGCTACGTATTATAAGTGTAACTATTCTCGTTTGTATGATACGTCCATTGTTTTTTACTTGTCACTCGCGGCCGTTTCTTAAAAGAATATGTGTTTAGTAAATTTTTTTTTTTATTATTATTGTACGAAATACTTGAAATTAAACACTAGTATACGATGTACAATTTGTAATTTGTATTAATTTAATCAAAATTGTTTTTGATACGAAAATAAATGTATTGCGTTTGTAAAATAATATTTTATATTTAACGTTTTGAAATAATAGAATATTGTTACGCCTTTTTGCGGGCATTACCAGATTAACATGTTCGCGATAGTTTTATATTCTGTACACATTTTATAACACGAATATCAATTAATAATATATATATACTTACAATAATATGTTTAAACATCATTACGAGTTGATTAAGGCCATATAGATCTTGAAATAAGAAATAATAAGGCTCTCCGTATATATATATACAAATATATTGTAACGTTCATTAAATGTATAAGTTGTTATATATTGTATTATATATATAAAAAAAATAAAAAATAAAAATTCTCGGACGTGTGCAGTACATTAGTTGAATATTCACAGGCATTTGTTATTGTTTTTTTTTTTTTGTACTGCGCGCATATGGAACATTTTAAATTTGACTATTCTGAGATCATATTATACGTTTTACTCGTTTACGAAAACCAGTGAAACGATAAAAACCGACGGTAAATTAAACGCAAAGCGTACGCGACTAGAGAACACAAAAATCATTTGTTTTGTGTTGATTAAAAATATAAAAATTCGATTAATTAAAGAATTAATTCAACGGTCCTAATTTTAATATCAAGACCATTATTTGAATTATACACGTTGAATTTTGTTCAACACACTTCCCGAATTCGCATTTCACACCTGTAGATGGTACGATGGAAATAAATATATCAGCGAGACTTTACGCGTCCTTATAGGCGGGCATCGTATATCAAGTTACACAAAGTCGATCAGTATTAGTGCAACGAGGATAACTTTTGTTTTTTTTTTTTTTGTAAACTTAAACGATTGTGATAAATTATAACTTACGTCATAGTGTTAAAAAAACATAAGATATTTTTAGAAGAAACATCATGAAATTATATGTAAAAACGAACCGTTTTTAAATAACGTTTTTCGCCGACCAAAGGCAAACGGTTGCTAAAAGAACAATAACAATGATCTATTTATAATAGAACGTATTAAAATAATCGTATATTGGCTATACATATCTTATTTTAATGTCAAGTCGAAACCGAATAGACAATATATTATACACACGTATGCATATCAAGTAAACAGGACACAGTACAATGAAAGAAATTATTACGTATTGTGTATTTTTGACGGACTTATGACCGTTTCGAGTTTAATAATAATAATAATAATACAAATAATAATAATGATTCTCATTTATAATCATCGTTTCACTCTTTTATGCTAACTAAAAGAGCGTCTGTTTTTTTTGCAGCCGCGTGTGTCGTCGTCGTTATGCAACAAATTGTTAGCTTCTTCGCGAACAAAATTTATTAACTATCATAATGACTATAATTAATTCTTCAACTTTTTGTTGTTATTTTACACCCACCCATGTAATTCTTAACGTCTTTATTATTATTATTATTATTATTATAATAATAAAAAAATAAATATTGTTCGATTATATAATCGAACTATACAGTTCAGTTTTATTCTTATTGATTGTAATTATTATATTGCCGCGTTAATTTATGTGGGTAACAAAACGTATTATATAATTTACCAGGGCTTATTCTAAGGATATTTTCCTACTGCCCAAGTGCTAAATAAATTTCGTTAAGATTTATTCGGATCATATAATATTCCATCTATACTATGAAAAATACTATTTTATTTGTTATTTTTTTTCTTATTCTACTTGTTTTTCATATAAATAAAATCAGTAGTCATATATAATATGAAAATATTGATAACACTTTGCGCAATAAGAGAAATTTTATTAATTTTTAATAAATTACTATTAAGATTACATAGTTAACGTTTAAAACTTAAATTTTTTTCCAAAACGTCTCTTTTCGTGAACGCGTTACACGAATCTACTGTTGTAGAGCGTTCAAATTCATAGAGTCCATTTGACATTTCCTATTATCCAATTCGGGTCTTAATGTCCGTTAGAATAATGCCTGAATTTATCACGTTCAATAGACTTTTCCTCGGAGTTCCCGGGCTGAATTCGTATAATTTCTTTGCATCTAAGAGAGCGCATTCGATATTTCGGTATGCGTTTTATAAAAAAAAAACCGTGTTTATTTAACTAAAAGTTATTTATTATATCAAATACGCGTATTAGGATCAAATCGTATTAGAAAATCGTTAATTATATTCAATAAAATCGTATTCATCTCGTCATAATCGCGAAAAAGTCATCGACGACACTGTGCCCGACACAATCGTTACGATTTGGATTTTCTTTTCACTCTGCAATGAGATCGAGATTCTGTTTCTGTTGATCGCGGATTGTTTTAATCGATTTAATGCTTATACTGAACTTACGCGTAATACGTTCCAGCAGTACCGTCGGTCGAAATTACCTATACCATATGGTATTAGTTTCCAGCGACATTTCATTCATTCGAAATACGCGTTAAACGAAAATAATAATAATAATAAAAAAGAAAGTAAATGTATATATAAAAATAACAAAATAAAGTTGCCGAGGTCTTATTTTGTTGCCCTCTTCACAAACGTTATGAAATTCACTGTCAAAACAGTTGAAGAAAATTTCGTACAGATTTTTTTTTTTTTTTTTTAATTAAAAAAATATTTATAAAACACGTTAGAACGAAAAATGATCACGTTAAATCATTGCGCTTTTCACGTTAAAACCGGGCTTTAAACCTTGACGTTGTTTAGTTTAAAAATCGGAGATTTATCCCGTTGAACTCCGTTCGTGATCCAAAGTACATAGTTTGTCCTCTATACGAACACGGTAAACGAATAAAATGATACGTAATGATAATTTAAGAAAATAATAATTCGTTAAACATATTGAAACCAGGTTCAATTCGTCTATGAAATAACACTGTAGACCAGCGGCGAACCCAGGATTTTAGTACTGTGGGGGGGGGGGGGGTGGTCTGCCTCACTTACGAGAGAGGCCACTGCGTAGAAGCCACATCCAACTATATACCTATTATAGTTGCTCGCGATTTACCTTATTTTTATCACATTTTCCATACCAACATTCAATATAAGTTATAACTATTTAAACTGTTTTTTAAGTAAAATTTAAAACTTATTTATGGACTTTAGGTATTATCAATCAATTGTCATTTTTATTCGCTACATTAAAATGCGTTTTAAATTAACAAATTTACGCACGCGGAATATTTAAACAATTTTGAGTATTTTAGATTCTAAGAATGTATTATGTAGTATATTTTATACGTCGTTATTAATTTGTTATCGATTATTGTGACGTTGTACATATTTTTTGTCAAATAGAAATATGTTATCGAATTTGACGTTTTGAGGGGCCACATTTTACCGGAAAAAAAAACCGTGTGTCAGCTGACCACCTCCCAAACCCTCCCCCTTGGGTCCGCCCCTGCTGTAGACGTTTAATAATAATAATAATATAATTTCGTCGCGGACGACGGCACGTTTCGTTGAAAATTAAAAGTTTTTTTTTTTTGTTTTTTTTTTTACCCGTCGTCCGAGTAGTAATAATAATAAAAATAATAATAATAATAAAAATAATAAGAAACCGGTGGCCGTGGCCGAGCGCGCGCGCGCGCGAATCCGATGGACTCCGACACCGATACCGATTACGACGAATATAATACTCAGTGGCTCTATCTGTGGGCAGCACGCGCACGCCGGGTCGGTCACATGGTCCGCTAGCCGACAAATTGAATACCGTCTGGGCGGTGGTCCCCGGTGATGATTACCTCGCGCGTTCGCCGCCACTCTCTCGGCGGCCAGTCAGCAACCGCACGTCGTCGCGCCGTTTATTAGAGGGGAAAGAAAAATCGTATACGCGAGTATAGAGTGAAATTTACAGTGCGATCCGGTGCACAGGAGAACTACGGACGCGCGCGGACGGACCGACGGCCGTTTTCTCGTATTTCGTTTTTACACACACAACACCTTTTTTATTTATCGTATATATATTTTTTTTTCTTCAAATAATTGTCGCCAGCGAACCGTGCGTATCCGAAAAGAAAAAGAGAGGAAAAAATTCCGAAATGAAATAAAATTGTCCGCGAACGAACCAACCACGGGCCCCCGGTGGTGAGATTTGTCGGAATTTCCCGCGCGTCGTCTCGTCTTCCCGGACGTACTATCGGGCATGCGGTCGCCGAGCGAGGCGGGCACCGGCGTCCGTCGCGACGGACCCTGATGCGTCGTCGTCGTCCGGTATCGTCCGGAAATGGCATAAAGACATGGTGAAACGGTGTCGCGTACATAGCAGCAGCAATAACAGCAGCAGCAGCAGCAGAAGTAGCAGCAGAAGTAGCAGCGACGGCGACGGCGTAAATCAGCGGCAGCGGCGGCGGCGGTGTGTCGTGCACGCGACTACGGTCGGCGTTTTGGTGTTGTTGTTCGTTTTGCCGTGCGGCGGTGCGTCGGCCGCGGTGTCGGGCCCGTCGATCCCCCCCGATCGGTCCCTGCAGCTTTACGCCGCCGCGGAACGTACGTCGGCCGGTGCCGGCGGCGGACTGCGGCACGCGTACGACGACGGTGGCGGCGGCGGCGGCAGGAACGGCAGGTCGGCGGCTAACTTGTCGCACATCACGGGCACCGCCAGGAAAATCAAAATGTTCGTCAAAAACAGATACCTGCAGGTGTTCCCGGACGGTACGGTGAACAGCACGGCCGAGGATACGAGCGATTACGGTGAGTCGTTTTCACTCTCTCATTCTCTCTCTCTCTCTCTCTCTCTCTCTCTATTTCGTATTGAGACGAGAGAAACGCGCTTTGAAGTCGCTTCAACGGCCGATTTGACTCGGTCGAAGAACCCATTGAGTTATGTAACCTGCTGTAGGATTTGAAGGGAACGCGATAAACCGTTTTCTCGCCGCTCGGATAAAGCAAAACGATTCTGACATTCGCGGCGCGTAATGGTTATTCGTTTTATTTTATTAACGCGGGCGAAAATAAAATTGTTCAAAAATCAGTTTTCGTTAATATACCTCCTACCTATACATAGTACGTAAAGTCACAGAGACGTATTCGGTGAAAATTTCAACGGACCATACACAACAAGGCCGGCCGTTAGTAGTTTCGAACAAACGTAATTTTCCGCAAGAAAAACACACTTTGTCGAACGAAAAACTTGAAATGTTTATAAAAAAAGACGTTTGGCAATATACTCGGAAGTAACGTCTGACGTTGTATACGATTCGTAAGCCTTAAGACCGAGCGATTAAAAGCCATGATAATAAGCACGAAATTAAAAGACATTTTTTTTTAGAAAAAATAAATATTTTTCTCCTAATATATATATATGTATATTATTTGGCGGTGAATGTTTTTGAGTTTTTACGCGTAACTGTTAGTCTGGAACACAGAACTAATACGCGAATATTTTTTACGTAATTTTTCGGTAGTTTTTTTTTTTTTTTTTTATTTTTTGCGCGCTTTTGAGAAAATCGAAAAAGTGACTAATGTAGTACGTATAACCGTCAGATGCGATTTGGTACCGGTACGGCTCGGATATAAAGGTCGGAACGCTCGTTCTGGTAGGATTTTCTTTTTTTGTGTGGTACACACACTGCATTGCTCAGAATCGGGAAATTTTTTTCTTCCCAAATTTCTTAGCGGAATCTCGAAAACGTACTCCGCGAATTGACTTTTGTTTTTTGAGAGAAACGAGAAAAACCCGTACGTTTCCGAAATTCAATCGTTTTCGAACGAATCGAAAAAATCCGCAAGTTAAAATTTTAAAAATATTCGATTATAATAACACGTTTTGTGGTATAATATTATATTTCTTCAAATTCGATCGACGCTGACGATAGTGCATTTATGTATAATAACAAATTATTTATAAATGGTGCGTTTTGCCGTCGGACCCGCGAGCGAATTCACCGTCGTCGTTGTCGGTGAACGGAAGAGAAGAGTGGTAACGCGTTAAACGTTTTTTTTTTTTCTTCTTTACCTCTGCGTCCGACTTGCGGTTAAAACTCCAATTGAACGCGCGTATAAATTTCCAAAGCCCACACACACACAAGGGAAAACGCACTTGAATTATATGTATAAATATATATAAAAAAACAGTCCTCTACATAATATAAACACTCGCGGGATATTCGTCCGTACTGTTGAAAAATTAATAATGAAATATCGTATCGAACGATCGGTTACGCGCGGGGCACATTATTTATTAATATTTATTATTATTATTATTCGTGTTATGATAATAACGGAAATAAATAATAAATTAGTCGTCGCGCGCGGAGAGGACGATGTGTGTAAACGTCGTTATATCATAGTCGTATACACGACGGTTTCGAGATCGTAATATTTTATTATTAATCGTATATATAATAATAATAATAATAATAGTCCGTATACGCGTATCATAATTCAGGCATGTATTTTCTGTATTTATAAGCGGTACGGACGCGGAATGTTACGCGTTCTCCCGGGGACGTTTTCGATATCCGCGCGACGTGCGCCCCGGGGTCCAGGATCGATATCTTCTTTCGACCAGTTTCAAAATGCGGAGAAACAGCGTTTTTTTTCTTTATGTTTTGCGCGCCCGTCCAAAACGATTTCACGTTTCGTTTTTTCCTAATACGCGAGTTCGGAATGTACGCGCACGAACACACTTTGAGTGTAAAAACAACATCACGAAAAATTGAAAATTCGAATTGATCGGTCGGCGGTGTGCCGCGTATACGATATCATCATACACACTTTCAACGGTAAACGACGTTGTTAAGATTACAGCAGTTTGCCTTTAACGCGGCTACAAACTGCGAGCGGAGAACGCTGCGATCTTCTTGCGAAAATTCAAAATAAAATCTGTTTTCCCGTAAGTCCGCAACAAACGAATTCAAGCTGATTCAATATTCGGAGTGTGTTAATGGTGAAGACTTTTTGTTCTTTTCCCCGTATATTTCGCATGATTTTGCGTCCATTAAAAGAACGAAACGAATGGTTTTTTGTTTTTTAAGCGTTTCCTAGAACTGGTAATTATTATTATTATTATATGTATAATATGATTACATTTCATTTTACAATAATTGTAAATTATAATAATAATAATAATTATTATTATCGTTTTTTTTTTTTTTTTTTTTTTTTTTTTTTTGTGGAAAAATGATCGATTATGTTTTTTTGTTTTTATTCAATAAAAGATGTTTAAACGTTTGCTATTCAGGATAATAACGTTGTTAAACGTATAAAGTGGTTATTTTTGAAACAGGGGACTTTTATTTTTAAAAGCCCGTCTGGCCGTTAATCCAATTCTCGTTGTACCTCGGTAAAGTCTTATTGTCGTGTATCTAACCGATTGAAAATTGTAAAAATCCTTTGATAATCGTCGATCTTACACTACAGTATTATATTTGTCATTTAACATTATTACAATTGTTAGCGTATTGCGACACACACACACGATCATAATGTTTCGTGTGATATATCGTTACATATACACCGTAATAATTTTTCGAAAACTGAACTCTCCACGTGGGCATTATACGCGTGTGTGTGTACGCACAGAATATGCAGTCGATGAAAACTGAAAATTGTATTTTCGTTCTTCTTATATACACTCCTGAATAACGTATATTATTATGACATGTATCACGGCGTAGGTTTTCAAATTAAATATTTATTTATTTTTTATTTCGAAAATTACGCAATCTGCACACATATATGTGGTACAATAAGAGTAAGGGCTGTTTTATTATTAAGGCTTGTTTGGCGTGCGGGAAGGATCTTCCAGTGAAGGCACTGCGGCGTGAGATCTCGGGACCATTGTCTCTTAAGCCTTCTAAGAGCGTTTTCAGGGACGGAGACGGATAAAAGGTTTTGGAGTAGTGCAGCTTGTGTGGCTGATTCAGTGACTCTAGGAATGCGGAGATCGATATGGAGGGTGTGGTTTGAGATGTATGGTGGCGCATTTGTTATATTAGTCTGAGAATTCTCGATTGAAATATTTTGATTTTTTGAGTGTTAGTTTTTTTTTCTTGGTGGAGTCCCTGAGTTGACATATTAAATATACTTTATCATTTCGACAGTACACTGCACGTTTAGATGTCTGAATTAATAATAATAATAAAAAAAAAACGGAAAACAAGCGACGGTTTTGCGGTCAGACAAACGTAACGTATAATTATTTTGATTTAAAAGTTTATCGCGCGAAATGACTGTATATAATTACTATACACTATAATAATATATAATTACTATATATTATTGATTGTATAACAATGCGTTTTTTTAAGTAATTTTCACCAGGCGTGGAGAAAAAGTTTAAAATATTTTCTTCTCAAAACAAATAGTGTGATGAGAAAATTTCACGCTCATCCGTCGTTGTCGTTTAATAAATTTTAACGCTCGCATTGAATAAATAGTGTATTTTAAAGAACGTGTATAATTCTTAATTGTTTTGTAAAAACAAGTCATAATTAATATCGATAATAATTGTATGACAATATACACCCGTTTATTACTTAATTCTTTTTTAATTAATTTTTTTTTTTTAAATTTTATCGACTGGGCGAAAAAAAATATATTTTGTCACTGGACGACATTTGTGCCGATTAAATTACTAGCTTAGTAATCGCACTGCTATATATTAGTATAGAATATCGAACATATCAATATATATTATATATATATATATATATATATATATATATATATATATATATATATATATATATATATAATATATATATATTACGTGTTTTGTTTATTCTAATATTCGAAAAAAAGAAAAAAACGTCGATGGGAATAATCGAATATCGTCCCCACACACACATAGGTATACGTAACGTCTCGTGACCAGTAGAATTATTCGCCCAGTTCGTTTCAATAATTATTTCATTGCCAATCGGGGTTTTTTTTAACACGAGTGTTTTTTAATACATATTTATAATACAAACGTAAAATAATATTACAATATTTAATTCCATAACTATTAATATGTACATATTTACGAGGTGAACAAGTGGATCTACATTGAGACGCTATTATAGATAATTAAATGTATATATATGTATCTACGTACGTGAACACCATTTTAGAAGAAAAAACGTTATTCGTATAGAATTATACGTACGTTTAAATCGAGTTTTATGATATTTAAATGTAAATCCGTTACATTACGTTTAATGCACCGTGATTAGTGATTACAACGTATGAACGTTAGAGAAATCTATAAACGTTATATTTAAAAAAAAAAAAAATTTAGTAGACGATAGATTTTGAAAATTTCGGAAATGTTTATAAATTCGCCGAGCTGTTTGGTGTACGAGTTATTTATATGATTTTTAACACGTTCTAAAACATTATTTTTCTGTAATATTTATATAGGTTTTTTTTTTAAACATTTTACGTATTTTTCTTTAACTTTACCTCGTACCTATATTTCAAAATATTTATTTTTTTTTTGCGATTTATCGTAATTCAAAAATACTCGTATTTCATTGAAACAATTGAAAAAAACTGTACGTGATTTATGAATATTGAAGAGTTATTATATAAGTACGCGGGAATTCGCGGGAATTAATGAAAAAAAAAAAACGCTCTTGAGTGACGCATACGTAACCGCTTTTTAAACTCTCTGCAGTAGATAGTACAAGTCTGATGACAAATCCGTTACAGACACTTTTAATTTACATTAATTGTATTTGAAAATTTCGATAATATTTATACAGTTGTTATTAGTTACTCGCCGGAGAATTTGGTTTATTATGATATGTATAAAACATATATATTGAACGCGTTTTATACAATTTTTTTTTTTTATTTTATATAGTTATTCAATTTTGTTTCAGTATTGTTACGTGATTAAACGGGAATTATTATAATCTGAATGATTCGATTTTATTATTATTATTATTATTCTTTTTTTTTGTCACACCTATAATTGGTTTAACATTGGATTCCGATCCAGCGAGCTATAAACTGGGCATTTTCATTCCGTTCCAAAGTATCGTTTGGCGTAGGCGTGACGAAAAAACAAAATAAAATACTCGTGTGGCTCGTGCCGCACACGTTACCAGCAACTGAAATGAAGTGTTCACTTTTCACGCTGCCCACCCCCGTGTCACACAATACGGAAAGCGTTTTGCAGAGTGTAAATAAAAAAGGAAAACGATTTTCATTTCGTGAAGTGGTAGATTTCGAGTCGAGGCGGATTTCACTGCGTAGCAAATCATAAAACTACTTACTTTATTCGAAATACGAAAACGTTATGCTTAATTTTTTTTTTTTTATTGAATTTAACTTGCGATTTTCGGTTACCGTGAAATACAAACGTTTTTACGGAGTTGTAGTATAGTGCGCCAAACATTTTTGTTTTTTTTTGATTTTTGACTTTTACTTTAGACTTGTATTAATCAGCCTTCAAGTCGACTTTTTATCGTCGACAACGTTTAAACCACGATGAACAATTTTAAAACACAAGAAATTAATCGTCTGTGAAATTATTATTATTATTATAATTATACAAATACGCGTCTATACGCTTTGATGAGAAATCCACGCGTATTGTCCGTCGATGCAATTGGACATATTTTTTCGTTTTCGGAATACGATTTATTATTATTATTTTAATATGAAATATATTGTTTTAAACGTCAAATACTACAATATGAACACTGAGACACAGGGCAATTCGGTATTTCGTTATTTCGTTTCTGTCGTATCTGCGTGTACCGCGCACACATACCGGACGGTTTAGAAATACGATTTTTGTGTGTATCAAGGTCGACCCGATGTGGAATCGTTTTTCTTCCCATCGTATAAAATATAATATCGTCGTGTGCTGAGGGCACAGTCTTTACGTATTGTGAAAACGTTAAAGAGAACCGGCTGCCGTTCATCATTGTCTTTTGGGAATTCTTTAGATTCGGATGACAACGATGAAAAGATAATAATTTGTTAATAAACGGATCTTCAATGAACTACAACTACTACTATTACTACTACTACTACTACTACCACCACCACCACTATTACTATGTGTGGGCAATAAATCAATCGCGTCAGAAGATCACGGCAGCATACACGGGCAGATGTGGCGTGCGCGCTTGTGGAGTCGAAATGTTAAAATATTCGAATTTTTGATTTTTTTTTTACGCGACGAACGATTGTTTTGTGTTTGTGTTTTTTTTTTTTTTTACTTATATAATGTGCGCAGAGTCGTATACGATAAATCGTTTAATTACATCTTTCGAAATAATCTTTCGAAATAGTACAGGAAAAAAAAAACTAATTATTCGCTCGTTTCAATCGTTTAATTCCATTGTTTTATCGTATATGCGTACGTAATTACTGTTTTATATATATGTAATGTACACATCACGTAGAAAATGGTATTTCTGAGATATTATATAATATACGGTATGAATGATTTGTGTGTAAACGGAATAAAATATTTGAGACGTTTTCGAAGAGCAATACATACGGATGTCAAATTATTCATTAGTACGTCCTCCCCAATAGTTTTTTCGTTCGCATCGTCGTACCGTGTTTAAATAGTTCCTATAGTTTTCACATTTTGAAAACTATTTAAAGTAGACTCTACAATAACGTTTAAAAACGGCCGGAGGGAAGACCGGGTTGTTAATTTAAAAAAAAATAAAAAAAAAAAAAATAAATAAAAATCTTCAACGCGCGTGGGCACGAAAATGAGATTTCCATAAAACGCCGTTTATGATGGACCTATTATTTTTATGGGATGACGTTTGAAGAAAAAAAATGTTGTTTTTCAATACAATTCATTGTAAAAATTGTAAAAATCCTATATGAATCAAATTGATCGATAAAAAAAACATCGAAGTATAACTTTTCACGCGAAGAGTCAATCATGTTTGTCGATATTTTTCTCTCGCACACGAATATTGTATACTTAAACGCGTTCTTGTTATAATACATAATTCCCGTAGTAAACGTGTTTGTTTCATCGTAAGTAGTCACGAGTACTCAATCAAATCAAACAAACACTAATCTAATATTTCACCGATAGTTTAACGGATAATCGATTTTCACAATAACGAATACCTAATAAATATATTATTTATATAACAATTGACCCATTAAAACTCAATAGATCGTAGATTAAATTGTATTTTTAAGTTTAACGCTCTTAACGACAAGTGGACAATTTCACAAGTCACGCAATTAAACAAAAAAAATATACATATATATATATATACATATCATAATCACACGCTTTGTATTCGACGATCATTTTCGGCATTCAAATTTCAAATGAAAAACGGGACAAATTTTCAAAATCAAACTCCGTGCACGTCGTCCGTACGTAAATGAAATAATTTGACCGTTCACGGTTTGAATGTTTTTTTCTTTTTAAGTTATATGACAAAAAAAAGTTTGCATCGTTTAAACGTTTTAAATATAGACGACAGTATAGTTCCGCGTAATACGTATAGTGAACGTTTTAAGGCGACTACTCCATATTTTACACGCGTAAAGTGATTAATATTATTAAAATCCGATTGTATATTATTGTTATGATCGTGTTGTACGGCGAGCAGGACCTTCACCAAGTAGTGTGCAATAGAATCGAGGTCGAATTTTTTAACACTTTACGTATACGCACGCGTTCAGTATATAAATAACAAAAAAAATAAATATGTATACGAGTATACGCAAAACAAAAATATGAAATCGTCCCGTTTATATAAATGAATAAAAACCACATATTTGGAGGTGAAAAAACGTTTTTCACACGGAATTCGGACTTTTGAAATTAGACTCATAAAAATTATTGAATTTTCTAACGTGACGTATTTTGTCCATATATATATATGACACTAATGGATTTCGAATCGATTCGTAAAATCTCACTACGCACGCGCGTGTCCAGTTTGATAACATAATATAATACTACGCGTATTCACACAAAAACGGTGACAAATCGTATAACACACGCCGTTATTTCGCCCCGACGGGGTGTAAAATAAAACGTTTTTATGCGTAAATTGTCCTTACTATTTTATTAGCGAATATAAAATACGAAATTATTTACCGTACGATTTGGCGAACGCGAATGTGCCTCCGCGTGGTTTTTCTGTTGTATATTGACAATATTCTAAGCGTAATCGTTTTGGAACAGACGCGCGTCAACTTTTGTAATATGTGTTGGACCGCGCGATTCGTTTGTCATTATTATTATTATTTTTTTTTTTTTTACACGTTTTACACCCGGTTTATGTACGAAAAGCGGTAGAAATACGTTTTCTCGCGGCAAACCAACAGTCGAGTTTTGCACATGCCCGCGTCTAGTTTTTCGAATATTATTTCGAAACAACCGATCATCTCACTCGTCGTCTCGGCTCTGTGATGACGGACTTGGTTGGCGGTTATTTTCATCACATTCGCGTGAGCGTTTCTCTCGAAAAACATTTCCGTTCAATTGTTTTTCGTCATAACGTTTTTTTTTTTTTTTTTTTTTAGTTATCCGACTGTAAAAATACGTATTTTTCATCGTGAAGTGTATTTAATTTTTTTTTTGATTCGTTAGTGTGTTTGAAAGGTTTGTCGACGGACGCGCGTCGCGTACTTTGTAGTTTGCGTTATAGAAACGGTGTTTTTTGTTTGTTGTCACGTGTTGCCTGATTTTTGTACACCACGATAAGTCGACAGTTTTGCGCAAAAAGAACGCGCCCCCGAGTGGTTTCCATACTATTATATATTTATACTCTGAAAAAACACTAGAGCGTACTCGACTTCGTGTTTGCGTTTGCGGTTAAAAAAAAAAGCCCTCTTCTAACAAGCAGAGACACGTATTCGCCACGATGTAATTTTTTTTGCCACTGCCGATTCTCATTGACATCCGACGCTCTTTGCCGCGTGACCCTCATTGAACCGTCTCGTTACCTATTAACTGCTCGTTTCCCATTCGTATTTCATCTTGAACTACTACTATCATCACGGCGTTTTGGATCCGTCGAATTAATAACGAACGTGATAGGTCGTACGACCTGCCTCGGACGCAGTGGTAATCGTGGAACTCCGGCGTCGTTTTTTTTTTCCCCCGTTCATTCGAGGACGACCGTATCTCTTGGCGGCGGTAGTATTCGAGAGCGATTATTTTGGTGCACGCCGTGCGAGGAAAAAATAACGCGTTAAATCTCGTGGAAAACGGATAATTTTTTACTTTTACGGGCATTCGCGACAAAATTTCGTTCCGATGATTTGTAATAAAAAAAACGACTTAAAACACTTGACGCGTTCAAAATACCTTATTTTTTTAACACTTAATTCCGCTTACGATATATATATATATAAACATATATTTATTTTTGTTTTTTGGCGGAATTAACAGAAACGTTTTCAAACAACTGTACATCAATCGAAAAAGTATAATTTTAGTTATTTTAATCTCGACTATCGTTATTTTAAGCAGAAATTATTCAAAAAAAAAAATTAAAAAAAAATCAGTAATTTCTATGTATTTCCTCGGATTTTTTTCTTAGCATTTCTACGACTGTATTAAAATACATGTTGTACTCATAACTGTCCGCAAAACAAAATGTTTTTAAATCGTCTTATACCGTTTCCATATAGTACTGATGGTTTTTCGCTTGAGAGCGAAACAATGTAGTAGTAATAATAGAATGTAAGAAATACAATTCAAAATATCCGTTTTGAATTTTTTTCTTTTTTTAATTTTAGACAAAATTATCAACAGGCCACAATCGATGTGGTACGGCAGACGTCGCCGCCGTTCTCTCCTGTAACAAACACATTTCTTATTAAGTAATGTTAAAAAATTACAGTGACAGCACATTCAGAGCGGCCTCGAATTTCAACTATTCGACCGGCAAATTTCCCGAATTACCAGTGTCTCCGTCCGCCCCTGCATTTCAAAATAATACAGTCGATTATTTCACGACGTTTAACGTTTATTCCGAGACACTATATTTACCCGATGTTATTATTAAACTTCGAGGCAACTGACACAATTACAACACAATTATTTCGTTATATATGTATATATATATATATATATATATATATATATATACATACACGCTCCGTAAAATGTATTTTTGTATATATTTTATTTTTTTTTTTTAAGTTTTATGGACTATATAATATTTTTATAACGACGATTTACCAGTAGAATTTTTATAACGGTACGAAAACATCTCCTCGACTATTATTAGTTGTAGTTGTTACGTTGACGCATGCCATACTTTTGCCGTGTTGGTTGGTTTACGTTTAGATACTTATGTAATAATAATAATAATAATAATAATAATAATAATAATAATAATAATAATAACAATAATAATAACATATTTACGCGCGTTTCTTAATAGGTGTGGCCTACGCGTTAGTATAATTAAAAACGTTGTGAATATCGCCACGAATTAAGAGAGTTGCATTGTAAAAACCAACGGTTTAAAAGTAATACAGTGACTGTTTAAATATTGTCTATTGTTGTACGGAAATTGTTTTTATATATTTTTGAATAAAAATTTATTGTAAGAGCTTTTGAACATCGCGCATTTTGTGTATCGGATAATACGGTGTGGTGTGGTGGTGGTGGTCGTTCGTTGGCAAAACAAAACGATAAAACAATAATAGTATTACGCGCGATTATTGTATTTGTCTAAAAAACACGAAAAAACGACGTGTTCAAGCACGTTTGACTTGTCGAATTTAAAGAATATTTACTCCCTGAGACGTATTAGTGGAAACGGGCCTCATCTGACCTACCTATATAGCAAGTTTAAAAGCATAATAAATACCCTTCAACTTATCAATATTTCAGTATTTGATATTAGTTCTTATAAAAATAACAAAATTGAAAATTACATTAGGCACTACGTTTGATCGTATAAAAATTGGAATTTTACGCGTTGAAATTTTAAAACTGTTTAACGTAATCAATACTTGAAACATTCATCGCAATATTGTACAGTTTATAATATTGTTATAATTATAACATAGTCATATTTAAAACATGTTTTCCAACGCTTTGTCTTTGGCGAAAAATTGACTTATATAGTTTGGCAATAAATCAATTAATGGTAATAAATCGTGTTCAGAAGACAATCTGTATAGACGACTATAACTCCCGCTCTACTATCCACGAATACGATTAGTCATACGATGTATTTCGATACACTCAGCAAGTTTCCTCTAAAATCCCTTCCGAGGGATTTTTCTGAAAATCCCTGTCCCCTTAACTCCGAAGTGTCCGAATTCCACGGGTTTCGTTGAATGGATTTTCTAAAAGTAAATCGTTATCTATGCCACGCATGTACGGCATACGGACAAGTATATTTTTCCAGCGGAATGTTCTCTACCGTTAAAATTATGTTTGCGACGAAATATACGTTTCAATAAAACATTTTCGAATAAAAAATACTTGGCTCGCACGTGTTTTCACGATGACGAGATGATAATTATTATCGTTGTTACAACGCGCTTATGAGGTATCTGCTTGGACGCGGACAACGATATTGTGTTATTATAAACGGTCTAGTAATAAACGGACTATGGAAGATAACACGCGACGAACGATTTTCGAATGTGTTACTATTTAATTCGGCGGATTCCATCGAATATTTTCCCCCATCACCCGAGTTATATAAACTTTAAAAAAAAAATTAAAAACCGTATAATGTAACGTGTCGGTATACAAATGATATTGTAATTTATATCGGAAACCAACGAAACACAACGATTTTCCCGCCGCGATTTTGAACGAGTTCTTCGTCTGTTAAAACTGTTAACAGTAACGAGACGAGCGCATAGTTCATACGATTTGTGAATACCGTCGTCACTGGGACGTAATTTTAAACATTACGGCGGCCCCCGGGGGGAAATATCGATGTGTGGGACAAACTCGTTAAACGGTTTTGTTTTCTCTCGTTTTCTCCTTCTCGTTCACTATGCACGCACAGCCGAGGGGAAAAAAGTGTTATATTGTCTTCGCTGGGAGACACTATAAAATATCGTTTATTTGATTCCAAACGCGATGTAAATTGAATACGATAATACCGAATGCCCCCCCCCCCACATCCTCTCATTAACTCCTCTAAATCATCTATTCGTGAATGAACGATTTATTTATTCTTAGTTTGTCTAGATTTTTATAAACCAGTATTAGCGGTTTCCACCGTACGAGTCAGTACATTTTCAAACGTCCAAACACGTCTATTATATATATATATTTTATACTTAACGCGCGATTTCCTGAAACGTGAGTGAATTAACACCGCGCGGATAAAATATTATTGAACGACGAGCGCGTGCGGCGCCAGTAGTGTTTAAGTATTTCGAATGAGACGTTTTGTATTAATTCCGTTTTCACGAAGTATTCGTTTTTGTTTTTTCAATGTTTAAAACAAATTAACGCGCCGCGATTATTAATACGTAACGTTTCATCCGTATACCGTATTAAAAACAAATCGTTTTTCAAATCGTTGTAAAAAAAATAATTATAATAATAATAATATTTAAATCGTTTTCGAGACACATATTTACTGCAAACGCTCGTTCTTCGAGCGAGAAGAGTGTTTTTCGCAACCAATCACGCATATATCGCGATACAGATTGAAATATTATTGAATTCGCTCACGGGTCGTTTTCTACACAAAACTGTCAGTACATTTCGTAAAATATTCCCGCAGGTTCTGCTGTGTTAAACGTACACGTTTCCAAAATCCGTCGTCGAATTGATTTTATTATAAAGCTATATACGCGTGTATATTTTGTCATTTTCCGTGTACACAGGTAAGCGATGGGCCGTGCAAGATGGTTTATACGACAATTATTATTATTATTATTGATTGATATTTAACACGTGACATTCAACGTAAATAAATGGTGAAAAAAAAATGTTTTACTAAAACCGTATTGCAATATACCTACTAATGGTCATTCAAAATCGTGCGCGACACGAAGAAAGTGATAATTATAGTGTGTATTGGAACGCTTCCAAAGACACAAGTAGGTATGTAATTGGTATCTAAAATTATCTCGATACCTTTGTCAAAGAGTCGTGGTGAAGTGCTCGCGTAGTGTACCAAAAATATATAGGTAAAACGATTATTTTTTTTCTCGCCCGGTCCGTCTCGAATTCGGAATGATGAATTTTCGCGTTACATTATACGTAACGATTTAATTACGCGTATTTTTTCAAAACCCCATCCCCCCCCCATCACAGTTTCAAAAACACCACTCTGTATATAAATAATATAAAAAAATAATTTTTGAAATTTCAATGCTGGCAGGAGGTTTATATGTACAAAAAGGACTTTTCAGTTAAATATTTTTCGACGCAAAATTTCCTTAATTGTAGACTGAAGATTAATATTTTTTCCGCGACACAGTTGTACAAAAACAGTGCACAACACTCAACGAGTTTCTTTTTTCAACTCCGTGTTCACTCCTATAATTACGATTATTCTTTTCGTGTCAGCCTATTACTATAATAATTGAAAGTCTATAAAAACTAACTTTCGTTTTCTAAAATGTTAACATTCAGTATATTTGAATAACGTCACTTATTAATCACAATCGTAAAAAAATATAGTTCGCCATCAAGTTTAACAGTGCCTTTTATTCGAATAAAAAAAAAAACATCTTTTTTTTCCCGCTTATTTTTCGACAATACGGACCGCTCACAACTTTGCCACCCCTCCACTTTTTTTGATCCTCATCGATCACTGTTTATTTTGTACTCTTTAATTTTCAACCTGCTATGTATAAATCTGTATTATATTTTATTTATAACCAATAGATCTCGTTTGTTACATGGGAATGAAATATACGAGAAACGACACGGCACGGTGTAATTTATATAATAATAATAATTTATTATTATTATAAATCACATCGTGTATACTGATAACTTACCGATTGCAATCAATGAGTTATCAGTATATCGCTAATTTAAACTAATTTGTGCCCTCGAATCGACCCCCAAAATGTTTCAGTATATGATAAGTATTTGATTACATAACAAAACGTTAAAAATCTTTATAATTGATAATGAATATGTATAAAAACATATTTGCACTCTATTTCGTCGGGTTTATCGTGGAATTCAGTTATTAACAATAATCAGAGTGGCGTACGTGTGCCAACCGACCGCGGTGTATGTCTGACGAGTTCAAACAGTATTTAATAGCATAATTTAGTGCGAAATTTTAAATGAAATGAGTTCGCGATCGAATTTTCAAACGCCATTACAAAAAAAAAAGAAAAGAAATCTTTTAATAATATAAAAATAAATATAACGGTCCGCCGGAAGACCGGGCGGACGGGGAGTGCCAACATTTATCTCGCGGTAAATAATGTCCGGTTTTTTTTCCCTTTAAGAACAGAGTTAAGGCCGCGCGAAACGGAGCTAGCACATCACCAGCCCCCCCCCCCGTATAATGTGTAGGAATTGTGTGCGGCACTGGTCGTGACCGAGCGTTTTTTTCCCAATTGAAAATCGCGTGTTCACAAAGAGTCAGATGACTGCTAAAGGTGGCCTAGGACGCGTAAAGACGACGTGTCGTCGTCGAAAGTCTCTTTCGAGACTTCTCGGTGGACGCATGTCGTAGACAAAGAGGACGCGCCCCGGAGCACAGAATCGAAGGGAGAGATGAGACGCGTGGAGTGATTTGGCGATGGCGGCGAAAGGTCTCAGAGAGTTGCGTAGGCCAGGGGCGTATACAAGGGGGGGGGCGATGGGGCGATCGCCCTCCCCCCCTAGATACTTGTGTATGTACCTATATCTACTGACAACTAAAATTAATCGAACTAAAACTAAAATGTCATAAAACATTTTTTTATTTAAAACTTATTGTTTTTTATATAATTTTTCGATAATTCTAAGTTGGCAACAGATTCGACGGGCCCTTTTTTCTATTCGCCCGCCCCCCCCCCAAGGGATCAAGTAAATACGCCCCTGGCGTAGGCCGGAAGGATATGGAGAACTGGAGAAATGTTGTAGCCGTTCGGAAGGAGAAATCGTTCGTTCGTTCGTTTTTTTTTTTTCATAATAAAAAATTACGTATAGGAGACGTTAGTGTTTTATTAACGAGTTTCCCGCGCGCGCGTTCTTAAAACAAACTTATACCGTATTAAAAAAAAAAAACAATACGAATGATTTAATAATAATAAAAAAAAAACCAGCCGCGTCTCGCGTCGTGTATTTTGTCGCGTAATATAACGAACACGCGGCGCCATTATTTTTTTTTTGTGTGTTTGTGACGGACACCGGGTGATTCGGTCGCGCTCTGTCGTCGTCGTGGTTTACTCCACCGGCACACGTGTTTCGTTGAATTAAATCCCCCCCCCCCAAACCTCGCGGTCAGAGATGGGTGCACAATTCGAATTATCCAGCAGACCGGCCGGAGGACATTACCGCGTACCGGGGTGCGTGTGGAGGGGGGGGGAGATTTATCGCGTTTCCCGCCGTGGACCATCGAACGGGGGGTTTTTTTTTGTCTCTTTTTCACATAACCAAATTAAATAGTACGAAAGAGTCAGGCGGCGGGAGATCTGGACCGGGGTCTGTAAATAACTTTACGTGATGACTACTGGCAAGAAAGTGATAGCGCCCGCCCGGTACCGTACACAGTAGAACAACGCATCCGTTATGCGGATTCCGTCAGTGTTATTCGAACGTCAAACGAGGAGAATTTTGTCAGAAAAAAAAAAACACCATAAATATCGTATTACGTCCCTACGTATACTTCTAAACAATGTAATATACAATCATTATAATAATAAAAATTGTATACTTTTTTTTCATTATTATTATTATTAATAATATAATATTAATAAAATGTTTATAATATTGAATACAATCGAGATATGTAATACGTTATATCGTACATATTTATTAAAACAGTTTCCAATATCCGAACGCCGCGTTGGACATTTGTTCCCGGGGCGCAACACTTTTTTAAAAGCCAATAAATGATTATTATTATTATTATTATTGTTATTATATTTTTGTATACTGGCGATTAGACAATATACGCGTGTAATTTTATTGGTTATTATTATATTGCCTGTTGGCTAGACTTAACTAGATTACCGGCAATTAGAAACAAGAGCGAAACATCAAACATTTAGAAGATAATTATATAAAGAACCACTAGCATTGTCGGGACCTTGAAAAGTTTGCGAATAACTTGGACAGGGCGTGTGTGGAGATCAGAAGGAATAATTGGACAAATTACAACGTGTAAACAAAACACTAAAAGACCAAGAGGGCCACCCAGACAGAGATGGGCAGACAGAAGATCTGAGGATATTAGGAGTGAGGAACGCAGAAGAAACTGCAAGAGACAGGGAGGAATGGAGGCGGTATGTTGTTGTGGCAATGGGCCTGCTGAAAGGCCTATAAAATGCCAAAAAAGAAGAAGAAGAAGGAGCGTTTTTCTCGAAAACCGTGAGTGAATTGTCGAGCCAAAAAAATGAGAAAAAAAAACCGCCTATAACATTAAATATGTTTTATCCGTATATTTAATACTCTAAAATCACCATTCGATATGTCCATCGATCCTCTTCCCTCTAATTCTAATTCCGAATTAAAATGTCTTTTATTTTTTTTCTTCTTTGTTCGTAGTTCATATACGAATTAACAATATTATTTTGCCGAGCTGTAATATTTTTATTAGAATAAAATAAAAAAAAGGCGTAATTTTAATTACGCAATTCTCTGGGTGTCGACGAAATTCATAGTTCCGGTCGTTTTCACGAGGAACACGAACGTTTATTTTTTTTCTTCCAAAATACAATTTAAAGAAGGTTTTGAATATTTAAAGTAAAAAATCTTTTCTCTTTTTGACACGTACAATTCATTTGAAGTCAGTCACCCGATTCATTGTTCGAAGGAAAATGAAAATCCGCGACAGTGTAATTCGCATTAAAAGTCATTAATATTATACGAAATTTTCTTTTATCCCCGTTGTATATTTGTGAAAAAAAAAATTTTAACTTGTTGAGCAACGCGCGTTATGTTCCTTTTTCACGAACGGGGAAACGGACTCTATAGTTATTATTTTTCAAGCCTGGAACGAAAAAGGATTTAGTTTCTGTTTAGTAAAGAAAAAAAATACGAACGTGAACTAATTCCTTTTTTTAAAATGAACTCTCCAAACATTGAATAAAACTGTACGGCAGACAACGTCGAGTCGCGCGCCCACTGTGTTGTGTGCCATGAGAACGTCGTACTTCAAATATACTATTACGAATAGTCGACAACAGTTACAGTTTTGAATGGCGTGAGCGGGACTGTTTTACAAATTTTTTTTAATAAATTTCCTGCAGAACGTTACAACGAACGAGATTCGTAATCGACGGTTTATTATTTAAACTCCATACTATATATATATATGTATTGTCTATTTACCATTTCGCGGATCAACGTAAAGATATTGTGAAAATCCCGCACGATATTGATGTCATCGAAACATTGATGAAATAGTTTCTGGTAAAAACTGTACGTACCAACAATTTACCTACGTGTGTGCTACAGACCCCCGATCCCGTACACTTGGCAAAATCACCGTCTGTACTTGTCTCCGTCGCGGTCATATTCTGTCGTGTTGTACTCCAATTACCCGTTATACGATCGTGTATTGAGTGCGGATTTATTTATGCACTACAAATGCGTAAAAATACGCGTAAAACGTTCAAAAAATAAATAAAAAATTGTCAAGGAAAAAAAATTAATTTTATTCACGATTCTCGCATACATTTAATAAATTACGCGTGCGATAAAAAGAAAAAAAAATATATATATATACATACTTTTAAAAACGTCGAGAATTTCATTACGTAATAGATAATAGAATTCTTGATTTTTCATAATACGCGATGTATAATAATGTCGAATAAATAAACCGCCGCCGTAGTACACATTATATGTATTACGTGCAGTGCGAACAGAAATCCGTATGCATACGTAACTACGCGTATCGAACGGAAAATATAAACGCCGAAATGAATATACATATATATTTTTTTTATATAAATTGACGATAACATTATTGTTTTCGAAATGTCTAGAAAACGTCTGGAATACGCCGTTATCGTTCGCGTGCGTTCGGAATATAATAAAAAAAAAATATTTATACGCGGAACAATACGAAAAAAGGCAATTTTCCCGGTACACAATTTATTTGTTTTCATTCGTTTTTGTCTCCGATAATGTTTATAGACAAATATTACTACGACGGAACGCGCGAAACCGGTAATCCGAAGTCAGTTGACACTGTGAAATTGCTTGTAAAATTATAACGTCACGTACGCGACCGTCGTGTTTTTGTGATACTTTGGCTGCCCCCAATATGCGCATAAAATCGCACTGTTCGACCACTGTTACCGTATGTAAATACGTGTAAAACGTATCGCATAATAATACGACGTATTACTACTATTATTATTATTATTATTATTATTATTATGTCGACGAAATTGACGGGTGCTTGGTGCTGTGAACTTCTCGACGGAACGTTATGTCAACACAACATACAGACTATATGTGCACGACGCGTCTCACGAGTGGCCCGGAGTGGAATTCTTTTCGCCGCGTTTTACTTACTTTATGACGGCAGCAGTTTTACGGCAGCAGTTTTTGGTCATCTCGCCTTTTGAAACGCTCTACGCGTTTTGCCAACGGAGAATATTTTTGTTTTTCCCATAAAATCTGCACACCGTCGACTGTCACCGTTCGCCTTTGAGCTTTACCGATCGTCGTCACAATGGTGTTTTCAACGGGAATCGCGATTTTTTAAATAGGCTGTTATCCGAATGGCCAAGGTATAATAATAATAATAATAATAATATTTAAACACTCGTCAGTAGTGACAGCGTGCTATGGAACGACACATCGTTCATTTTTCACGGTCTCATTGTCGTTTGTCGTAATCTATACGAGTTATTTAATGTTTCACCCCCCCCTCCCATTATTATCGTTGTTCCGCTCCTTCCCGTCTGTGTTGTACTAAGGCGTCGTAGCGTGACGGAAGAATGAGAGAGTGAGAGAGCGTCATTGCGGATCCTACGCCAATCCATGTCGATCGATTGAACTTTCGTGTAATATATAATTATAGTGATAGAGTACACGGGGATAGTGTATACCTGATCGACGAGTTGCTGCAACCCGTACCGTTGTGGTTGGTAGAACAACAACAATAACAACGGCGGCGCGTTGAGACGCACGTGGGGGGGTGGGGGGCAGTATAGGCGAGAAAAATTCCCGAATGGCCGACGGAGCGGCGGCGGCGACGGGCGGCACGCGTCTCCCGAATTTGGCAATAACCGGTCGAGTTTGGTATAAACGAGTCCGAAATAAACTGTCGGACGTCAAGGGGGGGGGGGGGGAATCGATCAAACCGCAAACGCAACCGTATATATATATATATATGTAATCATCGGTGTTTCTAAACGGAGTTTACCGGTCGTATCGAATTATAAAAAAATAATAATAATGATAACAATAATAATAATAACAATAATAATAATAATAACAATAATAATAATAATAAAAATAATAACAATAATAATAATAATAAGACAAACGCGACGATATATCATCGGTCAAAGTGTATATAAAATATATAATATTAGATCGATATAGACGGACACACACAAACACAATGGAATCGAATTCGCACACGTCCCCGGAGTCGAGAATTCTCGTTATTGTTTTTGTTGAATTACACTTTTACTGATCGTTTTGCAACGTTCCGCTTTATACTTGAAAACCAGCGCGCATTGAACGCCGGTTTCGTTTTCGTCGTCTATCCGTATAGTATACGAGTAGTATTAGTGCAGCGGGTGTCGTCTTTTTTATTATTATTATTATTATTAATATACATAAAATAAATAGATATTCTCGTTTTTCACGCGTCCGGTACCTAATGTCGTGCGGATTTTTTTTTTTTTTCAATTATTATACGAACTATATGCCGGTGCGGGGAGAAAAAAACCGAACAATTGCTCGGAATTCCGGGTGTATTATACGTGTAATATTTTGTAAATCGACAACGAGTATCGAAACGAGAATGATCGTAAGAAATACGATTTATAATCGATCGGTCGAAAATCCTGTTTGTATACCGTCCGACGTAACCGAAATCCTATCCGACGTATTCACAAACATTTCCACTAATACATTTTTACGCGCGTGTAGGTGGAATAAACGTAAACTCCAACGAACCGTATTTCTTATTAAATCGTCTTCTTCTTGACAATTCACATTTATCCTCCAAAATTACGATGAGAAATGGCATGACGCAGAAGCTGAACATGGCTTCGCACGGTGTTGTAACCCTCGCGTCCTAACAACCAAGGCGTTAGCTCTAAGCTTACAGGAACGTGTTCGTCAAGTACGGGGTAAGTCGTCGCACACTAAAAATACCGATGTCGCACTTCACGATTCATGACGACCAGTAACAGAATGTCTAAATAGCGCACCGATCGGACAATTATACGTACTTTTAGGAACGGTCTCCGTCCCCGGAAGGAATACGCGCACGGCATTTTAGAATGAACGAAAATGACACCACGTGTACGGTGAAACCGTTCAACCGAGTCCGAGAAAAAAACCACGCCAAAGTTATCTGATGAGATTCGCGTTGAAACATAAACAACAATCGGATGGAGAAATCGGATAATGTTGGCATTTCCAGCTCGGTGCCAAACTAGTAGCTCTCACTAGAAACGCTTTTAAAAACAATTTTCAAGTCTACGCGTTTTATTTATAATATAAAAAGAGCTTTACGTTTTCAACAATATGAAAACCAGAATGATGTTGATTGAAAGAAAAAATAATAATAGTAATAAAAGTATCCGCAATGCGCCGTGCTGATACATCGGTACGCGGATGTGTCTTGTGCTTACCGAATTCAGTCGACGTAGAAATGTCGAAATGGCGAACGATTTCGTTCACGACGTTACCGTTCTCGGTTTCGGTCAAATTTTCGGAATGACATCCAGCCGCGACAAGACATATCGGTGTCGATTTGGAATTGATAAAGATATCGAGAGTGAAATCATTCAAAATTATATCGTACGTTATACGATATCGAAATCATAAATAATACGCATGATAGAATTGTTGTACGAACGACACGATTACGCGTCACTTGGCACCACCTCACGCCGTATTTGAAGGGGAAAAAAAAAAGAAAGAAAGAATTACTTATATATTACGCGGTAAAATTATTATCAACAACACCGCTGTATTTAAATCCTACACTCGAAAATCTATTACTATATATATATATAATATATATATATTATTATATTATATATATATATTATTATATTATATATATATATATTATATATATATACATGGACATATTTAATACAGTTTCACGTAATCGTCGTGTACGCTCTGCTGTATGCGCGCAGTGCGTGCAGAGAGTAAAATACCCACGCTCCTCTCGTATAATAAATAACACATTATTACAACGACGAAACTATCCGGAACGAAATATTAATATATGCGGTTAGGTTTTTTTTTTCTTTTAAAAAAAGTCTGTAAGTATATATGAAAAAAAAAAATTATTCTGTCCAGTTTTAAAGAGTCTAGTCTTTAAGATTCTCTCTAACACAATATAACCAGTAACGGACGGCTTAGCATATTCTAATCGTTCGTCAATATGTACTTACACTGTGTGTGTGTGTCGTCGATTCGTTAATGAGTCGAACGTATTATAATACACGCGGGAGCTTAAATCGTGTTGAACAAGTGACTCGGCGTGTGACCGACCGCTCCTCACTTGTTCGGACCGAACGTGTCCGTAACGCCGGCGACGATAATCGACTTAAATCCCCGTTTAACACACGAAAATTTGTGGCCATCGGCATTGCTCGCGTTTCACGATAGAAAGAAAATCGTTTTTTATTATTATTATTATTATTCTTTGAATTCTTTCGTAAGTACTCACCCCCGGGACTTTGTTTATCCGACGTTTTTTTTTTAATGCGTATCGTTTTTTCGTCTCCGTCCGAGCCGTCGCACACGTATAAATCATCTGAAAATACTATTTATGAATCATTAGACGATTGAAAAATCGTTCCTAATCCGGTGACGGCTTCTAGTACTCCCACGCGCCACTCTCACTTTCCACCGCTCCACCGCCGATCTCGTGTCATTATTTTCTCGACTATTCCACTCACGGTGTTTCACTGCACATTTCGATACAATTCCATACTCTATATTGGTTTTCTTTCTATCCGTCGTCGTTCCATAATATTTTGTCATTTTTCACGCACAATATTTGTTTTGCCCAGAGAGTAAAAAGTGAATTTTTATTATTAATTTCAATTTTGTTCTTCGAAAAATTCGAAGAGAAGGTTTTTTTTTTACAACGCACGCGCCACTTGTAAAATGGAAATTCTTTAAGCCTCAGTAAATATCAAGTGTATTGTTAATTAATATCGTTCCTACTCTCGCAGACTTATTACGATTTAATTACAACGTGAAATCGATTCCGTAATAACCGGGACAAACTATTTATTGAAATATTTCACGATGAACTGTTTCAATAGCGTATACGACGACTGGTGTTTATCGTTTGATTTTTTTTTTCGTTCTATCGTTTATAAATTATACTATTCGTTCTGATGTTCGGTATTAGTATTTGTATTTTTTTTTTGCATTACATTGCAAAATTGAATTTGAGACCGGAAGAAAAAAACGACATTGTAATACTAAACTACTTTAATGCAGAATATACGAACATAATAATATGAATTCCGATAATATTACTACTGCACGAACGCGTGGTAATATTTTTCTTATCCGTATAAACTCTGGTACCAATAAGTGTCCGAAAACTCGAGGCCGTGTGTTCCGGATTCATCGATCGCCGATATTTAAACAAAGAATCGCTAAAACGTTGAATACATACTTTGAATCTTTATTAATATTCAGCGTCTTCTTCTATACCTAACAATTAAATTTAATGTAATCAGTTTCCACGTTTATACATTTATTTATTATTAAAATATGTGTTTAAATTACCTGCACTGCACTGGATAATTAAATGTTTTTTTTTCTTGATGTTCTCGACGTTGAAAGATCTCTTATTATATGTGTCAGTGAAGTTTCGTAGACAGAAAATGATCTTTTCACGTCGACCGGCTTGATGGGGGTATAATATTTAAAACATGTCGAATCATTAAATAACCGAGCCTTCTGGTATATAAAGTAATTCACCATAAAGAATTGTTTTCAATTTTCTTTAGCGTATCAATCTCAACATTTTTCTTCAATACATTTTCCATTTTTACAGGAATATTTTTTCCGCGCGTAAGACGTTTCATCGTAACACTCGAATTGTCAACAACATCGTTTGAATCAGTTTCTAAAAAAACGAATATTACACTGGCGTCCACAATTTTTTTAAAAGTATTTGGAATAAGTGTTCCGAATACTTCGGGGAAAAAAAATATACAAAATGTGTATTCAAATACTTCGTGACAAATATTATTCCCAAAGTATTTTTGAATACACCACAAAGAGTATTTTTTTTCTCCACTAGTTTTCAGTAATACGATTATCAAATAATTATAATATTATTATTTAATCGAATACAAAACAGTCGTCAATACGCATTTAGGGCGTTCAATAGTGTTTTTAAAATTCTGTGTTTATGAATTAACACAATAACTAATAAGTAAATTAACCGATTAATTATAAAATATACGAAACAATTATAATAATATGTTGTAATTTGGATACAATTGATTATTCGAATAAGGCAAACATCAAATATAGCGACATTATTGATAAAATAATTTATGTTGTTTTAAATATCTACTCGTATTTTTTTCCCTCAAAGTAATTACACTATTTAACCGCATGAGTAATAAGTTATTATTTTTATGTATGTGCTATTTGAAATGCGATATTTAAAAAGCGTTCGGAATACTGTATTGAGAATACTTTTAAAAAAAATATTTAAAAAGTACTTCGAACACTGTATCCACGTCTGGACGTCCGTTTGTATCGTCGACGCAGTTGCGCGCGCCTATACGACGACGCCGCCGCGCGTTTTTTGGATCGGCGGCGATCGTTTTTTTTTCTTCATCTTCTCTCTCAAATGTCACGACGAAGCTATAATTCTCCCTCTGCAGCCGGCAATGCCAAAAAAAAAAAAAAAAAAAAAGAAAAAAAAATCGGCCGGCAGCATTATTATAGCCACACCTGATTTCTCGTGCTCGTATAACATTCTTGTATAACGTATCTACTGCTGCAGACACATCATCTCTCGTCCGTCAGCCATTTATCAATATAATAATAATAATAATAATACAACGAGATGATTTATGCGTTAAACTACTCGGAGAGTTGCTGATGTCGTGTACGGCGATGACGCCGCGGGAGAGGAGTGGTGGACGGGAACGGGTTCGACGTGGTACACGAGTGATATTCGGCGGCAATTCACACCAGCCCACTGCGTATTAAAATTGTGCTGTACGAGTCACAACACCGGAGCACATAATAGACGCGGGAAAAAAGAAAAACGACTAAAAAACGAGAAAAAATAAATTATTCGTCGTTAAACGGGCGGTCGCGGTCGCATTTCGATTTTCACCGGTAGCCATCGGCCGATTACAACGACGAGTTCTCTGACTTGACAATGATCCAATAATTATTTAAACTGCGTTCACGTATAAACGTATCCTAACTACGTCCGCCGCGGATTTTTTTTTCGGATAATTCTCACTGTCTCAGCTCGTCTGTCGACAATACTCCGGCCGATAATAATTTGTCATACACACTATTGTCATGCGGCTCAGTTCGAGTGAAATAAACGAAACGTATTCGAATCGTTGCCAATCGTCCGGGTTTCGCATTGGAAAGTTCAGATTTTCTGGTGCCAGTGTATATTTATACCATTTCCACAGGGACGCCAAAATGTCGCGAGGTTTTACGATTTACGGCTGTTTTTCTATCGCGACCGGCTAACTACCGAACGGCATCGAAACGTGTAACGAGTGCACTGTGTTTTAGGGAGTCGCGCGGATGCGAATTCGCTGGAGACGCGTATAATAAGGCCGCAGGGATTTTAAGAGATCTGCAAGTTATATATGCTAGTAAGAGGACAATGAGATAAAAAAAAATGTTTTTCTATGGTGTAGAATTAACGTGCAGAGAGATCGAATTCTGCGCTGTTGTTGTATAATCTTCGAATTTTTATTTTTTTTCCATTTTATATAGTTCACATCACGTGTCGTCGCACAGAAGGGCTTTTTAATTTTATCCCTTTTATAATTTGTTTCCCTGTCGTTTCGCCGATTTCAAACCAACACTCGGCGTCGGCACGTAACTCCCGCAGTATAACGTTATGCGCATCATAATGCGCCCTTTACGGTGTCTACGGAAAAAAAAATAAGAAAAAGAAAAAAGTATCGCGTTTCTCGCTCGGTCTCAGCTGCTGCTGTTGTACCGCACGAACGCGTATAGAAATCTGCGCCGCAACAACGCGCAAAACCACTCGAATTACGATACACTTATATAGATCGACGATCGGCGAGTATATTGCCCCTTCCTCTTGTCTGTCAAACGTTCGTCGATCGGTTTGGCAACCGTTTAAAAAAAAAAAAAATAACTATACGTATACGTGTCAATGACTATACTATTATAAATACTGTGTAGTTCATTGCAGCGTTCGCGGGGAAGCCAATAAAAATGCCATTAAAACAATAAAAAATAAAAACGTTTTAATTTCGTATAATGTATTTATTTATTTTTTTTCGTCGCAATCTCGGACGCAGCGAAATGTCTATTAAACGCGTGGTCCGAGTGAAAAATATTTTCGCCAATTTGTATTTATTTATTTACTTTTTTGTACATATTATATATTTATTTTGTCTCGTGGTCGCGATCCGAGAACGTCGGAAATTTTATTTTACCACTCCTCCACCTACACACACGCACGGGGGGCATTTGAACCACGACGATCGCAAATTTAAAATTGTATCAATATCAATAAATACATTATAAAATTTACTCAGTTTTATTTTAAAATTAACGTACACTGTTCGAACATGTACAAACGTGAAATAATGGTAACAACACTGGGATTTATGTGCTCAGAATCTTATTCGGTGTATTGTAATTGCACTTTTGATTTACACACGTTATAATGCTATTACATTTATTATATAAAACTACCCACGTATGAGTGTGACTTTACGATTGTTCGAAACGTTTGATAATAACGTACTTCATAAAACACGAGTTTTTCGTGTTTGCAGTGGAAAAGCGCACACATACACATATACGGTTTATATTCGAAATGCGCGAAAATACGCGAAATAAAAAATAATAATAATAACCGTTTGTTTCGATGATTTATATCTATTTATACTGTCGACATCGTCAAATAAATTTGTTTTTAGATGTTCAAAAAAATAATACACTGACGCTCATACAAATTTTAGCCCCCTAATAATAATAATAATAATAATAATACTAATAATAATAATAATAATAATAATAATAATAATAATAATAATAATAATAATAATAATAATAATAATAATAATAATAATAATAATAATAATAATAATAATAATAATAATAATAATAATAATAATAATAATAATAATAATAATAATAATAATAATAATAATAATAATAATAATAATAATAATAATAATAATAATAATAATAATAATAATAATAATAATAATAATAATAATAATAATAATAATAATAATAATAATAATAATAATAATAATAATAATAATAATAATAATAAATTATATTTTATTGTTTAGTAGAATCGAAAGAAGAAAAATATAAGCGTAACGGAAAGCCGCGCACGGGTGTCGTTCAACCGCTATTTACTTAGATAAAGTTTAAAAGTTTATAATACAGTTTATAAGTGTTAGTAATGCAAACAATTTGAAAAATAAATCATTGTATTCTTTAAAAGGCGATTTTGAGCGCAGCTTCTGAGCGTAATATTATAATTTTGTTATTAACGTACAATTGTTAATAATATCGCGTTTTTGCCGTTTTTGACAATAGAAAAAAAAATTATTTATAGTTTTTTTTTTTTGTTTGTTTTTGTGTAACTTTTATAAACTATTGAGAGAATAGTTTTTCTTTCGATTTACGGTTTGTTATTGAATTACGCGCGTAACGATAAGACTACTGAGAAAAATTTGAAAAACGTTTCAAACAAACAGTGTACCGACTGCTATAGATACAATTTTTTCTACCCGAGGAACGTATGACGAGAGATCGTTCTTTCTAGTTGAAAATTTCTACATAGGAACAACAAAAAAATAATATAGTTTCCACGCTTAGAATCTAGTAAAAAATTACGCTAACGTTTATCGAAATAACGCGATATCGGTGTAATCAAATTACACTAATGTGTATAGTCGAAAACTGGAGTGCTCGCGTACAAATAACTCTGAAACCTAACACGCCGTCGAGTTAAAAAAAAAAAAAACAACGGTAATTAAATTATGTTTTGAAAAAATCGATTTCAATTTTCGTGAATTTGCGCAACTTTACTTATTCGTACGTTAACCACGCGATGTTGTAAACGTTCGACTCGACAACTCAATGCAAAGTACACCGTATATAACATTTTCGGAAAATCGTTATAATTTATAATTTTTTTTTCTCTTTTAATTCTATATTTTTTGCACATTATCGTAAAAGATAAACGCCAAATTAAAGTGGGAGAAAGAAATGTGTACGTTTTCGTGTTATTATTATTATTATTATTATATATACATACTCGGCGGTGTCTGCAATTACGGTATAATTATTTCGTTAATAGTTCCGTTTAGATATTACAATATTTATGGCCATCTGCGTCTGGGGATTGGTGTAATATACGTGCGCGCGTGTATTACACATAACGACGGCCGAAAAAAAAAATGATAATTCCTTTTATCGGTTTGCTAAAAATTTCAACGAGTTCAATGTTCTTTTTTATATGTAGATATATACGTGCTCTTTACTTACGTTTTGTACATTTATTGTGTAATCGAAATATTTTATAATATATATATATATATAGTGACGCGTTGTTTTAATATTTTGTATTAGAGGTACTTACGCAGAACATATTATAATAATTCGTCTATAATATACAATTGAGATAATATATTGTATATAATTACGTATTTTTATGGTATTATCAGAATTTGTTTTTTTTTATAATTAAATATATATATATTATTATATATTTAATGGTTGTCGATTGTAATGAAATTAGTGCCTAGATAAATGATCGTTGCGTAAAGAATATTTGGATTATAATAACAAACAATATTGTATAAAATGAATTGAAATTTATTTAGGACGATCGATCGCAGCGATTAAAATTTTTCGAGTTATCAACTAGAAACATGTGAAACAAAAAAATACAATTTAAAAACTATAATTATAATATGAAGTTTAACGTAGTTTTTTTTTTTTTTTTTGATAATTATTAAATTATTAAAAGTTGAATTTTTTTTATTTAGATAAAAAAAAATTACATACACGAAAAAAAACGTTTTCTCACTGACTCGTTGGAGATTATAAAAAGTTTATATATATATATTAATTGTTTTAACCTATACGTTTCGAAGGACACGAAATAATATTATCGTGGATAATTATTTAGTTTAAAATGTCCGATGAATATTTTTAATAACCATTTTACATACGTACGAGAAAATAATTTCGTTTATTTCTAAATTCCCACTTTTGGTAATTTTCGCGATTTAAGCGTAACGATTGCACCGTATAGGTAAAGTAAATTATTTACCCGATACGCGTGGCTTTTCGTCACCGCAACAATGTAATATTTCCTTGTTTCCTTATGCATCTCGCTCATTCCCACAATATAATATACTAAGACGTATAAAATACTTTGAAAAAAAAAACGCGCGAGCACCAGGAAATTATCGTAAATATTGAAATCACGCCGTATGAAAAATGTGTCATGTGGCTGTTAATCAATATATGTGTGTGTGTGTTTAAACGCCGTTTATATTAATTGGACGATGTGTTCGAATTGGGTTTTAGCGTTAAAATATAATTAATCGTTATTTGCGTTGTGGTCTATTATAAGTGATGATTTATGTATAACAAAAAAAAAAAAAAAAAAATCGACATTTCTTTTTTTTTTAAACTTTTTTTTTTCCAATCAATTACAAATTAAATACATATTAAATAATTCCCGAACATCACGCTCGGCAACGTAATTGAGTATTCAACTGCGCACATATAGTTTCGATTTTATATAAAAATCCACCGCGCAATACACAATAAAGACAAACGCCGCGTCGTGTTCGAAAACGTCACCAACGACGACACCGTAAATACTGTGCGCTGTTTAAACAGTTTTGCCGTCATTTACGAGGAAAACGGCTTCTGTTAAACGAATAATAAATTCTTCCGCCTTTCTGAGCGCACGTTCATAAACAAGTATTTTTGGCGTTTCGAAAGCCGGAGTAAATCAACTGACACTGTGATGGTCGCGTACACGAAATAGGGAAGTGAATTAGTTTTTCCTTTTTTAAATTCGTTTATTTTTAAAACGTCCGTTAAACGGACGGCGTGTCTAAATGGACCGCGTCTAAACTGCCATTCAGGCGAGAGGGGGTTAAGTAAAAAAAATAATATTTAAACAACACTGCGCGTTTATTGCCTACCTAGGACGCCGAGTTCAAATGCCCGAGATTTTATATACGGAAATCGATTAGCGTAGAAAGGAGAAGAAGAAGAAGAAATAGAGAGATATTATTATTATTATTATTATTACAACTACGTGAACGACGAGTGGCGATTTGTACGCGTAGGTTAAGCGACAATTTCCCCGCGTTCAATACGCCGAACAACTGTGCGTCGTAGATACATCCACGGATGTATTAATAATAATCAGACTTAAAAACCGTGTTTTTACTATCGGTCTAAAACGTTGTACCGGAGTGGTTTCCCACTTACAATAAATTCTTGGACTGTGGTTTGGAATCGAACTTGAACGCATTATCCAACCAGATTCACGAGTATATATATATATATATATATTATGTATATGTCAATTACGCGTAGTCGTACTTGTTCGTTCGT
The DNA here is from genome assembly GCA_032441825.1 of Chaetogeoica ovagalla. NCBI lineage: Eukaryota > Metazoa > Arthropoda > Insecta > Hemiptera > Aphididae > Chaetogeoica > Chaetogeoica ovagalla. The sequence continues at coordinate 6,202,032 of CM063723.1, forward strand.
CGTATGGCGCGTATAATCGTAGTGGTAAACAATATGCAGACCATCTATGTAGAAACGAGCGGGAATTAAAACATGTTTAAACAACGGCCGGATAACAGATTAAACGGTTTTTCTAAGCAATACTCGGTGCGGCATCAATGCAAATCGTTGCAACGTTAATGTCTAAACGTTTGAATCCGCGCAATAGCTTCGACGAGTCGATGACGGGTGACCATCGGTTGGGAGGAATGGGAATAGATTTGATCGTTCTCAATGACGCGCAACGCATGTGTCGATTTAGACGGCCAATGTTGTCCGCCGCTTTTTTCGACGCTGATTATGCAGACCGGAACCACGTTGAGTACACATAACTGACGTTGTCTGAGCGTTAACGGTTCGGGGCAGCCCAGTCAGTGACGGGGTAAGCCTTTGGATTATATTGTCGCGGGATCCGACGTTTGATTAGTAAACTCTAAACGTTTATGAAATCTCTCGTTTCTAAACGACAGTGTCATCGGAAAATTATTTTCGAATTATCGTTTGACGTCATTTTGACGTGGAAATGCGATGCGAAACGGCTTTAGTTTTATAATCGCTTTAAAAAAATATTTTCGATTGAATAACAATTATTTTCTTTTCGCGCATTCCCTGCGAATATTTGAAGAGTTCGGCGCTAGGTTTTCGTATTGTAAAATGCATTTTATAAACTTCAGATGTTCGATAATAAACGTGTACTCTCGTGCGAAACGTATAAACCGGTCGGAATTTATAATTGTTCGAGTGAGTTGTTTTCAAGTCGAACGGTATACTCGTACGTTTTCCGAACATTACATTTTGACGGAATCGAGAATTCGTTCGTTGCAACACACACACGACGTTTTTTTCTATTTTTTTTTTTCGTATTAACTACAAGGTGGCCCTACAATAATGTATACGTATGTATTGCACGCTTATACCGGTAGTATTCCTCCGAATGATGATGAAAAAATGTAGTCCTCCTTCCTCAATGGACAGACAATTACCGAAGAGCGATTGATATTATGAGAATTAAATATAAATTCGGGCCGTGTTTATTTTGTTATTGTGCTACACCGATGCAATGAAAACTAAATACTGTGAACTTTCACTGAACTCTATGGCTGTCGATTAAACACAAAGTACGCAATACAAAAATATTATTCGTTTATAACATTTCCCTTGGTTATATTAGAGATTAACTGCCGAATATCGTACAACAATGATTTTATGGACGCGCAAATGATTTTTTATCGTTTCTTTTCGTCCACCATCTCAATTTGTCGTTTCGATATTACAATATCGTTTATTTTCAAAATGCGTTTGCATTTAAATATACAACGCGAAATATAATAATCAATCTTAACTACATGGCGTTAAGGATTAAGGACAGACGAGAAATAACTGATGACGATGTAAAGAAAAATAGTTTAGATTCGCGTAACTGTTTATGTTGATTTTTAAAATGTATGAAGAGTTGTGAAGTTTCTCAAAATACGGGTGTAGAAATATTCTAATATAATACAAGCGCTTAGTTTTTTTTTTTTAAGAACGATGCCCGGTGCATTTACCGGCATATTGATGTTCTCTTAGAATTTCATTAGCCATACCAATTACGATCAGCATATGCCGAAAGATGAAAATTAAGAAGGGGGGGTATCTTTTATCATTTTTACGAATAAATAACCCAATGTTATTTAAAATTTAAATAATATAATCAGTAAAATTGTTCGACCGTAATATTTTGATTTAACGCTTATTATACATATAATGTTGTCAGTTTTCAATAGACTACGGCCTATAAACGTTTACTAAGTTTACAACGTGATTTGTATAATGAGCTGCAACCGTATTCTGATCCGTGAACCGGTCGTTGATTTTTCTGCGTCCAATTATTATGATTGTTAACCGTTATATCGCGCGCGAGAAAGAGAGAGAGAGAGAAACACGTCGTTTTATACTCATTTCGTTACGCGTGGTAATTTGCTCATGTAAACTTGCATATAAGTATACTATTTTCGGAAATTTCGTCCGATTTCTGTGTATATTTTTTTTTTTTTAAAGTTGTAAATGTTTAATAATAATAATAATAATTTTTTTTTTTTTTTTTTTGTAAAGAATATCGAAATCGTCTCGTGATGGATAATTCGTTTGCAGAAAAATCGATTCGAATCGCGTAGAAAAATAATACTCGTTAGAAAATATTTTCTCTGAACAATATACGAGATTGAAAAAAATACCGATGGTTTTGTTCAGTGATAGAATAACACATATGTAATATAGAATTATGTATGTTATAATGTAATGTGTGTTCACAAACGCGTTCATTTGAAATAGAAACAAATGCTATTTTTTAAACGTTACGGATTATACGGAATAACAACATATATACGCGGGGTATTATTCGAAATGAGAAAAATTGTCGGTTTCAAATCGTAACGTATTCGATATTTTTACATATTTTTGATCTCCGGGTCACAGTGCACCGTTTGTGTCTTTTTTCATTAATATATGACTACACCCTGCTAAAAAAACACTCCGCGTGCTTTTTAGGAATTGACTTCTGTCTTTCTCATTGAATAATAATAGATCGTTAATAATAATTCCGAAATCCGCTCGCGCTATTCGTCACTATTTTAAATAATTTTCATTTTTATTAACGCGTGTTTAAAAATATTGTCTATACGGTATTTAGTGTGTCATTTTCAGCAGATGTTGAACTAAGATTTTTAACGTTCGGGGAAAATTTTAAAATTATACCCTGTCATTCAATTACCTCCTTTCGCTCCCTCTCGCCTTAACAGCATCTATCATATATTTTACGCCTCTGCGTCGATTCTCCCCCCCCCCATATTTTCCTCCCTAGTCCCGCCACCGATTTTCAGTACGGTATAGGAAATTTAAAGATCGAAGTCTTAAGTATTTTTTCTTCTTAATTTATTTAATGCGTTATTCGCGGCACGGATAACTCGGACACGTGTTTTACTTCAAAGAATAGTGTGGGGCGGCTTTGTCGCGCGAAGCTGGAAAAAAAGAGGCATTTCTCGCTATACAGTTTTGTTTTTATTCTAATAGCGTCTCCTGCGAAGGACACTTCGTCGGTGCTCGTCGAATACGAATTTCACGCGGTATTTAAAAAAAAAAAAAAAAAGAAAATCTCATCTCGATTTCAAACGAAAGCGTTAACAATTTGGTTTTTTTTTTCCGTTATTCCAGTCGGTTTCCTAGTAGCCGAGGCCATGGCCGCGGCGCGCGCGCACACACGAAAAACCACACTCGCGTATATTCAATATTTATAGTTTTCGTTTGTTAAATGAGCGCGGTCGGTTACACTTACGCGCGTTAATAATAAACGTACGTTATGCCGCGTTCGCTCGGCTCCTGTGACGACGATAACAATAACTCAGGACGACAGATCCTTCTTCTTTTTTTCACTATTTATAAGTATTTATGTACGCCATCCGTCTTTAAAACCGTACACCACTTTGTACCGTACGCCAGCGCGCGTACTCTTATTCTCCTCCGTCTCACCACCGACCAATCGTACGAACGACGCGCGTCGGTAGCGCATTACGACAGTGGACGTCGTCGTACACGTGTACCACTGGCCGCCGCGAGGATTACGCCAGTTGGTCTTTTTTTTATTATTATTATTATTTTATTACAAACACTCGACTGTGCGCGCGGCATATAGTGGGTGCATAAAGTGTGTTTAAGGTTTAAGGCGTGCTGTTGGCGTGAAGAAAACCACGAGACGATTTACGCCGGCGAGCACCGCCCGTGTTCGTTAACTCGGCCGGGTCACAGGGATCATCGCGGCCGGCTATAGCAGTCCTCGGAGTTCGTATTAAAATAATAATAATAATAAATAAGAATAAAAAAAAAAAAGAAGTCCCGGTGGTGTAAAGCGATTTGTTGCCCGTGTAAAGATTAATGTCTTTCCGGAGACGTAACTACGCGCGCGCTCGCGTGTGTGTGTGTGTGTGTGTACATCTCGTTACGACTTCATTTAAATGCGACCATAAATCAGGTGAAACGCGAGTAAGAGAAGAAGAAAAAAAAATGTACACGCCCCCGATAGGAATATACGAACGGATTTACCATTCGAATGTGTATCTCATAGGCGACCCGAAGGTGTTTTCGGGACGACACGATTTTTATACGATCCCCCCCCCCCGTACAGCGGATTTTCGCTACGATTCATACGAAATTAATTTACGTAGTAATATTGTTTTGGAAATCTTTTTTGGATTTTTCTACGCCTACGACGATCGGAAAATATGCAATATTATTGTGTTCGATCGTGTTCCGCGATATTATATTCATTTACGCCAAACGTTTTCCACGTTTTGTTGAATCCACATTTGCTGCGCGTTAAAATGTAGTCGCAAAACTCGCATGACTAACCCGCTGTATATTATTTATAAATCGAACACGCAAATTTCGATGGAACGCGTTCACAATCAATACTCCATAGTGTTACGTACAACAAATGTCTACTATTGTCGTTGATATTTTAACGCGTACTGAAACGAAACTACGAAACTTGGTGTTGAGTAAACATCTAATAATACTCGTATATTTATTATTTTTTATTTTTTTTTCACGACATATCGCCGTATTTTGAATCCGCTTTTTTCCTCCTTCTCAAACATATTTTATCTTTTGTAATAAATCAAATTTAAACGTTTCCTTTATCATCCAATTTACTAATATTTTCATGAAGTGACATGCTTGGGCGCGACACATTGAATTATGCTTAAAGAACATTAATACGTTATATTTTCTCACGCGACATTAAAACAAATGCTTCCACGTGTTCTCCGCTTTGTTTAAAACGTATTTTATTTAACGAAAATAAAATATTCGCGTTAAACTCGAGTCGCGTTAACGAAAACAATTCTGTACGTGTTTCAACGCGTCAATTATACACGATAATGACATAAAAATCTGCAAAGTTCTTTAGTTGTATTTCTCGTTTTCTATTCTTCTAAATCCAACGTTGTACAAATATTATATCCTTCCGGTGCAATGCCATTTTATTAGCGAATTTCATGTATACCGTGTGTATTCATCGTTCGCCTAACAATTCATTCACCACATTTTCGTTTGAATTCGACGCGATTTTAATGTTGGTCCATTCGACGTATATACATTTATTTTATGCTTAGTAAATCGTTTGTCTACAAGCTTAAGTCTCCAAAGTTACGCGAGGAATTCTGGTTTCCTTATAATTTTGGTTTCTTTAAAATCTTCAACACTGCTGATTGTCGTATATTTATTTTCATGAAATGAAGTGATATAAAACAAAAAAGTCCATTTGTATACACCAGCGTCAATGGCGTCGATTCACACGCTCTTGGTTCAGTCCATCCCTGATACGGGGAAATAATATACGTGTTTCCCATCCGTCCGTCAGTATGATGACCGAGGGGAAGATTTTTCAACAGTAATTCGTTTTGCACATTGCTGTTAAACAACGCAAGTTTTTTTTTCTGTTTTTCTGTTTTTCTCATATTAAACGATTTCGTCTATTCTCCGTTTGCATACGATATTATGCGATTCGATATTTATTTATTTATTAGTGGTCGTTCAGATAAACCGTGCGTGTGAATGACCCGTTAAATTAGAAACGCCATTTGTTTCGAACGTACAATCGTAACGCGCGAAACTATAGGCTGTTATTGAACCGTTTAAGAACGAAACATTTATAATTCTTTAAAATATCAAAAAACTTATTGATTCGAATTCAGTACGAACAGATTATCGTTTTTATACAATATAACTGTACAAATTAAAATTTTTTTTTTTTTTTTTGTTTATCCCAATTACACGCGTGTGTGTGTTTATACATATTTTCAGAAGATCGACATTTCACATTGTATTCTCACATAAAAACACATTTTTTTTTTAATTTGGCTGTAATCGTTTTCATTTCATACGCATGCAACATATTATTTATAAACGTATTATCAGTAAATCTCGTTCGAGTCGCGCTGCAGTCATTTTAAATATAACGTTTTTAATATTTTTCACGTGTTAAACGTCTAATGCGTTCTTTTCGTTTTATTGCGCTCAAGTCGCTGTAAGCAACTTTTATGATTTCTTCTAACATTCTTTCTGTAGCGATTTGTCATTGTGGTCACGCGTGTATTATAATTACTGTGTAATAATTTTCAACGAGCAATACGTTAAAAAAAAATAATACTTTTCGTACTTTATCGCGATATTTGTCGTCTTCGAAGCTTCTCGGTTTTAATTTTCAAAATATAATAATATACAATACGAACGGATTTTTGAGGTTTTTTTTTATAAAATTTAAAGTCAATTAAGTAATGTACTTTAAAACATTCAATTAAATTCGCAGTTTTGTCTTTCGAGTTTGATTCAAATATTAAATAATTTATAATATGACATTTTTTTTTATCAAACTTATTGCGTATTCATCACACGTATTTAATTAAATTAATAATAATAATAATAATAAAGCCAATAAGTTTTTAAATTATTTTTTTATTTATTTTTTTTATCGTTACAATTAATCAAAATATAAAAAAACGCATACGCGTGTAACAATAATAACGCGTTGTACGTATTATCAAATTTTTTTATTAGCTTTCAGTTTATATACATATATGTATATATATAAAAAAAATAATAATTGCGTAATACTCGTATGACCAATGAAAATTATTATTATACGAGCGCACAATTGTTATATTAACTCGGGAATAGGTCTTAATTTATTATAACTCGAGAACGATACAATATTTTAATGTTAGGCGGTGGAGGTATGTGTTTATTATTATTATTATTATTATTATTATTATTATTAATCATCGTTACCGTTATAAATTTCAACCAGATTTCTGTTCGTTATAATAAATTGGTACACTCGATAATAACTATAACACGTTACGGACAATGCGTAGATATTTAAAATGATAACGACAAATAACACCGCGCTAAACAATATTATATAGAATAACCGTAACAATTAACAATTAAAATATGGTCGTTTTTATTAACATGTTAATATCGACTGTTTATTAATATTAACGTCACTGCAGAGCCAGAGCACGCGTGTATCGTTATTTATTGTGCCTACTCGGAGTTGTGGAATATGTAACTGTAGCGCACCTGCAGTACCACACATTAAACGCGGTTTTCGTGCGAGATATATATTTATTTTTTTCTAATCGTCTCCTAATAATAAACGAAATAATAATTTTCAAATATATTAAAAACGTCATAATTGTTTTCAAAACACGTTGTTAGCATTTTAATTTTTCAATGTTTATAATTTGTGAGCTTGAATTAGAGACACACTCGTAAAAGAAGTACAAAAATATTCGCATTGTGGCCACACGGGTGTTGTCTCGTTTGTTTTTCTTGTCACCTTCCGTGTTCGTGTAAAAGACAAAGAAAAAAAAATGAAAATGCGATTTTAAACATGTTCGATCATTCCGAGAAATGTATTTTGTGACAAGCAACCGTTTTATTATTTTTTACCGACTTACGATCATCTCGTAATATCGGTTTTGGAACATTATATTCGATTGCGGATAATGTATATCTTATAGATGAATAATCTTATAATAATGTCCCGTTTGAACTGCGTAATAATATTTCTATTGAAATTTATTTATAAATTATATAGATATAACAATATGATTCCTTGTTATAAACAAGATTTCTCGACACGAAATCATTAATCGTGTGAGCATAAACAGGATTTTTCCAAAACCACAATAAAACAGATATATTTCATCGTGCATACACGTGGCTTAAAATCGAGTACGTATGCATCAATTATGGTCCGTGTTGAAAAAAAAAATAAAATAATTTTCCGTTGAAAACAATATTAAATCGTAATTATTCGAAAGTATTGAAAAAAATAAACAATTATTATTTTGGTCTAGCGTATTGGACAAATATAAACGGTGTATGCGTTGAGTGGCATAAAACTACAGTGTGTATGGTACACGTCACGGTAAGTAGCTGACCAATAAGAGGAATATTACACGATTTTAGGTTGGAAGGGAAAAATGAAAAATGTCGGGATTCGAGGAGTGGATAAGTAGCGCAACGAAGAAGAATGATATTTTATATTCTATTAAATCGTATTTTATTGTAATTTGTTCGACGGAAGGAAAAAAAATGTTTGTCTCGTAATATTAATGGGGGCGTGTGGTATTGTATTCTTTATTTTTACATTGCCCGTAAATAGCAGTCAATCGGAACGCTGCCACAACTTCTTAAAGTTTCAGTTCGATTCGACGAGAAACAGTTCTACTATAATAACGGGTAAACTAGTATTCGCATTGTGTTATTTGTGTACGACTCCAACACGACGGTTAAGTCTCAAAAATGACATTTTTTTTTTTAAACAATTTTTTATATAATCACAATTAAAACAAAAATATATATATTTAACGTTAATCCGCATTTCGCACACCTAACACGTAGATTCGATTTCAGTATATTTTTACGAATGTTTATTAGTTATTTGTTATTACATACTTATTTCACGTAGGCAATAATAACGTCTAGTCGTTATATCACAATATGTGTTGCCTAGAGGTGTTTATTACATTATATCGGAATTACGTACGTGGTGCACATAATACGCGATATAACATTATGTTTTATGTTTTTAGACTATTAATGTTAAATATTGTTATTAGAAAGACATGTAGACGGCGACGTAGTATAATAATGCTATAACGTACATTTGATTCGTTAGTACACATACGTATAAATAAATATATATATATATATATATAATACACTCCACAAATTATGTTGTGGTAGATGTCTATAGGTGCGAGTATGTATTAATGTGGTTTTATTATTATTTTGACTTTCACAAGGATAATATAAAACGAAAACGTCATTACAATCAAGGCTGGGCGAGTTAAATGATTTTTTTTTTTAACTCGTATTAAATCAATTTAATATATATACATAGAATTTAAGTTGATAATTATGTTCACATAAATAGGCTTCTTCCTCTTAGCCTCCGTAGCCGGTAATATTATTTCAGACATTTAATTCGGATTTAGATCGATATATCATTCACCAACGACGTCGGACAGTCAATATCATTTCCATTGCATCGGGGGAACAAAAAAATAAATATTGTTTAGTAGTCTTTCTTGATGTCACCCAGGCCTTTGACCGGATTTACTACTATAGGATTCCATTTAAACTATTGACAATGTTTTTATTAGCACCGTGTCGTCCATTAATTAAATCTCTTATTATTGTCTGATCGTTCTTTTACCGTTCGTTTAAATTACGGCTACTAATAACCACATACCGTCCAATAAATGCAGACGTTCCATAAGGAAGCGCTACTAGTGCCCCTTTTTTCTATTCACTCACTACTACATTCCAAACACCTACTGTACATTTCTTGGTAGTTGGAGCATATATGTATGCTGACGATACACTACCCGGTGAAGGGTTGATAAAATAAAATTGCGAATAATGTTCAAATTTTTCTGCGAATCAGCGAAATTTCCTCGGGGACGATTGAATGTTGTCGAATGCTGATCTAGACTACTAAGGCCACTTTTAGAATTCAAATTATCCCTAAATAATATATAAAGTCAATAATCCGTCCTACTTGGTTATACTCAATACAATTATGGAGTGCTAATACGAGAGCGTTGCGAGCTTTCCAGTCAACTTGTCTGTATCTCATACATAACCACAGCTCCTTAAGATTTAAATACTTTTCTACACTCAATGAATTGGCCAAATCGCATTGTATTGAATTCCATTGAAAATTTAACGTTCACTCCAATCCTCTAATCATCTAATCACTAACCCAGAAAACCCATTATTGAATGCATAAAAAAAAAAATCGTTAATTTTCTAGTCTAATAGTATTGCTGAGTTCCTTCCCATTAACGTCAAGTGTCATGTCGCTATCAAATTTACTCATTATACTTGTACATATTGTAAATATAGTCTTTTTAAATAAAATTGTCGAAAGTAACTTATATTTCACTATTTAATTTTAAAAGTTAACTTTAAAAAACTTAACAAAAAGTTTAAATTTTCCGAGTTATCGTTAGAAAATAACTTGAAATTGAGATAAGACATTCCACAACGTGTTAGTTATACTTATACACTTAGTCTTTAATACTGTATTCTGTTGTCAAAAACTATATACACATTAAAAATATCCGACGTTACCTATATTATATAACGTAGTTGCTGATTAAATTTATATATTCTTGTAAAAACACAGGACCATGAAGTTAACACGTTTTTGAAAACATTTAACGCCACATGATGTGGTAGTTTAATAAAATTAATTAAATTTAATAGTCAATTCATTTAATGCCCGGCCATGATTACAAAATACCGAACTCGGCGAATGTTGTGATTTGTATAAATATATTTTTTTTGCATTCATTCGTTATTTCTCAAAAATACATCGTTAGTTGTTACTCTTATAGTCTATAATAATAATAATAATATATCTAACTACATAATTATCTGCGTATACGTTGACGATTGAAAAAAATCATTATTATAAGTACGCGTCGTCATCCATGCGAAGGTTTCTCGACTATCACGTTAAAACACGTACACGGATATAAATTCCGTTGCGAAGTTGTAAAATAAAATATTATTATGTATTAAATTTGTTTGTTTGCTACCGGTTTTGGCTAAAAGTCGTCGTTAGGTTTCAATAACAGAAAGAAAAAAAAATACAGCAAAATATAACGACACACGGGGAAAATACTATGAAAATTACAATACAAAATCATAGAGTTAAATAAATAAAAACATTAAAGAAATCGTGTACACAACGAATTAAATTTTTAATTCAAAGACGACGGCGTATAAAATATTATTCTTAAAATCTATTTTATGTATTCAAAATATTTTTTAATTTATTGTTCAATTAAATTTTTTGTATTATTATTCGTAATCCGTATGCGACGAACAGTGAGTGAATTCGTATACGTATTCACGGAACGAAGAATCCCTCCCAGACCATTAATATATTGAAGGGAATTTTGTAAACTAAAATAATTAGTTATTAATAGTGTAATTGTTTTCTACAAAACGTTTAACAAAATTTAAATTCAGTTTGGGGGGGGGGGAGGTTTATTTCAGAGATTTACATGTCGTTTTATCCAGTGCTTGAATCTGGCGTGGAGACGCAGGGGGGACGGAGTATCCCTTCGAATTTTTCATAACGAAACGCTGAGAACGAAATGGAACGGGCCCAAAACTCCGTTTACAAAATTGTCGAATTAATGAAAATAATAAAAATAACGCATATCGTCGTTATTATTATTGTTATTTTTTTTTTCACACTTTACCATTCGTTTTTTTCCAATATTCAACCGCTGGTCTTACCGATATATAAAATGTATAAACGTTTTCATTTGCCAAATCATTTATTATTATCAATCGTATAACGTGCGGTGTAAGATGACTCGAATAAATGCGGACGTCGAGGAAATAGTAAATTTTCTTTCCTCTCGCCCCAAACAATATAATAATAATAATAATATTATTATTATTATTATTATTTATATAAAAGACTCGTCGTCGTCTTTCAATACATACAAATATACGTTTTTACGTCCGACCGAAAAGGCACCGTTTTCGAGTGAGCGTGCACACGACACCGACGACGAAGAAGAGAATAAAAGAATACCGCGGGCTGGTGGTCGTAACGTTTGTTGAATGGAAACGTTTTTCGACGGGCAGCTGCAGAGTAAATCGCGCAACGTTTGAAATTCCTAAAAGTATAATAGTAAATATAATAATAATCGGTGGTCCCCGATGCCGGTTAATCGTAAATTTTCCGGCCACTAAACTCTCTTCTTCGTTCGAAAAACCGACACGTCTGATTAAATTCGATTAGACGCGAAATACGCGCGCACGTACACCAGCTACGCCGATATATTTTTATTATTATTTGAAGAACGCGGGCGGGCGGCCAGTGTACGACGAAAATGTCTTTTTCGAAACATTTTTAAACACATACGTAATAATGTGTGCGACGTTCGTTTCATACAAGTTACATATAATGAGATTCAGGGACGGCCTTAGGTGTGTCCCTATGTGCCTTATGTGCTCCATTGCAAAACCACTTTGCGCTGTCCCTCGAGGGCGTATTTTAAGGGAATGATGGGGGTAATTCGCCTCCCCTCCATAATCATAAAATATCACATACAAATGTATAAACTTCTTCCCCTCCATATATCTGGTATACGTATATATATATGCGCTCCCGTCGCTCTCGTTTCCATAGTTTTATCGGCATAAGTGTGCGCAGACCTTACTGAAAGGAGTACATTCATCCGTAACACACTCATATGAGTGATATACAATCGCTTAAGCAATAACAACTAATCTGGAAGGGGTCGTCGTCTCGTTTAAGAGCGTTTAAAGACGGAAAAAGTGTCGCGCGAATTGTTTAAATTTCGAAATTGGCGAAGGAAAAGCGTTTTATTTCGAATTATATTTGTTCATACGTTTCGAGTGTTTTACTAATTCCATCTTCCCCGTTCAATTGCTCGTAGGAAAACACTACCATAAAATCGGAACAACGTCTTGCTCTTCGGACGACGCTTTTTGTTGACCAATCGTTGTTCGATTAATTATCGCGTGCTTTTATTGTTGTGACTATTTGCGCAATGATTCATCTCGTCTAAACGTCGCGTTGTTTTAATGCGACGTTTAGAACACTTTTGCTTTGTCCACCGGTCATCCTTTTTATTCTCCTTAAGTACACGTGTCTATCGTTCATTATCATGCGTCGGTTCGTCTTTTTCTTCCTTCTTCTCTCTCTCTCTCTCTCTTTCTGTTTCCACAAAAACATTCCTAAAACTCTCTGTGCTGTCTCAATGGTGATGGGACACTGGTGGTGGTAGTGGTACCTATACGCGGTGTGACACTAGCAGTAGCCGGCGGTACAGTTAATGGCCGGTGCCAACGGATAATTTATCGCGTTCGACCCTCCCGAACGCTGCTGCTGCTGCTGCTGCTGCTAAACATGGCCGGGGCGCACACCACGACAATCGCTGTCGCATGCGCTCATTGAGACGTTGTCGTATTATTATTATTATTGTTATTATTATTATTGTGACGCGTTTTGTCACTGGACACCACGTGTGTCCAGTGGTGTATTTAACAGAGGAACGAATGAGAGAGATACGGATTTCGGCTACTTCTTCTCCCTCGATCCGGTGTTTTCGTTGAAATTTCATTATTACGCGTAATATTACGTACACATCTAAACGATGTATGTATTGTGTAATTATTTGTGTGGGGTCTAACGTGCTCCCTATCCGTTTCAAAATTTCTAGTCGCGCCACTGAAATGCGCGTCGTCTAGGTGTGGGCACAGACACGTAATAATGTGTGTGTTACTGTAACTGTTCGAAAGCCAAATAACACGTGCAATAAGACATATTTTATACTATTAAAAAAAAAAAAGAAAGGAAAATGCGATTTTTAGGAAATTGAATTAAATGTTGTACTTTTTAAAAATTTGTAAACTTATATCGGTAAACCACATTCGAAAGTATACGTGTGCGATTGAAATAATCCGCAATAATAATAATAATAATAATACTGTATGGCAGTGTTTCTTTACTATTTTTATTACGAATACTCATGTATTTACAAAAAAAAGAAAAAAATCATATATATCACTAAATATAATATACTAACATAAATAATCTTTTTTTTTATGCGTCGTTCAATAATTTAATTCTGATAAATATGTATAGATTATTTATTTTACATTAAAATATCTTTACTCCAAAAATATAATACGAATTGACAGTATTATGATAAAATTAATTTTATACGTCTAGGTGTGACTTTAGATATCAACGTATATTTAAAACTGTTATCAATTTACCAAGAAAATTATTTTTGATAATTAATACATTGCCCTCGTAATATTTATTAGTTTACGGACCATCGAAAATATTTTGCGACGCATACATCGCGTGGAAAACACGGTATCGCGCGTTGTATTTGATATTATTGTATTATACCGTACGGGCAAATCATTTTTAAATTTAAAGCAAAACATAAAGAATTTGCGATTCGACGTTATTTCACGTGTTTTAATAACGATAAAAAAAAAATAAAACGATAAAATTCTATCGAAAATAGTTTAACGAGTGTTTATTCGTAAAGACGATTTAAAAGTATTGGACTTTATTTATACGTAAAAACAACGGTGAACTATAATGTTAGAATATTGCAGGAAATGACTGAAATGATAAAATTTGATAATTCAAATGGATTGAATTCGTTTGAATCTTCCGCACTGCGATTTGCACGCGTTGATAATAAATATCGTAAAAACATTGGTGTCACGCGATCGTGGTTATTTCAAATCGTGCGTACGAAATATACGTAATAATTGAGACCAGCAGCAGCAGCAGCAGCAGCAGTCGTGTACGAAATATGATTTGCCGTTTTTTTTTCACGTACGAACGTTTAAATAAAAATCGAAACGTTAATTTATCGAATATAGTTGTATTGAAATATATTCTAATCGAACGCGCGTGCAATTCGTATATAATACGGTTCGTGTGATTTGTGTGTAAAAAAAAAAAAAAAAATGGTCTCTTTTTCTATTCGGCTGTTTTAACACAGCTGGAAAAAGAATGCGCGTGTGAAACAATTTTTTTTTATACATCTAATTATATATCATTCGTCGTTTGTGGCCTGTAATAAACATACGTGTAAAAATATTGTTGGTTGGCGTACACGATTATTATTATTATTATTATTATTATTACTATTTTTATGCGTTAATAAAACAGAAGCCGCGATTACATATAAAAAAAAAAATTGAATTATGTCTATAAAATTTAATTCTAAATTCGAATTGTGTAAAACTTGTTTTAATTTTTATATAAGAATTATAGTTATCCTGAACGTTTTTAATATACTCGTATTTTACAATATAATCCGTGGTGATTTTTTTTTCTTTAATAAACATTTATTAAATATTAATATTTTCTCAATAATAATTTTTTTTTTTTAATTTTAGCTATAAGCTCGTTAGATATTGTTCGTGTCATTTTATAAGACGATGTTAATCCGAAAAAATACTACGGAAAAAACTGAAATTCGATAAAAAAAAAAACGCAATAATTCATATTTTTCTCAGCGCATAAAACGTATGGTAATTGTCGAAACGTAAAATTATTATTAAATAAATAAAGCGCTATACTGCTGCGTGCGACGAACGACGCGATCGCGTCCTGCCGTCTCGACGTCATCATATTTTAATATCATTTAAAAAAACGAATGGATATTTGTCGTTATTGTCAAAAATCGTTTACGATTTTTTCCCCTTTTTAACATTTTCAGCGGAGTTAATTTCAGATGTCTTAAGCACACATTTCTAAACTTTTTAAAGCACACAAACTCGCGAGTTTATGTGATAATTTAAACGATAATTGAATAACAATATTTGTGAATCCGACTACGGGGACATTTTCGTCGGTTTGGCATTGGAGTGCTAAACGCAATTTAGACGTTACGCGTTTATCGATTAAAATTTATTCGCCGTTTAGTTGCGACGGGACATTGTGTTTTGTATTATATTAAAGTGCAATTGTATACACTTGAAACGCGTAGGAATCGTTCGCGCCTCGCCAGACTACTATTTGTTATATAAATATTAGCATAAAAGATTTACGATCGAAACGAAATGATAAACGCCCGCCGCCGAAACGGTGAACACGGTTCGTGTTTTTTTTTTTTTTTTCTTCGTCTGTGGAGGAAATAATAAAGACGCGTTGTTTTAGACGAATTAAAAAAAAAAAAAATGTATATATATAATATTATACATATTATAAATCATTCCGTTTTGCAAACGTGCAGCTACACGTGTCCAGCTTCGGCAGTAATATTCTCTCACAGACGTGTGCCGCCGGTGTATACTACTGCGACGCGTTGGTCCTACGGCCGAATTCACACAGCACTTCCACGCCACTGATTATGTGCGTCACACGGGATACGACCTACACGCGGATCGGTGTAAACGGACAAAAAAAAGAAGAAGAAAAACTCGAAAATACATTTTAATCCGGGACTGTGCAAATCACTCTCGGTACGAATAATAATAATAATAATAATAATAATAATGATAATAATAAAGATACAACGGGCTGCTGCGTGGTGTCGTGAACGCGATAAATCGTTGCGCATTGGATAAAACGATATTGCGCGAAGCTTCGGCGCGTAATTTTGTATTGACTATTAAATAGCGTAGTGAAAAAAAAAGAAAAAAAAATAGCGAAAATTGTTCTCGTTAATATAGGTACTAAGTTATACAACATTTGGTTATAAATATTTTTATTTCTTATTTTTTCGCTCCGCTCGGAACCCGGGGTAATCAACAGATTGTCACAA
The DNA here is from genome assembly GCA_032441825.1 of Chaetogeoica ovagalla. NCBI lineage: Eukaryota > Metazoa > Arthropoda > Insecta > Hemiptera > Aphididae > Chaetogeoica > Chaetogeoica ovagalla. Next base: position 6,218,450 of record CM063723.1, read on the forward strand.
TTAAAAATAATAACGCGTAATGGTAAGCGCAAATGTATCTTATTATTTACGAACGATAATCTCTCCGTTTTACACCTCAAAAATAAGAAATTAGCGTTCTTTTTTTTTTTCATACATTTCAAACATCGAATCGAGGAGAAGAAGAGTCCAAATAAAAATCGTATAGTATATATGTATATAAAAATAAAAAGTCGATTTCTACGAAATAACTCGTTTTATTTTAACGAATACCACCCCCCTCGCGCACTTATGTGGAAAACGGTGTTTTTTTCTTCGGTATTAGAGAACTTAGTGAAAAGCGCTTAAAAACAAAAAACGAATTACTTCGCAAGACGATTCGATAGTGGTGGATGGTATTTGGTAGAGGCCCTGCGTGCTAGCGTGTCGAAACGCTGTGCGCTTGTGGCGGTTGAATCGCGCGAGAAGAAGGAATAGAGAGAGAAGAACAAATAAATAAAAAAATTTTCCCGCTCCCCGGAGATTAATGGCGGAACGCGAAAACCGAGACGTACGTAATATTCATCTCGCCGCGTTTCTCTCTCTCGGGGATTCGACCGGCGCGCGGAGACAATGTCCGTTGACGCGAACGCGCACCCGCCCTCTGTGAACAACGACGAGTAACGGGCGTCTCTCTCTCTCTCTCTCTCACTGTCAAGAGCAAAAAATGAATACTTCTTATGTTCTCCTGTGCGGCCGAATTCCCGGAGGAGGAGGAGGAGGAGGAGAAAAGGTGTCCTTTTTGTAACTGTTTACGAATATAATACCACGGAATATCGTATAAAGCAGCGCACCCGACACGCGTGCGTATCTCCTGAAACCCCGCCGCCGCAATGTGACCAGCGGCGGCAAAACGTTTATCCCGATTAATCGTACGACTGTGGCGTATTATAAGTATACGCGTAATACAATGTTATAACGGCTGTCACGCGTTATTCCTCATTATTATTATTGCCATTATTATTATTATTATTATTGCCATTATTATTATTATTATTATTATTATTATTATTATTATTGCCATTATTATTATTATTATTATTATTGTACGCGACGTCGAACGCTTCTTGTGAGGTCCAGTCGTCTCGCATGCCGCGTCGCCCCCGGGGTCTTGTCCGGCGGTGTTTGCATGTCTCGAAACGCGCCTTCGGGTCCGTGTCGAAAAATAGTGAAAACTTCCACGCGCAGCGTTTCCCACTGGTGGTGGTCGGTCTCGGCTGTCTCCAATAATAACGCTCACAAACGATATAACGCACACAGATTGCCCCCGACGGCTTTTCGCCCGCGTTAAACATCTTCTGCTTATTGAAAATCTTTGCGTGAAACTGCATCACGAATTCGTTTGGCCATTGGGCGCGGACCCGCGATTGTACTGACATATTATAATACATGTCGACCGTGTGAAAACACTCATCGCCGCTGCCGTACTACTGTGAAAGTTTGTCCTTGAGAACTTCTACTATAACTGTCGCCGGCAAAACGGATTTCCGACACAGAGCGAGCTGTCTGTTCGCCCGCGGCTGTAGACGCCGTCGAAACGGACGATGCCTTCGCGATGTATAATATAGGCACGGATCGTTTCACTCGCAGTCTCGTGCCGTGGTGGTGATTTTAGATTTCGAACACCGTTATCATCGATGTATCATCGTTTTCGGGAGCTGAGGAACTCAATCGGACGATGGATGGGGGTTCGTCCATATTAACCGTACGTAATCAATTAAAAAATACCCTATATCATCCGCTGGATTGGAGTCTATGTGTGCAGCTCGTAACGTTCTCTAAACTGCTCGAATAAAATCAGATATCTGTGTAACGTGTCGAATAATGCTGCGCGCAGGACACCTGTTCGCCGGGGATTATCTTGTCCACAGTGGTCGGTGTTATTTGCGGTATACCGAAGTTGTAGCTGTCTTGGCCTTTGGTGAACATGAGAGGGAACTGCGTTGGATTGTACGAACGATAAAGTTTGCGACGCGTTATCGCGATATCCCTGAATCCGCAATATTTTTTGACCAATCAGTTGACCAAACATGCCAAGTCGTTGGAAGATTATAACGACTTCGGTGTTCTGACCGAAATGGCCGTTCATGTTTAGCGTGAATTACAATTTTATAATTATTCTACGGCTGTCGTAATGCTGCACGCGTGATTATTATTGACGCCGGAGAACCTGTTGTAAGGTTTTCAAAACGTCTTTTCAAAGAATTATGCCATAAACTTATTTCGTCGTCTTCGGAATCGATGTTAATTTTTAATATTGTTTTTGAAGTCCTTCGGTCTTGCATTTATTCCAATTAGTAAGTAACTCGTTTAGAGCTTTTGGGGCGACTCGTCGGTATCATTTAGTCTAACCTGTCTATTACTCAAGGGCGTATTTAGGGGGGGGTGATATGGGTGTTAGAACACCTTCCATTGACCGCATTCTGTTATATTTCACTGAACTCCGAACTTACTCACTAGACCGAATTTCTATGAAAATGCGTTCATTATCTGTGCTAACAGAAGTTATTATTTTAGTTATGGTATAGAATTTTTATACACATACACTCACATACTTAATCATTTTCAGTAATAAAATAATTTATATCCATATACGGTATTTGTTAATGTTACCGTAAGTCTATTAAATTTTAAAACACCCCCGTAAAATGAATCCTGGATACGCCACTGCCGTTACTCATTAGAGCAATGAAATATTATGTAGGAACGTAGAGTGTTTAATATTGATCAATACACCGATGCAGGGTATATAACAATACACATCCCGACCAAGGTTATATAGTCTTGTGGACACTTGATGTTTTATAGAGGACCATTACTTTTGCGTCCTCGGTTCGGTCGCCAGTTCGATCGCGTGAAAATGATGCGGACAAAAACGAGAAACCGATTGAATCGCACAACGGTGTCTGACCGTATTTTTTTATGATTCGTAATGTGCGATGTGAAAACAAAAATGTTTATAAAAATATTCACAGAATCGACGGCTGCATGAACGAATTAAACAGATTTACAGATTGACGTGAATTCATTTGTATTCTACGTAACAATATTTTATTGATTGTGCACGTTTTTGCCGTAAACAATAATCGCAAACGTCCCATTGTTCTGTCGTTTCTGTTGTCATTTTTTTTTCTATTTAATTTAAACTAGAAAAATTCGATTTTTTTTTCCAATATCGACGGATCTCAAACGTGACACAACAGACAGGTATAGTGAAATTACTTTTCCTCTCCTTTTTTCTAACTGATAAAAAGCATCGGAATTCCGCGTGTGAACTGCACAACAGAGAATTCAGTAGATTTCCTAAAGATTTTTGGAAAAAATTTTTGTGTAAAATTATAGGCTTCTAGATTTTTAGTTCAAACGTTGAATTTTAGGATTATATTCCGCGTTGATCTTGATTTCCGTTAATCGATATGTTATATGAATAATAATAACTGCTGTTTAACGAAGAAGGCGTTTAGTTTTTTACTGCGAGAATCGACATTAATTTCGTGTAAATATAATTATTGTATTCGCGTTTCTCGTCCTTAATTTTTTCCATTAATAATAATAATAGTAATAATAACAATAACAATAACAATAATAATAATAATAATAATAATAATAATAATAATAATAATAATAATAATAATAATAATAATAATAATAATAAGACATAATGTATAAAAGGAAAACGTGACTGACTGAACTGGACTGGGGAATCTATCAACGCATAGCTCAAACCACTGGACGGATCGGGCTGAAATTTAGCGTACTAGATACACCAGATAATATATGACACGTAGTCATCCGCTAATAAAGGATTTTTGAAAATTCTACGCCTAAAAAGGGCTTAAAATGGGAGTTTTGGAATTCGTAAGAAACTTGCAGGCTGTATGGGAAAGACACCGTGAACCACGAATTATAAAAAAAGAGCTACGCACGAAGATAATGGATATAGTTTCTAAAAATTAAAAAAGAATATTTAAAACGAAATAATCAAACCCAAGTAATACAAGTATATTTTGATAATATTACATTTCACAAATTAACACCTCTAGTACCGGTGAAAACGGGCCAAGCCGGATAATTCGTCTATAATATTATATACGCGTAATTTTATACCTTGTTCGACCTCACACACACACACTACACCAGCGATTCAGATTCGTATCTGCCGTCTCTGTTTATATATTACTACACGTGTCATATTAGAAAAGACGGTCTAAAATTTTAAAATATACGTATAATGTGTATCTGGCGAACATTAAATACATTTATGAGTGTACGTATTAGATAGGCGTATAGTTGAATTTTTTAAACAACGTTCGTATTATAACGATGATACGCGTTTAATGTATTAGATTATATACTGGGTGTTTTTTTTTTTTTACTATTTATTTTATTACTTCAAGAGTATTTTATAAATCATTTTTAAAACATATCCCTCGAACAAATTCAATCTATTGATTTGTGAAAAGGATAATTTATATTGGTTGTTTTTTTTTTTGCTTCGTTCAATCGTTATTCTATAAGTAATATGTGATAAATATTGTAATATTTGTAACATTGTCTTCTTGGAAGCCCCGGTGGCGTAGACGGGATTTTTATTTTGTGAGGCTGGGGCTAATAATTAATTAATTTATATGTTAATAATTAATTAATATAGAAAAAACTGATTGTTTATTCGTTTCGGTGGAAGTTTCATTAAGTCCCTCCATTCTCTGACTACGCCATTGTTGTAACCTTTGTAATTGAGGCTCAAATAAAAAATATACAAAAAAAAAAAAAAAATGGTTGTACCCGTATAAACCGTCTCGAAGAGAGAGTAATTTTTTAATATCTGTACGGAGCTGCTGCAATACCACCTCGTCTTAAATTTAAACGCTTATTATTTCGGCGGAGTACGTTTTAAAATTCTCCGCGTATAAAGTCCAGTAAAAGTCTATTTTTTTTTTTTAATGAAAATCGTACGTTGTTACATTTTAAAATCAAAAGTTAATATAGAACAAATGAGCGGCGGCGGTAAAAGAAAAAACTAGGTATCGTTTAAAAAAAAAAAGAAAAATTATTAATATTTTCTGAGATGAGGTCAGCTGGTTGTTTGCGTGGTTAAACAAAAAAAAAATCCGCCCTGTATATATAAATATATGTATTCGTTAGTAATATAACCGGTCGCAAGCAAGTTTTTTGTATAGGATGTACGCAGTAGAAAGACATTTATCGCCCGAGGAAATCGTGAACTTGAAAAACAGTCGAAATCATATGCCCGCTGATTACGTTTGTAACGCGTGTTTTAACAACAGTGTTAGAATCGGCAGAAATAATAATAATAATAATAATAATTATTAGAATGACGCGAAAATACGATGAGCATATTTTTGCCTAACGAAATGTCTTGTAGAATCGTTCAATTTCGATCGAACATTTCGATTAATTCGAAACATACGATTTTCAACGTAGTACTACGCATTATCGATAATATAAGTAAGACATTATTTAAATACGCGCGTAAATGATTATTGTAGACAGACAGTTTTAATTCAATTCCGTTTCGTTTTGCATGGAACTCTAAGCCGCGTAAACACGCGATATTCACGTGTGTATACGTATATATATTAATTTGGAACACTATGTCCAGAGATGTATGAATGTCTTACCGGCTTGTGGAAACAAACGTAAACGTATTGTTGTGTTTGTTCGTGTGATATAAAATTACGAAACCAGACTGTGCAGACCATCGTTTCGTTTGGGACAATTTAGATTCGTAAATATTTTCTGAAAAAAACGAAAAAAAAAACAAAACAACGGTCCTCCCCTCATCCATCCATTTATTCCAGCGCATAACAGATAGTATTTCGGTCATTAAATTCTGTCGTGATTGTTCCGATGAGATGAAATGTTGTTTGTTGCCCGCGCTGTGGAAACCTGTTAAAAATTAAAATGACAGACGATAATTATTTTGTTCTGTGGCGAAAGCGTGGATTTTACAACAAATTGCACAGAACTGTTGTTATATGACATTTAAATCAACTGTATTAACTGATTGTGATTATAAAATAACGGCTAACACCGAAAATAATGAATGATTCACCTGTGCTACCGTTAGTGTAAAAAAAGTCTACACCGATATTACACTTTTTTAAAACAACGTGTGCGATTACCAAAGTCGTCTTAGGCTGTACAGGGGCCCTCGGGCACACAGAGTTTGGAGACCCTGAAAACTAAGGAGAAAAAGACGTGAATGCTAATGTTCAAAATCTACTTTTGTTAAATTACTATGAATAGTTTTAAATAGTAAAATATTAGTGATGTGATAACTGTTTCAAGAATTGGACTTATTAATTGATCTTTGGAGAATGGTCTCCAGTTTTTCTACTTTATTTTTTTTCTTCGACAAACTTTTAAGCCTCGTTTCTTTTTCTTGTCGTCTAATGGTAAATTTATGTTAAAACTTAAAAAAAATACACATATATATGAATGTTTCTACTATGCAAAGCGTTAATAGCACACAGACATTCTGGATTCAGGGAAGGACTTAAGAACTCTGTTTAAACATTCTGTTAATATTTTCCGCCGATTGTTCGAACCCGAGAAAAAATATTGAACAATTTTTGGACGCATTGCGGAAGTATGTGCTGCTTTTGTAACACATAGTCCCCTTTGAACATTTACCAAATTCAGTAAACGTACGGCACACGGGACAAAAGAAGCGGAATCCGAAGGTTCCAAACGATGTTTTAATCAAATCTAATGCTAAAAAAAAAAGTAATCATTTAAGACTGACAGTGAAATATTTACAGTCAAGAGAGTTCACACCTATACGTTGTAAGGCAACTACGTGAAATTGTATTATTGGAGTCTCTCTTCAGACCCGGAGACCTTGGTTCCGTGCTCCACGTGCCATTAAGATTAAGCACAACTACGCTATTTGAAAACGAACGCTATGGTGTACACTTGTTGTGAAAAACCAGTGCCTGAAAGTTCTTTTTTAAAAATGAATTAGTTCGCGTTCACGTTCCTCCTGCTAAAACCAAACTAAATCCCCTTTCTCGATCCATTGTCGTAAGTAGAAACTTATCGTTCCTCAAAAAATTTAAATTTTTTAAAAATATTCAGAGACAGAATAAAATAATGGAGATGAAACATATGCATGTACACGCCCTTTTTTTGTGTCATTTTTTTCATTTTTTTTTCAAACTCTAAACGTGTATATGTTTAAATATTCAAATTCTAAACAATGAACATGTGCGATCTTCGGTAATTCTCTTAAACCATCGCGTGAATTAACGATAACAAATAATTCACATCAACAATATAATATTATTCTACAAATAATAAATGAAAATTTTTTGTAAAAATAAAATGAAACTCACGGTCCGCGTGAAGTATATGATTATCTGAAATTTACAATCGTTTAATACGTGTATTAATGACTTCTATAAGATAAGTACCATTGTGGGTTTTATTTTTCATCAAAAAAAAAATTACTCGGGTTCTGACTTCAATGAATTGTCAAAAAAAAAAAAAAAAAATTGTTTTCTAAATTCGAAAATTGTTTAAAATTGTATTTAATAAAACATAGATACGAAAAAAAATGTTCGTGTTCCTCCTAAAAAAAAAAAAAAAAAAAGAACGAAATTCTAATACGTTTTATCGTATACAAAAAAAGCAACTTCGTTCCCGAGTCGTTCCTGAAAATTGAACGCAATAAAAAAGAAAACAAAAAAATATATATAAAATATATAAATATATAATAAAAGCGAAAAAAAAACGTGTATCCCTTCCAAGCACTATGAAAAACTATACACTTTTCGTTAAAACCAACAAACTTAAATCATATAACTGCGTGTGTTCTTTCAATTACAGTTCGATTAAAATAATCGAATGTAGCTACTGTTTTCTTGTCGCCGGTCAAGCGCACGCGACCATCTACACAGCATGCAAAACAATATTCCTCCGGACAACGATATATTATTATTATTATTATTATTATTATATATAAATGTATCGCAAATGTCGAGAAAACCGGTTCGCTGCAGGAGCCGTACCGATTGAGTCGTAGTCTTCGTGCGCGATAAATTATTTATAACGTCTACGAGATTGTCATTTTTAATACGATAATATTTTCGCATCGTTTTACACAGTTATATCATATAATACACTGTTGTTTGACAGACATTTGTTGATGACGATATGTGCCTTACAGAGACAATATGAAAGCCGGCGGATCAGAACACTAGACAATCGATTAACAAAATCAACAATTATTGTTTATTGCCCGACAGCAACAAAACGACAATGATAGCGAGTACTGTTGTGGACGTCGTTTAAGCGATTCGCTCGCAAAATGTCTTAGAGGCAAACGATTCGAAGCGGAGCTTTGGTGTCCATATATACTTTGCGGGGAAATTGAAATCGATAATAGAAGAAAATTGTGATTTAAGATTGTCACGATTTTTTTTCTTCGAATATTGTTAGAACAACGTGAACTTGAACAGTTTGACGCCTGATAATAATTGCTATAAATTGTCCGAAATTTGGTGTAAATTTCGAGGCTCTGGTACAAGGCTTGTTTCCGTAGTCCTTCGTGCCGCATTTAAAAACCATTAGGAAAAATCGAAAAATATCGTTCCTAAAATACCACCCCGGCGCAAAAATTCGCTATCGGAAAATGCGTACGAGTGTATTTTTGATGGAGCACTCATTCTTGTCGAAACGTTGTACACACCCCATTGGCAAAACCAACAGTTTCGCTAGGAATCTAAAGAAAAAAAAAATATATATATATAATAACAGTCAGTACGGCGTGCTTTAAGTTTTCAATGCAGAAGAGTTCAGCGAGAACTTCTTGGGAATATTTGTATTTTTCGTCCGATTTTCAGCATAGCTAAACGGTCAATAATCGTCTTCCTGTTGATAACAACCAATTTTAAATGAGTGTTTTATTTAACGTTAAATGAAATAAATAATATTAATCATATCAATCAATTGTATCGTCCGATGTATAAACGAATTACCGATATTTTCATTATTTTTGAGAAATCCGTAATAAAATTGTAGTCATTGACCATTTTCTTCACGTAGAGAATTTGAAGGAACGTGTCAGTGTGCCCGTGTTAATAAATAAATATTGATCAATGCACAATTGACCATTTCATTTTAAAAGGGAGTTTTACGTCCGAATCCTGGTGCCACCGAAAAAACACGCCACTGGTAACGGACGAAGAATTCCAAAATCTTCTCGATAAATTATTAAATAAATAAATAAATCATACGACGACGATCGTAAAGCCGAAATCGCGTCAGCCCTCTCCCTCTCCGACGTTGCGCTAGTATAGTCGTATAATCGCACTGCATTCTTATTGTATTTATTCATGTCGTAAAATTGATTATTAAACAATCAAGGCCAGAAGCCATTTTCAAAAGTCGTAAATACGACTTTTTAACGCAATCAGGAACAAAAAAAAAAAACACTGTAATAATATACAGGCGGTTACATTGTGTCTTTTTTTTTATGGTTCACGAAGCAATGTAAAATATATGTTGTTGAATAATTGAATGTAATATATTATATTATTAGGACAAATGACTTGTAGCATTTGCGCGTTTTATCTGTTTTACACGATCGTAAAAATGGGGGAAAAAAATAGTAGAGTAAGAAACGCGTTACGCGTTATAAAATCAAGAATTTTATTTCGCATAATATATACTAATGCATATTTCGGATATTTCTTTTACACTTTTTGCCGTATATCTCTTCGTTTTTTTTTTTTTTTTAACCTATTTTCACACATTATTTTATAAATCGTAGATAATTATAATAATTAATAATTTTCAATAAAATTGTTTAAATAATAATAATAATGTGTAATATTTCCATAATATGTTTTCGTTTGGATTTAAATGTATTTCGTTGACCGACATACAGTGGTAGTAATGACGGGGTTATATGTGTGTGGGCAAGTATGTGTTATTTAACGTTTTTCCGGGACGTAGGCGGAATAAAAATGTGGTCGCAACACGTGCACGATATTAACAATTTTCGAATAGAATTCTGTGTATATATTTTACTATCGTAAAAAGATCTATTTAACGAGATTATTTTTATATATCGTCAAATAAAATCACTTAGCGTTATTTATTTAGTTTTTTTTTTCTTAAATTTAAATCAATTTTTTTTTTATGAAAATCGCATGTAATTTACTTGAAAGTTTTTTTTTAGTACAATTCAATTTTCGTTGTAATCTGTCCGTCGTTAACGGAAAGTTTATTTAGTGTAGAAAACGATAATAACGGAAAAATGTACAGAAAACGAGTACGGTTCATTACATTTATTTGATAAAAACTACGATTTTTTTTTTTTATTCCTACTTTTTTTTTCGTAGAATTATTTTCTTGTGTTTTAGCATATGCCGTGTAGTGTAATTATGAAAATTTACGATCATTTTAATTAGTCAACCAGGGGAATCAAGTGATAACATTCTGATCAGAAACAGAAAAAGTATTTATAAGTATTTATATCATGACACTACTTATATTAATTGTTTTTGCTGGCTTTTTTTTCTAATAATAATCGATTTGTAAAACCTACAAATGTTTCGAAATTTTCGATTTTGACTGAATGAACATTTGTTGTAGTGTAAAACACACGGATATTCAGTTCGAGTGAAACTTTTTAACAAATTTTTATATGTTTTCGGACACAATATCGGCGATATAATTATTTATTTGTGCTCCGAATATACACTGGCGATTGTCTTTCTACATTTATGTTTTCCACTATTCACGTTCGTGATTAATCGGCGTTTTTCATTTTCGCTTTTCGTAAAAAATACTCTTCATTTATAAATGACAGTGAAAATATGTAGTGACGTCACAAAAAACTATGCGAGCAATAGAACAGATTTCAATAAATATTTTAAAACTCGTCGTAAAATTTTATTATTTTTTTTTTTTTTTTTTTGATATTACGCCAAAAATCTAATAACGCCGCGAGTTGTACTCTGTACATTCTGTGTTCGACGTATAATATCGGATTGTTTTCAATTAACGCGTTTTATTTTTGGTTTGTTTGTTTAATCGAAAATAAATTACACGTAAAAAGACAATTTAAGCTTTAATAGAAAGATAAGCCCGGTAACAGCGTACTTTTTATATTGTTTATGACGAGAGTATCGAATTAAGTTATCAATCATTTAACTCTTCTAATTGAATTAAATCGTTTTGTCTCGGCGCGAAAACGTTATTCGATTTATAAACGCTTAACACTACTCTTATTTTTGTCAACGACCATAGGCCGGAAATAATATTGAAATTCAACGCGTTTAATAAACACACGTGAAATTGTAAACAAATATTAGAGTACTTTAAATGTTATATTGGTGTATTGCAGTGTAATATAACTAAAATTTGTATTTTAAAATCGAAAAGTATCTACAGTATCTATTTACAGGTATCGAACTGCAGTATACTACGGTCGTCTGTAAATATATATATAAAATATGTATGTAAAATAAAAACCAAGAACCAACGAAATCGCTTTGATTAAAAGACAGAATTAAACGCGACAGTTTTATTAAAAAAAAAAAAATTAAAAAATAACAGAGTTGTATTTAAATAATATTTAAAAATTGCCGTTTTCGCAAATCGAATGTGTCCGATTCAACGGACTATTGGTATCGTGTTGAACGCATTCCCTGAGCACACCCATCCGACATGTTTTTTTTTGTCTCATTGCAGTGCTTCTAGTCCAAATCTTTACAAAAATTCGACGAACATCAACAATTTATTGTCAGTCGTTATCACGGTATCAAATATATCGTGTATATTCACAATGTCGCTGAAATATTACCGTAGACCTTGCAGTACTAATACAGTTTTAAAACGTTCATATATGCAAACTTTTGCACTATCACATTGATTTTATAATAATGATAACAGTATTGTATAACAATCGTCAATAATAGGATGATGAACAATTCGGTTTTCTCATATAAATGATTTCAATAATTTTCCAATCTCATGTACCTACACCATCTCGTCACGCGTCATGTAGTAATAATATCGTCGATGAAATTTAATTATTATTTACAAGTAAAAAAAAAAAAAAAAAAAATGCACTTTTTACAATTTTTCCAAGGGTGTTGGACGCGTCGTTAATTGTTTTAAGGATTTCATAATCAATTGAAATGCGTTTATTATTTTTAATTCCACGTGTGTTTCTGCACTGGATTCCGGTTTGTTCGCAACGAGATTTTCAAGTAAATCTAACTACACGAATTATTCGCACGTGTTTATTGAAGCGTAATCACTAGGAAGATAGAGGGGAATACGGTACGTGGATGGGCTTTCTTTTTTACATAACGTATTATGCAAACGTATAACAAGTAATAATAATTAAAAACAACGAAAAATAATAATTTTTGATTAACGAAATTCGACAGTATTTATTTATCATCATAATTCGATGTATGTAATAGGTGGTACTCCTCAGTTTGTTAACTATACGAACTGGTATGAGCGTGGTGAGATTTGGCGACCAGAGAAATGTACACCCGTTTTCAGACGATCAAGTAAAAACAGATGAAGTGTCAATAGGAATCGGTGGCGCTGAAAAACCGAGAAAATTAGAAATTTCGTTATGAAAAATGTCGGTTTTTAATAATAATAATAATAATAATAATAATAATAATAATAATAATAATAGGCAACGGTGAAATAGTGGAAGAATTCGTGAGGTTTCTTTCGAAGAACATCGGGGATACGTAATATTTTATATTCGTTTAACTTAGAGCGAAAACGATTTTTTTCCCTCCTGCGTATAGAAATATTTTATCAGTTTATTAACCCGTGGAACAAAACGTCTACACAGAACGTTCAACGCTCACCAGTAACGATTTTATCTTATCTTTTTTTTTCGTCGCGAGTTTATTATATATATATAAAAAAAAACTAAATTTCGACTATTTTTACATTAGACACTTTTCCGGACGCGTACGAAGTAAAAATTTAGCGGCGATTGCCAATAATAATAATACCGTACATGTACGCATAATATATATAGGTACAAAAATGAATAAACGATGATAATTCTTTAATATATTATTGAGTTTATTATACGATCGTCACGTCCAGTCATTCCAGTTTATTTTTTTTTCTCTACTCATCCTCCGTTAAGACGATTCGGTTTTTTTTTCTTCTCCGGTTCGCTCGTCCGCAAAATACACTGGGTGTCGTCTGTACACGCGCGTTTCTTTTTTTTCAAAATCTACGTTTCTTTTTCTTTTTCACATCGCTTTCATCTTTCATCTCAACGTTTGTCGCCGAGAATTCGGAGAGAAGAACCACCGTTCACGGCATCTCGTCTCGTATTTTTCGTCAAATATCCTCTGACAAATAGCCGATAACGGTTACCGGTTAATAGTTTACGGAATTTTTTTTATCTCTTTATTCGACTTCAATCGCGTGTAAAAGTAAGCGAAATCCTGCATTCGATTGTGCGCGGACAGACATCGCAGACGGTTTTAAATAAACATTTTCGATATTTTCGGTTTCGATCCGACGCGACTGCGGCAGTTTTCATTTGATGCTGGTATTAGCGGTGACGGACGTGAGAGGCTACGGAGTCGTTACCCCTTGTTTTTTAACACGTTTCGATGTCATTTTTCTAATTGTTCGTGCGCGAAACGTCTGGTGCCCGTTTTCACACATTTATATTCGGAATTTTGTCGATTTCGTGTTTTACGATAATATAGAGAAGTTTTGTGACTCGCGACAAACACAATCACGTTTCGTCCGATTACATATTTACGCTGGGTCGGTGTGTTTGGAATTGGATACGAAGTGAGGTGAAGCATATCGTCTAAAATCGTCATTTACGGACACCGGACTTATTCTAAATTATTATTGCTTTTTAATTCTTGTCGTGACGTTTTCGTTCGACTACGCCGCGTACTCAACCGTCTGAATAAAAATCGAAGTGTATCTACGCTTTACGTAGACGCATCGCCGCGGTACACGTGGTCTTGTGGTTGTTGAACTCCAGTCGTCGTGTAATGGAACGTTTACTTTTACTCGTTTTCACCTCCGCTTTAACGTCACGTGATTGATGGCGTTACTTCCGTAATAGTTTTGCCGAGACATGTCGGAAACGAACGCAAACGCTAAAAGTCCTATTTAATAATAATAATACTGCGTATATAATATACATGACACTTCGTATTAAACACAGTGTCGGCCGTCTCTACAAGCAAAACCGTCGCGCGCCATAAAATATCGTTAGGTAAAAATATTGTTACTCGATATTATTATCGTGTCCGGCGCGTCACGTCACACGCGTCACAGAGTACCACACCGTCGCGGTTGGCCGTCGGCGCCGTATATTACAAACGTATATTACGTATTATACGCCGTAAACGTATTAATTATTACATTAATAATTATATATTATTAACGTAACAATTACACATTACACCTAATTACCTGATTTTTGTTTTCAACCCGTACGTTCCACTTGCACACTAAAACCGCGGTGGTCGCACGCCATTTGCGCGTCTACTCGTTTATACGTACGTATATTGTCATAATGTATTGAGCGTAATCGGTTGTACTCGGTAGATTCCAGTTGAGGCTGGACGTACGGTGCGAAGCCGAAACGTATTCTTCGATCATGGACGAGAACCCAGTTGGTAAAAGACCGCCGGAGAGACCCCGATTGACGGGCGGCGGGAGGGAGGAGGATATTATTGGAAAAGACGTGAATGGAGGACCGGATTGGAGAACGTGAGCGGCTGATTAGGGATGGTTGGAGAATCGGGTGTGTGACGGGATGGTCTTGATGGCCGACAGGCCAGAGAACAAGAAGAATCTCCCGTGACCTCTGTCCGTTCCGGCTCCTCGTACACCTGTTAATATTACCGCGTTAATATTACCTACCAGTTCATACCAGTTCAGCCCTACACCGCTGTTTGCGTCGATCGATCGCCGCGGTTCATCTGTTCGTTCACACTCATCCGACTCACCGTCTCCAGTGCATGTCTTTCACCATCGTTTTACGATCCGAATCCCACGTTCACACAACGCGCCAGACAGACGTTCAGAGCAGTGTAATGATTTCTCTGCGACGTGAATAGTTTGGCATTTTTTTTTCCTTTTTTTTTATCTCTCGGACGTATTACGGTCCAACCCGTCGAAACCGTGCTTCTTAGAAACGTGGGAATTCGTCCACTCGATCGACCTCGTGATTGTATACTATCGACTACTACGTTTCAAGAGCTTCCTGACACATAACTTTGTTAATTCTCATCTGGAAGGTAACACGGGCGTCTCTTCTGTTTCGTCTGTATACCTTTACTCTCAGTTAACATTACAATAACCTACGCCAAACTGATCATCCTGGTGATTTACGTCCACGGTTAGATTATTATTATTATTATTATTATTATTATTATTATTAGATTTTTATTGTATTTGTTTTATAAATATGGTTTGTCGGTGTTCGGATGACGGATTCTGTGACAATTACGTATAATTAGGCGTTATTAGCACTTGTTATTTGAAATCGCTTTCATTATTCAATTCAATTATAAGTACAGTTAATTGATCAACGACAATATGTTCAAGATGACAGTCCTTGTTAATAATCAACGCATTTTGGTACCGATATAAAATACCACGGTATCGATACAAAATAAATTGTGATAAGACAAATATGATATATTCTATGAATAGCTCTTGTCCTCGGGTATTTGTCATTTTGATAATCTGACCTTGTGACATCTTGTTTGTTGTTCGACATCAATTCAAGTTTCGACGACGATTCAGCCAGTGAATGCGTTTTTTGGTATCGACAGATTGGAACATTTTCAACTCTCAGGAGTGTTAAAACGTGGCTGCAATCATCAAGAAGTATAACCGAAGGTGATAGGCCGTCTAATTTGTTTTCGGACGTATAAAAAATAATTTTGTTTAACAAATAAATAATAAAAGAGTAGAATCTGTAATTTGAAGAGTCGTTTTTTTTCTTTTTTTTTTCAATCTCTGAGGTATTTGGAAGTCATGGTGCCTATCTCCGAATAAGTTCTCGAAGGCGTGCCTGTCAGTAGACAATTATTGTTTCTAGTTGGTACTTTATTGGACAGGTTTTTCGATTGCCCCCCTCCGGTAATTTCCTTAAGCGTGAGAAAAAACGTACGCCTACGGATTGCGTCCTAGTTGCCGGGCAGTTCACGGGTAGTACACTTAATAAGTTACAAAAATGTTCCTCTTTTTTAACATTCAGAGAAGGAGTGTCTAGAATACACAGGTTCACGTCATTTATAATCGTAAATAAATAATAATATTGAAAAAAAAACTTTTCAATTTGTCTATTTTGATATTTTCTAAATAGGGAGTTTTTTTTTGATTACGATTACGGTTATTCTCGTTTTTCGCTGTTTTATACGTCTTCGACATTGGATAATTTTTTTTTTTTTAGTTTTTCAATCAGTATAAAATAATAAAAACAATGAAAAAGAAAATAATTCCGAAACGGCGGAACGCTCTCACCGGTTAAATTACAGTCGACAAAATATTCGTTTTAAACGATTTTTTTTTTTTTTTATTAAGATTTCAAAACGTAACACTTGCGTATATATTATATATGTTAAAAATGTTATTATTACTTAAATATATTAAACAAATTTTCTCATAACGCCGAAAGAGCTTGCTCAAACTTTGTTTTTATAACGATTAGAAACTCTAGCGCGGGAACCGATCGTTCGAAGATTGGAAAATGATTAACGTTCTTAATACATCGCGAGAGAACGTCTTACTTAACTGTTGTCATCATACTACTGCAGTCAAAGTATTAAAAAGTAAAAACACTAGATTTTGTGTGTATTGTACACGATTTAGGGTCCATCAAGAAAAAAATGAATGTTTTACGCGTTTAATGAGACTCGTATAAATAATATCATTTTTTTCTTTTGTTATTACGTTTTAATTTGATTTTTTAACGAGAAAAAATTAATTTCTTCCGTTTGATATCGATTTTTTTTTTTTTCAATAAACTATTTAAATAAGTGAAAACGTTTGACATCGCGATGATAATAACGACCAAAAAAAAAAAAAAAAAACGTTAAATTTTGTACGGTTTTGTGATTAGACACTGGAGAGGGAAAAAAATAAGGAGTTCGATTTTTAAAAGCCCGTTTCAGTGTATTTATCCAGACCGGAGTCAACGATAATAATAATAAAGTTTGTATACATTTTTTAAAATATTCATACGAAGAATAAATTAGTGTCTATTACACGGGTCATTATGTGCGTGATATAGTAATTAATTATCGACAATATTATTCGTGTAACGTGTACAATATATTATAATATGTTACGATATTCGGCGGAGTCGATTTAAATAATAATTTTCGGTTTATACGCGCGCACGGAGGGTGGGCGCTCGGGCCGGATCACTCTCTATTTCTGTTTCTCTCTTATTCTTATGCTCTACTACTATTCCTCTTCGCGTTTCTCACTCTCCGTCTTAATAACAAACAATAATCGTCGTAATACCGCTATTTATACTCGGTACACACAATGCTTAATATGTATTTATTTTGTGTGTGCGTGTGTGTATAAGTGTAATATGTCTCTTCGTCGTGCGACTGTCGCGGCGCGGATGCTGTACCGACACGTTGGATCCACGTGATATTCAACGAAATCACGTAACAACAACAATAATAATAATAATAATATATTAAAAGAGGCGTCGTATAAACGACGAGACGCAGACACCCCTTGCTGCTGCTGCTCGTGTAAATCAACGGATGATACCTCACCACCGCTGCTGTACCGGACGGTTTTTTCATATTTCATCGCGGACAAAGTGTCTGCTGTGGTCTTACAGTACTTTATAGGAGATTTATAAAAAAAAAAAAAAATATCCGCTTGGATCATACGTCGATTCTCGAAATACGTATACAGACAAAAATACGTCCTAAGAACAGTAAAAAAAAAAAACAGCGACGAAACAATGTTTTTCTAATTATTATGAATCGTAGTAGTCGCGGTGATAACACTGTCAATACTACTTAGAAATCAGATTACAATATTAATGTTAACTGATGAAATTGCAACGTGAACGATTTTTGAAAAACGCGAAATAATTGTGAGTGGATCAATTATATTTGTCGTGAGAACAAAAAAAAAAAAATAATAATAAAAAAATGTTTAAGTAAACTTATATTAATTCAAATAAGACAATATTGATAAATTATAATTATATTTCGTATCTATTATTTATTCTTGGCTTTACAATCATTTCGCTGAGTACATAATATCGTTGAGATGTATCCGGCGGTGGCAAATTTTTTTATGGACTACTCCGGCGTAGCCATTCCGTTCAATTCCGATTTTAACGAACATTTTTTAGCATTTATACAATAAATAAAGCTGGTCAGCGTCCGCGAAACCGTATCTCGTTCTAGTATTCAGCCGGTTGATATACGAACGCACATCCATCACGTGGCCACGTTTTTTCGACCAAATCGTGTTAACACATCGCTGACCGTCCGATACGTACGAATTTCAATCGAAAACACTTATATTTTGTTTCATTCCGCTAATAGAAGAAAAAAAAAAAAGAGACGAATTCGACGTTCAAATCCCGTCCGCGATTACGTCACTGTTGTCGCGGGAATGTATTTCTCGTAACTCGATCAATTCTACTATGCCGTCGTAGTGTGCGACGCACTATTTTTACTACGTCAACTCGAAACGTTCTCGCAATATTAACGTTGACATATTATGCGACGTGAAATATTTAACTTGTCGCTGTTTTATAATCGTAAAACGATTATTGTATTATATTTATGGTGACCTAACGGCGCGTGTGGTTTCGTATTAATTTTTGATCTTTGGATTATAATCTCGCGTTCGGAATAATTGACGAACAATACATTTCTTTTCACTGTGTGTGTTACGAAATCGGATAATACGTTTGGACGTTGAACAACGACGACGGCGTTATATTAGCATTTTTTTTTTTTTTTTTTTTTTTTTTGTAAAAGGAAAACGTTACATTTTAAACGGCACCGCTGAAGCGCGATAATAATTAGTCGTTATAAAATATTGTTGTTCGTATACTTTTCTTTTACCGAACAAAAAAAAAAAATAACAAATTTTATAGTTAGAAGATAAAAAAAAAAAAAGAAGAAAATTGTTAAAAATATCACGTGAGAATATAATATATATTATAATATAGTGTTTTAGACGTGTGTACGAGTGAATAAAAGTAGCGCCACGTACAATAAACATAAATAATTTCACTCGCGTACGCGAGTAATTAAATATAAAATCTTTTTTTTTTTTTTTTTTGTTTACGTAAACTAATGGTACGTATAATACAACTCGTTTTTTTCCCCCGAAGTAAAACGCGCATTTCTTTACACATACACACAGAGTTTAATCGGAATAATTTTATTGACGCGCTTAATTTTCCATATTTTATATCGTATATACGCGTTTGTAAAACACTCGAACACACACGGAACAGCACATTAAGATACGCCTAAAACGTTTTCTCCCGGCGCGATTCGTTTCCAACACGGTTTTACACAACATAGCACTTTTCTTAGGGGGAACAAAAAAAAACACACACACACACACACACAGTTCTCGTAAGAATTATTACATATTATGGTGAGCGTTTTCTAAATAACTATATCTTAAAGACAACGCGATAAGTACGAGTACGCCGCGGCGACACACCTCTATGTTTTGTGTATATCTACTATACATTTATGTTACATTTCGGTACGAGGACGAGCGGTATTTGAGATTCTGTCGAGGAGGAGGAGACTTTGGAAATCGCTTGCTTCTCGGGCGTCCTAAAAACAAAAAAAAATCGCCGTTGCAGTCATTCGTCCAACACGTTTTCTCTATTAAAAAAAAAACGTATTATCGTATGTCGTCGTCGTCATCATGGTGTTATTATAGACTTTGATGAAGGCTCTAATTTTTCGGAGGCTGGGTTTCTTTTTGCGATTTACATCGAACATTACTCCCGTACCGAGTCGATTTTTATCAGTCCACTTGGTTTGCACCACTAAAAAACGAATACCACCGCCCCAATCGTCGTCCGTTACTTAATTCGCGTATTAATTTTAACCTCTTCCGGCATACGGTTCCTTAGGCGTGTTCTCGTCACTCGTTTTAACGAACGTGAAACGTCCGTTCGAGAGAGACACGAGTAGCGTATAAAATATAATATTTCAAAGAGAAAACGAATGTTTCAAATGGGGTTGTTGTCTTTCCCCCCCCCGCGTTGTGAGCGTTTCGATCGTGGCCAATCGATTTGTTAATTGCACGCGCGAACAGAACTCGACTTAAAAAAAAAAAAAAACGCTCAAAGTAAATTGATAAACGATTGACGGTGCGATGTGATAACACCACGTATGGTCTTACGGATACAATTCAATGGTCCGTGCCCGTGCGGTAATTACCGATCTTTTTATACCGCGGTTATTAACAGTTTGTCAACGTTGTCATTTTGAAAATCCGCGTTCACGCGTCTGAAAATAGTAACGTTTACCCCCGCCACCGGGTAAGCAAGACGTAGATTTTCTATCGTCAACAATCGTTTTCGTGTACGCGGTCAAAACGATTAAAAAGAAAAAAAAACCGCGATTTTCATCGACTTTATAAAAATAAAAGAAATGTGTGTAAAGAAAGCGTTAAAAAAAAATGTCTTTCGAGAGACATCCCTTTAATCTCCTCTTTCTTTTAAACACGTCACTACGGAGGACGTGAGCGCGAGTTTGTGCATTATTTCCATACCAATGTATAACTGCTCTTAAACGATATAACGGTACAATCACCGGTTTGTTTGAAACATATATATAAAAAAAAAAAAAAAAAATGAAAAAAAATCCGTACTTATTCCGATCATTAGTCATATTCATTTTTGATCGGATTATCATTACCCCCGCGCGTAACGTGTTATACGTATAATACGGATATTATTATTATTATTATAATATTCTATTCTCCGAACGTTTCGAAATCCGTAATATATACCACAATTACACATGGAAATAAAAATACTGTGTGTACTTTACGTTCGTATTTCAAAAGACGCGCGCGCCCGGCTATTGTTATCCGGTGCGTTGATGAACGCAAAACGACGACGACGACGACAAATCGGTAGAACGTGTATCGTTTAAAGTCATGAGTGTGTCCGAAGAGAAAATCGTTCAGATTACAACATTCGGGGCAGAATAATAAATCGATGGCGGCTTTAATGCTTTTAGTACACTGGTACAGTGTACGACGACAAACTCGTGTGTGTATTGTGTAGAAACACATATATATATATATATATATAATAAGTGTGTAAAATATTATAAATTTGTCAACAACGCGCGCGTCGTTAGTATTTATTATATTCTTTCTTTTCATTATTATTATTATTATTAATATTATTTTATTTTCGACGATGCGCGTTTTAATATAATAAATCCGACGGTTTATTTCCCCGCGGGGAGAGAGACTGCCGCGAGCAATGTACGACCGTGCGGATAAACGTCGTCGTCGTCGTGTAACCGTTACCGCGGTACTGTCGGCGGCGGCCGCGGGGCATACCCCGCGTGTGTCGCCGGCAACAACGATTTCACGTATTTATTTATTTTTTTTTCTCTTCTGTCACGGAACGCCTTCTGGATTTTTCTATTATTTTTCCACAAAGCCCGTGTAATTCGATCTGGTAATCGTGAATAACTCGACGACGTAACGTGATTTCGTGAGAGGAGGAGGAGGAGAAGAGAACAATTTCTTAAAAAAGAAACTAAATAAACACACGGGGGTAACGTACGAAATACGCTATTGCGCCGCGTAGTTTGTTGTGTTTTCAATTTCGGCGGTCCCGACGTAGAAGGAAAAAAAACACGAACATTACATACTTGACCGTTCCCGTTCGCATGCGCGCCTCAGGCGTATTAATTACTATGCATACGTTTTTTTGTTTTTTGTTTTACTAAAAAAATAAAAAACTATTTAATGGGAAAAATTCGAATAACGTACCGTTTTTAAAAGGAACAATCGGCGGAACGCGCGTCAAAAAAGAGCGCCGGGCGAATATTACGGTAATTCAAACATTTAACACCGTCGTCGTATACGCTGTTTATTTATGCCGTCAATTATTATTATTATTATTATTATTATTATTATTATTATTATTATTATTATTATTAATTTGTCAATACGATTGTTTCACAAATGTCCAACGAGAAACGTCTGTAATCTCGTCACTGCCGAACAGCACGTTCTTTTAAAATTATACAACATTTGATTCGGTGAAATTCGCGCTGCGCATTTGCACGAACTTATCGGGATCGGACTTTGGGGTGGTTCGTTCGGAGATACCGAATTCGTAACTTTCATTTTTTTTTTTTTGTTTTTTGTCTCGAACGGTGTAAAAAATTCGTAAATATCGATGAAAGGTAATGTCGAGTCATAAACTATAGTTTTTTTTTTTTACAAAAATTAAAAATTGAAATCGTCTTTTTCCATAAATTATTTTTTGACGTTTCCGCAAATGTATGTGCGAATCAAAACGCTTTCGCTTAAGCGGTGTGTCACCGCGACGCTCCGTTCAATTTTAACCTTGCTTGTATCGGTTGGTCTTGGATGCCGATCTTTGAAAATCATGATACGCTGTGTTAATAATTCAATTTCAGTTTCTACCGCCGAGAACGTTGACGATTTCCGGATTTTAAAATATTACTTTTACCGATTAAATGCCGAACGTCAATAATAATAATAATAATAATAATGTTTTACAACTGTAATACGGTGTACGAGAAAATAGATTTTACACACACGTTTGGTTTTTTTAAAATTACGATGCGTATATATTTATTTACTCGCACGAAATGAACTGCGCAAAATCGATCGGTCAAGTGTGCGGGATTATCTAACTTTTCTAAATGCGCACAAAATGTGTGCTCTAGAATCGCGGTTTAGAACATGTCCTACTCTGACCGTAAGACAGACGATGAGACGACAAAATGCGTGTAACGAATAGCGTCCTATGTTAATGCGAACGTAACCGGCCAGTTTCGTTCGTATTTGCCCGTATATATCATTTCTCTTCTTCTTTTGTCTTTCCGCGCGTATTTTTCGTATATTCACGTGTATTTTTGTTTATTGATTAATCGTACACGAGAACCACGCACAGCGTTTATTCGTGTACGCTTTTTTACCTCCTCCGTAATGTACCGATAAAAATCGAAAGATATTTTTCGTTCGAGCTGCAAAGCGTAGAGGAAAACCGGTAAAAACATAAGTACAACGCGATTTTAAACAAAACATAGCCAAGCGCGTCGGGACTCGCGGATTTGCCTAATCCCGAGACGCGATATTCGTGTGCGGCGTGCGTGAAAAAAAGGAAAAACTTATGAGTGCGTACGAGGACCCGGTGCGGCTACTGGATCATCAGGCGTCGGGTCTTCGGAGTCCGCGGTGCACACAGCGCCGGTGTCAATTTTTATTAAAATTCCTCGGCCCCGTTTCGAGATCGGAACAATACTTTTGGATCCAGATAATAACGTACGGAGTGTTTTATTTTATTTCTCTCCCCCGTAAATTCAAATGTGTGTATTTACAGCGGCACACACGTTCCTATAACCGGTTATTTACGCACGGAATACACTATTTTTCCAACCGCGCAATATAACTTATGCGTTTAATATTCTAATCGATTTCGAACAGGCGCCTCCTTTTTTATTTTTCTACTCTCTTTTTTTTATACCGACAATTTTTTTTTATTATTATTATTCTCTCGCTGCGTATCGCATTGTGTACGACCGCCCCCGACGCCGCGTACGTTCGTCTGAATATTAATATTATTATTATTATGTGGATGTGGTCGTTAAAGAACTCGGAAGGATTGAATAATAACGGGATGAGGAGGAAGGGATAGGGGAAGAACCGTCGTCCGACTCGCCTGTCTCATATCTCAACAGAATTCTCCTCCTACGACGTGACCGACACCATTGGTATTTATTTATTTATTTTTTTTTTTTTTTTACGTTTTTCGCCGTCTTATGTGATTGTATGATATGTAATATCGAACGGATTGAAATCTCGCTTTGGCCTATTGGCCCTGGTATATAACCGAAAATTACCTATTATAACGGTTTAACAAAATTCGTAATTCTGCGCACATTTCGATTCAGAACATTTTATTGTTCAGATATTTTAGATTTACCGCGCAAATACGTTTATACTGTATAATTACTATTAACGAGTCGGTCACAATTAAAGCCTCTCACTGCAGCAGTTCTTGTTTGAAAATGCGTTCCTGAATAAATATTCGTTAAAAAAACACGAAGTCATTCGACTTTTCATTTACCATTTCGTGTTATTGAAAAATTTAACAACAATGTACGGAGATTTTTATATACATATATATTTGTTATTTATAGAAATAATCTACCAATAAAAGTCGTTGAAAAGTTTGAATAATATGTGTACTTAACGTATTTCATCGTTCCAATGTATGATTATTTAATTTATTCGGCTTAACGTTTTATTATTTTTAAACGACGTGTGTATAATAATATATTTAGCGAATACAGTGGCGTGTAGTGTTTGCTGGATGATTAATTACTTAAATTCCATATTTATACGCACGAATGATATTGTAAATTCTGTTTAATTATGTTTACTACGAAACTGTTCGTCATAATTGGCGGAATTTCAGCAGACAAATCTGTACAATAACGTGTAAGATCTTGTAGAAAAAAATTTAAAAAAAATTGTCGATCGTTGGACGCTGGAATAACGCGTATGTTTACACATACAGTGCAATGTTTTTTTTTTGTCCTTGTAATCGCTCCCTCTCTCGGTAAAAAGTACTTTTTTTCAGTTCTGTTATAACCTAAGGAGATGTTCGATTTGTTAACAAATGTAAAGTAGTCGCAATGTATGTAAAAAATACTAATATACGCACGATACGCTAATATTTACTGTTATTCGTCTCGGATGTTTATATTATTATTATTTTTATTATTATTATTATTATTATTATATGGGTTACAACACGAGGATCGAAGAATGAAAAAAATAAATAAATAAAATACTGTACGTGCATTACGCAGCGATTGATGTACGCGTTTTAATATTAGACGGTTTAATGTACGAGTCGTTGGAATTTCGATAACATTATTATACGATTTTGTTGGATCGTCAAAAAAAAAAAAAAATTATTTCTTTGGCGCCGCTTTATCGCGTTAATTTAGTATTTTTAACCACGCAGTTAATAATCGTTTCGTAATCGCTAAAGAGAATAATCGTATGTATACGTTTATGCGAAACGTGTCACATATTATGCACATATAATCGGCAGCGGTTTTTTTCTTCTTTTTACTCGTTGTAACAATAAAATTTGTTTAATTTCGATTTTTTCCCCCTTTTTTTTTCGTTTCAGTTATCCTGCAAAGAGCTTCGGTGAACATGGGACAGCTGAAAATCCAAGGCGTGGCGACTTGTATGTACTTGTGCATGGACGCCTGCGGTTTACTATACGGCTCGGTAAGGAACGCGGACATTTTTTTTTTTTTTTTCGGCGGTAGAATATCATCGAATTTTTATCGTAACATTATATTATTTTTTTTTTCTGTACATTTACGAAATGGCTAATAACACGCGCGCACACATGAATACGATAAGTGTAATATATATATATACAGACGAGTGTGGTGGCTTGCGGCGGGTGTGTGGAAATATATTTTTTATTTTTACCGTGGTGCGTACGCGGGAACGACGATAAAAACGATATTGGCCTTTCGCCGGTATTACGAATAAGCGCTGTAGAGGGAAACGCTCGCGCGTTTTCATAGTGTTTTTCGTCATCATATTATTACGGTGTGCTTTTGTTTTTTTTTTTTTTTTTAAACAACTCGACAATATTCCCCCTTAGTCGTCGTGCAACAACTGGCCGTTATTTGTATTTCTCTGCTCTATTGGTACCGAAACACGCGCTGAACTCATCGTAAACATAATTCGACTCTCCGATAGATCCGTTCCGGTCGATAAACCGCCTACGGATATCGTGTGGATGGATGCCTACTACTATAATAATGCGACTACACGCTCCGTGCGCGGTTTTTATTATTTCTTTTCGGATGCGTCTGTCGATAATAAATATCCGATCGACAAATTTCTTGTTCGCGTTTTTCTGTAATCTCACGTATATTTTCTCTCGCGGCCGACGACAATATTTTACGAAAAGCTGCGCTGCTATTTGTCGTCATCGCGCGGGATTTCGAGACGACGTCTGTTTCCGATACGACAGTGATATTCGGCGCGCACACCACCGGTTTTTACACGAAAACTGCGTGCAACTCGGTATCTCGATTTGCCGTAGCAGTCGGACTTGATTTCGAATGAAAATCGTTGTGAATCAAACCAAAACCAAAAAAAAAGCGGAAAGAAACGCGTACGATTTGCGTTCCGGCCGGTGTCTGTGAAGTAGGTACACACACACACAATATCGCTCGCGCGTAGCTCGTATTATACGAAATCGTTCGTACCGAGAACGTTTTTGACGGGTTACATTTTATATTCCCTGTCGTTTTTCGGCCGGTGGCGGAAAGCTGAGACGGAACCGGCAATTGTCTAGATACATTGCGCGAATTCCGTTGACGATTGACTATGATGATATCGTATTCGCGTACACCGCACTGTGCGAATCCGTTTACGTATAGCCGATGGATATGTAATACAATTTTAAAACGATCGCCGTTAAAACACTGTGTTAACACAACAAATTGTTGTTGACTCGGAAAGACATTTTTTCTTCTTCTAATATTGTTGTTCGATTCAATTTGAATTGTCAAAACGATGCGCTGGTTCCGGCACGTGCGATGATTACGTACGGATAACAAATTGTTAACCAAACGGAATTCGCTACGTCTCGTGTGTGTGTGTGTACGTAGGTAAAACGAAATCCGTTCGTATGCGGTGAAAATATGTAATGTGGTGGCATGTAATATATTTTTATTACTTTGGAATATATTACGGTTATTATAACACGTTCTACGTGAGATTAAATGTAGATTGCATACAGGTTGGGTATATCGTTTTATATAAAATAATCGTTCTTAAAAAAAAAAAAAAAAATTGTACACATAAATTACGCGCGTTTTTATATATCGTTTACGGTGTGGCCTATAGAATATTTTTCCCCAATAAATAACAACGAATTTCGCCCGTGTTTTATTATTTCATTTCGAAACGTGTAATTCGTCTAGTTATTATTATTATTATTATTATTACATTCGTATTTACAACGAAACGTAACCGCGGTTTGAAATCTTCTGCCGCTGTATTTCGGCATAGCAGCCGTACAATAATATTTATTAACCAATAGACTCATACGTTTAAGAATAGTAAAATGTTTTACACTTTTGATATTTCGCTTTACGGTCTATACTTCGATTTATTCACGATAATTTACTATCGAATTTAAATTCGTCAACACACACAAAAAAAAAAAAAAAAAATACTTTTAATTTTAATACGTTTTTTAATATTGAAAATTAAATTAATTTTATCGAGACGATACGCCTATTTTTTTTTTTTTTATATATATAATTAATATTATATCAGCAATGACTTTAGGTGCGCGTACTCTAATTAAGTCGATTGTATGTCTTTCCGTATTCAAATCCGTCTTGTCCCTCGTGCTACTACTGTACAGTCTTCTGAACTCTATTGATGCGTGCATCGGTGTAAAACTATTCGAACACTTCTTATATTTCAAACACTTCTCACGGGTGTTTGTATTTGAAAACAAGCATTTCGTTTCAAATAATTCAATATAAAAACAATATAAACGATTTTTCGAATGTTCATTACACACTTAGTTTATATAAGTTACGAGTGTAAATGTCTTCATTGGTCGGCGTCTTATAAATTTTGATTTGTCAATCTCCCTCGACTGTTCGACATATTTACCAATCCGAAAGGAGCCAAGTAACAATTTTTAATGACTTTCTTACGCTAAAAAACAAAAGGCGTTTCTATCGAATTCAACAACTGTTCTACTGCAGTGCTACTGGTATTAGTGAACAACAAACGAATAAACGAGTTCGAATGTCGCACCGAGACAACGTGTTTGAAAAATTGTTATGAATAAAAAATATATTTGTTTTTAATCTCGAAGCTTTTTCCGTGTGCTTATTATTTGTTGGAATAACGCGTTAATTTAATTTTAATATCTTCGTTATAACACTTTATTATAAATAATTCACTGCTACGGAATAGCGAACTCGTAGGTCATTACCGTTAGCGACGGATTAGTAGTGGAGAGGAGGTTTTAATTGGTAATATGCTCTTGCAAGCGGTCCACCTGTGAATATGAAATAGGATTAAATCGTCGTGAAAAGTGTTTTAATCGAGTTGGCCAGTTGTACGAGTAACGGTTATTGTTAACGCGTCGTTTGGTCGCGAAACACGTGCGAACGCGCACGTGTTTGTTTTAAGAGAAGATTAATCGATCAATCGTGTTTTGTGTATTTATTTTCCATACGGTTAATTATACACCGATGACACGACGCGAAATGGCAAAATAATAATAACATTAATAATGAAGCGTGTTTGTTTTTAACTCTTGTCGATTTCTCGTTGCGCAATGTTTAAACATTTTTAAAAAAATCGGGAGAGTTGATCGCGGTTGATCCAAATAACACCGCACGGTTCCGATGATCGACGGGGATTAATAATAATAATAATAATAATAAGCCGCAGACGCCACGCATAGATCATTGTTTATAATTTAGTACGACGGACGTCGCGCGGTGATGACGGCGATGTGTGAGCTATAATATGTAGCGGCTCGCGGCGTTTTCCCGATCGCGCCGAACGGATATTTTGCGGGCTGGCAACTTTTGCGTCTTTTCGTTTCTCGTCGCGATCAGTAAATTGTCGTTATACGTACGCGGGGAGGGCAGGCGATGTCATAATTTACGCGAATTATCGATGACTTTTTTTCGCTCATCACTCTAGAAAAAACAAAATAAAAAAATCTTCTCTATATTAAAACGGTATAAAAAAAAGGTGCATCAGGAAAATTTCCTTTTTTTTTTCGTTTCTTTTAGTCGTCGTTTCGTGATTTGCAAAAGAATACTTTAAACCATTTAAGGCGAGGTTTCGTCACGTCCCTGAGTGATAAATACGTTAGCCGAAGTCTCGGTTTCGTTATACATATTTTATTTCACCCACGTCCAAGGTTCTCCGACATTTCCTACACAAATTAATGTTCGCATTTCGATTCTATTTTCTAGATCTTTTTTTCCACTTTCATCACATACGCGTTTGTCGACGGGAAATGGAGTTTTCACCCTCGTCAATTGATTTCGTCATTTTTATTTGATTTACTTTTAATTCAATTGTTAATTTTTTCAATCTGACGAATCTATCGCAGAGAATTCCGAAGAATTTTTGAAATAAATAACAACGAACGCAAAAGTCAAAAAAAAAAAAAAAAAAATTCACATTTACTTTGTGAATAAACGAAATGGAGTTCTTCTACATTTCTCCCCATTGATTAAAACCGTTTCAGAATAATTTTCATTTGAAATGATCTATGGACTTTTCGGAACGAATCTTCGTGAACTGCTTCGTATAGTATTGTATTTTATTATTATGTTTTTTTTTTTCTCGCAACGCGGTCGATTTGTCAGCGCACGTACTGCCGGTGTACTGTCGTTATGACAATAAAAATTCGTTCCGTGTAACTATAATTACACGTGTTAGACAATTTTTTTTTCATCTTCAAAAGACTAATAAAAAACGAGACTCGAGAAAAACGATCTTGTGTCGTCCGTCCAATTACGACGAGTAATGTAAATATTAAACGCGTCTCTATAGAACGTATAATACGAGGAGCGGATTCAATATACGCTGTGGTCGCAAAAAAAAACCGTTTTCTTTCTCTCCTCCCAGCAAAAACAAAAAAAAACGCCTGCCGAATAACGACGAACGTTGTATTACAGTGCGTTATCGAATTTTTCCCCGATCTCCGCTTTTTTTCTTTATGCATAATCTTAACCGTATAACATTTTTATTATTATTATTATAGTAATAATAATAATACATAATACGTGGCCGACATAATCGACTCCGATTTCGTTACATAAAAGAAGACGCAAATCAACGAGTTCGGCTTATTCTCTGTAAACAAAACATTTACCATAACATTTTCTGTCCTATACGACGCCGTCGTCCATATCCACGTGACACGCGCTTTATTTATACAAAATACACAATAAACGCACACGCGTCACGTAATAACATTCTCGTAAGAATTGTGTTATTTATTTATATATATATATTTATTATTTTTGTGTCTTTAAAACAAAAACCGCTCGATCGAATATATCCATCCAGTCAATATGGTATTTATAGCAATCACGTCCGTCACCGTTGTCGCCGCAACTCCGTGTAACGCATGGTTATGTTTTTATTTCTAAATGATTAGCAAAAAACAAAAAACAAAAATGCATATAAAATTATACGAAAAGAACTCGTTTCGTACGAATTACCAGGACGATTCGTTCATACGTTTCGCTACATTATTATAATACATTACGTCGTACTAGAATATAATCGCCCGAACTGCGTCACATAATATATATATATATACTGCGAAAGACATTATTAAGACTCGCTTATATTGTATTACGCGTATTATATATTTTATTTAAGAGAGAGAGAGAAAAGCCAAAGACTAAAAATCCCAACACTATATTTATTGTGTTTAGGAGAAATAAAAATCAATTTGCTAAAACGGAAATTTACATGAACGTATACACATTTATATTCGATTTATTGTTTTAATCTTGATCGCGCGTCGGTTAGGTTAAAATACACGACGAATATATTATAACGTTGAATTCCGTCGACCGATTTGTACGCGCGTGTATAATTCACGTCAATTTCTCACGTCCTTATTAGTCAGAAAAACCTCCCAAATGAAAAAAAAAAAATAAAAAAAAAAAACCACTCCGGCGATTTACGTCCTACGCAACGATTTACGATTGCACTATAAAATCGTACAGTTACTTTTTTTTTTTTTAGCGTCTCCGACTCACACTAATTATATTATTGTACCGTTCAAATAATGGATTTGTCTCTATAAATATTTATCCTCCGTAATAGAAAATATTTACGCGTGTGTGCGTGCGCGTGTGCTACCAGTAATAGTTCGGGTATTATGCATAATAATGTCGACCAGTTTTTTTTTTCTTTTCAAAACAACGCGTTTGATAATAAATTTCATTTTAAAACATCATCTGTGTCCCGTATGCATTGTATACGTGAAAAACGTATGAAATACCGAGTCGTCCCCCTTTTGTACTGGTTGATATTATTTAAAAATTTTGTAGAGAAAAAGAATATTATAGTGTTATCAGCACAATTCATCTACTCCATTACTTCTCTAATACTGTGATATTTACCACAGGAACGCTCGAGCCTTTTATGAAATTAAATGAAACTCCTCGCCGGAAATTAAGAAACGAAAAACAAAAAAATCCCAATACCGCGTTATTTCGCTGTTTTCGTCATTATTATTTATTTATTAACAACACGTACTCTAACGACATGTAATTATTCGTAATAAAAACTCTTTGGATTCCATACGTCATCAATTATAAAGGCTACTTTTAAAATAGAAAAAATTAATTTTGGTTCATTGGTTAATGCGTTACCAATGTTTCCTACTTGCCCGAAACGTATGTCTTACAATGTCTGGGCAAAGTATAAACGATATGTTTCTAACACAGTCTAATCATTATGTGAATTACCGGATTTTCGTATTATTCTTTAATCCAATAAAACAAAAAAATTAACGGATTAAATTAATACCGTACAGATTAAGTGTTACTTCGTATTTGACATACGATTTCGATTATTTTACATGATAATTTTCATCGCCTATAAACTTCTGATTTTACTTTCTTTTTTTTTTTTGGATAATAATTCACTATAATATACTCACGAGTATACTTTCTGTCCATCTATAGACACACATTTTATACGGATGAGATTGTGACGTGTGACAGTGTGACTTATGAACATAATGTTTAAAAAAAAAAAAAAATGTATTCGTCCATTTATATACGATTTATGTGAACGCGACTAAAAATCCGTGTAGATTCTTTTTAATTCGGTAAAGTGGAGTTAAAATCGGTATGATACATAGACAGTGATCTCTAACGAAAGCGATGCAGATATTTCATTGAGTTCGTTGCCGTGCAGTCCGCATGAACAGAACACGTGTATAAACGAAAGGAGGAAAGCGATGTTATCGGGGTATGAATAAGAAAGAAGTTTGGGAGGAGATTTTACGAATTCTTTAGATTTAAATATATCACATGGCGGTGGACAGTGTTAATGTGGACAGTGTATAATAAACAATATATTATGCAAATAGTGTATAGAAGCGGCGGCATCCGTCCGAAACGAGAAGAGAAACAATACGAATTATTTTAATAGTATTATAATACGATCGCTCAGGCCGTTGTGTTATACCTATACGTTGGGTGTGTTACGTTATGGAAATTCAAAGAGAAATCTGAATTTCGACGTTATTGAATTAATACGTTAAATAGGTACGTTTTAGATTCTTAACGCAGCGAGGAATTTATCGGTTTTATAATAATGTGGTTTTTTTTGTTTTTTACGTCTGTGTCTAAAAATTCTACTCCGAAAGAGTATTCCGATCTCTATAGTCATACAGCTCGTTAGTCTTTGCTCGTTTTCGGTAGCAAATCGTAACCATTCGGTACTCTGTAACGATGTCATTTTATCGATTTTAACGAAAATGCCTAAAAAAGAATACTCAAAAACTATATAAAAACACGAGTAAAGAAAAATAAAAAATTCAATTCATAAAAGAGGTAATTAATGATTAATTGTGATTTATGTAATTCCAAATTCATTTAAAATTAAAAAAAAAAAATATATATATATATATTACTTATAAATAATAATTAATATAACTTTTTGACTAAAACGACCTATTAAAATATAAAATATTTTAGATATACATATTTTTTTTTTTTTACAAATTTTTCAAACAAATTATATATTATTCTGATGGAAAATGACAATATTGAAATTAAACGTTTTTTTGGCTACTCAGGTTTATTGTAAGGAATTATATTAAAATTGCGTATCCGCCGTCATGTTAATCGTGAATTATGTACGCTAACATATTATTTATTATATTATCGCATTACACTCGAAATTATTTATAGTAGTAATAGTAAAAAAAAAAAAAACTCTTTGAATCCGTGTTGTAAACTTTAGTGATTTTTTTTTACTCATAAAACCGAAAATCACCTCTTTTAAATACCCTGAAAAATCTATAATTACTACGAATAGTGGAAAATTTGAAAGAAAAATTTCTATTTACTACCCCCCTGATGTAATACGCATCACATTTGGCGAACATTTCAAGTTTCCATAACGTCATTTAGTTTGATAACGACGACGAAGATATATGACGATAATCGCTTTCGACGAGATCGGTTTGTCATATAATTTTTCGGTGAGTTTTTAGGCGCTTTTTTATATATATTTATAAAAAAAAATTTTCCTCTTTAAAGCACCGAATCAAATTGCAATTTGAAAACGAACCGTGACTGTAAAGATATCCGGAGCACTGCTGCTGCATGATTTTTTCTTTTTTTTCTCTCGATGCAGACATCAATACGTGTTCCTCGTTCGGAATTATATATATATATATATATATATATATATATATATATTAAAAAAAAAAAAAATTATGTCTGCTGCCGTCGTCGCGCATTAGTCATATAAAGTTATAAATGTTACGCGAAGACTTAAACGAACAGCCGATTCAATTCCTAAGACTCAAGTAGTACATTTTTACTGTCACTAATAACCAGTAAAAACTAGCAGAACTAGTAGAAAAAAAAAAAAAAACCGATTCTCGTACACCCGGGGTAAACGACGTCGCGCACGTTCTTCGATCCGTACCGGTTAGGAGGTCTTTTTCTCTCGTTTTCTGGCCGATATACACGTACGTGGGTAACGCGCGATCGTTAATAATCCGATTTGTATGTAATTATTACGTACAAATCGGATCCGGGGCCAATGAAAAGCGTAGAAAAAAAAAAAATAAATAAATAAAGTATTTAAACGCGTATACCGACCGCCGTGAGGAAGAGGTGAATTAAAACGTTTCGTTTTTTAATATTTGTACGGTATTCGTTGCGCGGTCGCCCGACGACGCAATTGGATAACCTAATAACCGCCGGGTCCCGCGGACGGAACGAAGGAAAAACAAAATATCATCGCGTTGTCGGCGTAGAGCGCCTAATAATAATAATAATTGTGTGAGAGCGAGCGCGCGGTGGACGATTTAGGACGCCGTTCCCCCGGAGCGGTGAGTTACGGCGCGGCGTATAAATATTGTAACCGTATTTATTGCCACCTTACAAAACGTACGCGGTACACGATGGGCGGCCGACCACCACCATAACTTTTACCACCTTGACAGTTATGGGGTGAGTGTGTATGTGTACCGCCGCCGCCGCCGCCGCCGTCGACCAAATTAACCGGTATCGTCCGGTCGGTCCGCACCGCAACGTTTCGGTGTTGTTTTTCACTCCACGTCTCTTTACCGGAGGACCGACTCTATAGGGCGGTGAGGGGGCGAGAGAAAAATAAAAATATATTTATACGCGTGTACGTACTCGTAACCGAAACGTATATAAACACTGTCCGGAAGGTTTATTTATTTGTTTTCTCTCTCATTCTTCCTCCGTTTTCGTATTTATTTATTTATTATTATTATTATTGTTTTATTATTATTTTTTTTTTTTTTTTTTTTACCTCTGTGGTTAAACAAACACAGTCTTTCACACCAATTTATTACCGGCGGAACAAAAAAAAAACGCGCGCGCCGCGGTGGTCGACGCGTTTATATATATACATGTATTATTATTACGTCCCCGCGATGTAGTTTATATCGTTTTTTCATCCCCTTAAAGGCTCTGTCAAACAGAACGCGTTAAGTTAACGTCGCGTTAAGAACGCTATCGCCAACGTTACCCACGTCACACACAGAAACCAAAAAGCATGTCGCGTTACAGTCGGTTCGTAATAGTCGATATGACGACTATAGTAAGTATTATTGGTTCATACGTGTGCGAAGTGTGGTTTATATTGGATATGTGTCCACTAATTATTATTCTTATAATTTTTGCAACTTTTGTCATAAATAAACTTATATTTTTTTCACCAATACTAGTACGAGTTGTTCTGTCATTTTTTTCAATTAATTTTAAATTAAAATTTTAGTAAATTAACAACAACGGAATCGCATGAACGACATACTCGAAACACATGTTTGTATCAATAATTGATACATTTATTATGTGGAAAACGTTTATTTATATTTACGTAGGTATTCCTTCTTCCGCCATTATCTGAACGCCAAAAATAATGTACGTATCGCGCGTGATTTTGTGATTTTGTACAACGTCGCGTTAATCACACCGACGCAGGGGCGTATTTTCTTCATCCCTTAGAGGGGGGGGGGCGAATAGAAAAACGGCCCGTCGAATCTGTTGCCAACTTTGAATTATCGAAAAATTATATAAAAATAATAAGTTTTAAATAAAAAAATGTTTTATGACATTTTAGTTTTAGTTCGATTAATTTTAGTTGTCAGTAGATATAGGTACATACACAAGTATCTAGGGGGGGGCTTGGGCCCCATCGCCCCCCCCTCCTTGTATACGCCCCTGCACCGACGAGCCGATGTTTGACTGCACCGATGTTTGACAGCCGATATGATTTGTAATTTAATACAACGCGACGTTAATAACGCTTTCACGCGCGCGAATAACGCGTTCTGTTTGACAGAGCCTTTATCCACCACCGCGATGTTAAATATTCCAATGAGTTGAACGTAATTTTTTTCACGCGTTTCTCTCTCTCTCTCTCTCTCTCTCTCGTTCTCGTCCGCAGTAGAGACAATAGAGAAAGAGAGGATAGATACACGTCCGCCGCGGACGATAAACGACGAGAACGTACACACATATCGCCGATACGAAAATTACACGCGACCGGTAAAAGTCTATGCGCGTAACTCCGATAGGATTTTAAGTATATTTTTAATGTTGTATCGCTCGTCTGAAATCGTATTGGCCGCGCGCGGATTTTTCAAAGGGACAATTTTCGTCCCTTTCGACATAACTACTTTCATTTGAACTGCACGCGTACAGGAATTTTTTACTCCGTTTCGTTCATGTCCGGCTGTTTTTATTCTCGGTCTTGCTGACGTGATTTGCATTTTCCTTTTTCACACGACCAACAACGATAATGCAGGGACTGAAAATCATCCTAGACTCATCGAGAACGGAATCGAAACTATTAGAAAATACACGAATAGATAAAACCGATTTTACACTCGACCGAATTATACGTGGCAAAACGTTAGTTTATAGGTTACGGTTGTCCCTGATTTCAACTGGTTTCTCAAATGCTGATCGAAAACACCGTGATTTACTCTTTGCGATAGTCCCTCAGTCAGAATCCCGTCGAAATCGGTTCGACCGTTTCGAAAATTGGCCCGAACGAACAGAACAGACGTCTTAGTTTTCAAAAATTATTTTAATTATACAAATGTCCCATTTTTTTCTTTGTACACGAGAGCGAATTTTGTTATTCCGGCAGAAATTTTAATAAATTAATAAGAACCGAAATATGCGACTTATTTTATAATTCGGTATTTTACCTATACGCTCGATTTGTGTGTAAACGATAACGGATTCGCACGTACAAAACAACAAAATAAAGAAGCCATGTTCAAATCCGCGGTTCTCCGTGAAATATTTGCGCGCTGTTGCGTCGCACGATTTTTCGCACTGTCCGCCGGCGGTTCAATGTGCGGCCGCGTGATTTATTTAAACGGGACGTCGAAACAAACGCATGTCAACCTTCTTTGAAATACGTCTAAAGAAGTACTGGTTATAATTGATAATAAGAAAACAAAAAATTGAACATAAAACTGAAAAACACCGTCATTGAACAAGTTGATGAATTTTGCTAACATGGTAGTTTTATAACAAACACAAACAAATCACCAAAAGATGTTAAAAGAAGAATTGCGCTAGCCAAACAAGCGTTTGGAAAAAAGAGAAAAACCTGTTCACAAATACATAATATTAAAATATAATACAATAAACATCTGAGTATAATTGCCAGGAAGAATTTTATTAAATCTATTGTTTGGAGTGTCTTAACATACGGTTGTGAAACGTGGACTTTAAACAGATACGAAAAAAAGAGACTGGAGGCGATGGAGATGTGGATGTGAAGGAGAATGATAGGTACAACTTTGACTGAAAGAAGAATTAATGAAAGCGTTTTGGAAGAAGTAAAAGAAAAAAGAAGTCTTTTAAAAACAATTAAGAAGAGAAAATTAAAAAACTAATGGGTCACGTCAGTGGCCACACAACACATTTCTAAATGTCATCTTTGAATGAAGAATCACGGGGAAAAGAAGCGGACGAAGACAAAAACGTGTACGTTATTGCATTAAATAGTGTTCGTCGTCGAGTTATAAGAATCGGAACGCTATCAGATATGAGCGCTGTGCGCGATTGCGAAGAAAAATCACCGTTATATATATGGCAATTTTTTTTTTACGCAAATTCGCGGAGGCAAAAAATAAATGTTTTTTTTCTCCTTTTTGATCTATTATTACGTCACGATAGTACGTCTTACGTCTTATTATGCGGTTTCGACCTAATCGTCCTTACACGAGTAAGCGTAATGAATCGAAAAAAAAAAATAAAAAATTATTTAAAAAAAATGTTATTAATTAATACGCGTTTCGGAAAATTTATCGCAGGCACATTCATTACGTCGTTTCGATAATATAATCTACCGTAAACATAGAAGACAAAAAAAGAAAATATTTAAAACAAAATCTTTTTGTAATATTTACATAATGAATAATGATTTATTACGGGGATGGGGAAGAGAACGGTTTGCCCGTTCAATAAATTATACGATGTTCCAATGTAGCCGCCCTCACTTACTTTAAAGTACCTATTTACATTTTATTTGACCATCGTAAAATAAAAATACTGAGTGTTTTTTTTTTTTTATACACATATAACATACGTATAGGCATAAAGATTTTCAAAATTAAGCGTATATATATATATATATATAACGTATGTATTATATATATTTACATAAAATAAATATAAAATACAATACGATGACATAACATAGTATTTATAACTCGAGATCTACGTATGAAGATATTGTACATTTTTCGAGTATTGTTTAAAAATTCACTTGTTTGTTTTTTAATAAACAATATATTTTTACTCTTTCTCCACACACACACACACCCATCGTTATAAAAATGATACAATTTTTTTTCTCACTAATCCCTAATGTATACCGCGTGATTAAATGAAAATCCAATAATAATAATATTATTATAATAATAATAATAATAATAATAATAATAATAATAATAATAATAATAATAATAATAATAATAATAATAATAATAATAATAATAATAAATGTTAATCTGTTTTCAGATATTGAACTCGTCAAATGTAATAATTGAAACGCTTCAAATATTTAACATTTATATTTATCGTTTTCGTTATTAATAGAAATCATATTATACCGCGTGAAATTTAAAAATAAAAAAAAAACATTGCGCGTTCGAGAAAATTATTATTATTTACTTATTTTTGAAAATATTCTGTAGTATATTTTTATTTACGACCAATCCGGAAATTTCAAACTTCTAACAAACGCTTGCACGCAAATCAAATTAAGTACAACTTCCATCTAAAAAAACAGAATTCAAAATGCATTGCTCTACGCAAAAATATTGAGTGTTTTCAATTAGCGTTTACACACTGTATATATATATATATATATTGGTTTTCTTCAGGAAATTAATTAGATCTGTATTGAGCTGGTGATTGGGCCCAAGGGCTGCGTCGAGGTTGTGAGATATCCCATGTTTGGTCCATTCTTGATTGTAATTAGGGCAGTCGGATATGATTTGTTTGACAGTGAGATTTGTTTCACATGTTGTTATAAATTTATTTCCGTGTGTGAAAACGATTCGTTTAAGAATTAAACGCGCGCTAAAATTTTTAGCCATTTTAATTTCATTTAATACGGCATTGTTACGCGTACGCGAATTGTGTGAGAGCAGTTACGACGATCCGAATTTGGTTATGAAAAAAAAAGAAAAAAAAAAATTGAAAAATCTTATTGTTCGGATTATATTTGCTTACACACTACCATGCGATCGTAGACCGTTTCCGCGGACACTGGTGTCTCCGGTATGGGATTTACAATCGACATTATTCCATCGTTGTCCGAAGGCGATTTTATTCAGACGTATTCGAACAGGTGTTGCGGAAGCACATTATTATTAAACAGATGGGTGCAGCAGCACCGCACGTGTACACAGCAGCAACGTTTTATGTAGAACGGCGTGTTTAGGAGAACGTTGAACGTTTCAAGTAGAGGCGTACACGTACACGACGAGTATCGCAATATTATTGTGTCCCCGTGACTTATGAAACTTTTGAAAGAGCTAAACCACTGTAATAGCTTTTTTCGATTATAGATTGAAATTAGCTTGTATAAATAGGCTGATTGAAACGAATTTGTTGTGCAGATAGTTGGACGCGCTCAGTCGCGATTCCGATTCAATTGCGATTGTGAACGTTCTTTCCGTAACAGAAGTCCTGCGTAGGAGGTTTATGGGATCCGAACGTGGGAAAACGCACGTCGCGTGTTGTTTATTTTAAATTCAGCGATAATCTACAGAAGATAAAAGTAATGTTTCTTCGTCGCACACGTCATAATATCCGACGAATTAAAAAAAAAAATCTATTTTCATTAAATGGAGAACGCACAATATATAAACGGGGTGTAATGTATTACTCGAAGAGGCAGTTTCAACGTATAGCCACAAATAATATACCAATAGACTTATTGGAGAACGTGATGTTATCATTATAAAGTGCCCAGTGTCGTCGTCGTGTCTACTGCTGGGTAACGGCTGTATTTCGAATTTAGCGACAAAACAATAGATCTAAGTTATAGTGATACTTTTCGTCCTCGAAATACGCTTGTCGATGTAGCGCGCAGTACACTAATATACTTGAACGTAATAGAAAGTTTTCTGACATTGAAATGGCTTTAAAACCTGTATTTAACGGCTAC
Source organism: Chaetogeoica ovagalla (assembly GCA_032441825.1). Taxonomy (NCBI): domain Eukaryota; kingdom Metazoa; phylum Arthropoda; class Insecta; order Hemiptera; family Aphididae; genus Chaetogeoica; species Chaetogeoica ovagalla. Next base: position 6,258,731 of record CM063723.1, read on the forward strand.
AAACTGTAGCAGCGGAGAGAGAACGATCATTCGGAGTTTCTTCGAAAATTAAAATAATATGTTTACCGTTCTATTATATCGCAAGAACATCTTTCTCACTCTCTCTCTCGCGCTGAACTTGAGTTTTGACGAGGAAGAAATGCACAAGATTTTCGCGTGTATTGTGCACGCGATCTTGTGTCAATCAACGGATGTCTTTAAGAAATTAACATAATTTATAATTTATTTATTTTATTACGATTCAATTCAATTTTACAATTATTTTTAATGAAAAACATTAATTTATTACGACACATTTGATCGGTTTTTTAAATTCTACATTCAATAAACGGTTTAAGGAAGGAAAAGTTATTGACCTATACGAATAATAACGTTTAATTTTGTCTATACGTTAATATAGCTGTGGTATGTATTTATTTTGTGATAAAACATTGGAAAAAATAAGGCGGTTATTAATTATTTTGAAAATAGAGGCATTTTATTGTTGAAAGCTTTAAGCCTGTTTCACCGTTAACTCGGGGGTTTGCTCATAACTGTACTGTACAATATCCAATACCGAAGGACTTTTGTCCATAAAGAGAATGAAAGAAGTTCAAATAACAAATGTACCTCGAGGTAGATTCATAGAAATATGTTTGTTTTATGAAATAGAGAAAGCGTTAAAAGAGAATATATTTTGTTTGCATAGTTTTTCCAAGGTACAGATTTAAAAAAAAAAAATGCCAGAAATATTGCATTCGGATAGCAACAGATAAGTGATGAAAATTTCGCGATTTTCATTTTTGTCCCCTATTACTCTGAAAAAAAAACCGTCCTAGATACTTGAAAACTACCCCATCTAATTTATTAAAGTTTTATTTCATTTCGAACTACCCATTGTTAGGTCCATAATTAGCTGAGTTACGGATATTTCAATTTATTTGAAATTTTCCGCAAGAATTTGTAATAATTTTGCCGTTACATGGACATTTTTTAATTACAGAGGTTGATTCTGTCACTTTACCATTTATTTTATGTTCTACAATTGTTTTTCAACTTGTGAATGAATAATGCAATTCTGAAATGTCTATTCAATATTACTTTTCACAATTATACTATTGAAAATTGCAACAGAAACTTAAATAATTTGTTTCATTATTATCTTTAACATTGATCATTAAATTTTATCGGGCCTTCTACAGTATCTTTTGGATAAACTTTATCTTAATGGCCTCATATCAAAAATGTATTTGCTTTGACACTAATTTAAAGAAAATAAATGAAATAAGCAAATAGTTCAATATTTCTCACTGTTCATTTATATTGTACAACATTTTGTAAAATTTGACTAAAAAGCAATATTAAATATGAATCATTCGGAGAAAGTTGATATGCTATTTACTTATTGGGAGTGCCGTAAAAATTCACGTCTTACAGCACAAACTTATGCTCAACGTTACCCAGGTATGCTTAGTTAAATTTATTATTTTTATTTAGAGAATTTTCTAAATTAATTTTTTTTTATAAATTACTCCAGATAGAGAACACCCTTCTTGCAGTTTTTTTTTCAACTTAGAAAAAAATCTTAGAATTTGGGGATCATTTTCAAAAAGAAGTAACAATCCACAACAAAGACGAAGTGATTCATTAGGTGAAGAGGTCGAGAACCAAGTATTAGCGTACGTCAGATTAAATCCTCGAGTATCTACACGTCACGTTGGTAAAGAAATTGGAATATCTCATACTATGGTTCATAAGGTTTTAAAAAAGTATAAAATGCATCCGTATCGACCTGATATAGTTCAACATTTGCGCGAGGGTGATGCAGTTCGTAGAATTACATTCGTTGCTTGGTTGGTGGACCGATTAGACGAAAATCCATTTATTTTAAATTGATATTGGCGGACAGATGATGAATCTAAGTTCACCAATAATGGTGTTATTAATAAACAAAATAACCGTTATTGGGACGATCAAAATCCACATTGCACATTTGAAACTAACAACCAAACCGTGTGGGGAACAAATGTCTGGTGTGGTTTAATTGGTAAACTGTTGGGACCATATTTTTATGATGGAACACTTAATGGTAGAAAATATTATAATTTTCTAATAAATGATTTACAAATGATGTTTGAAGATATTCCGTTAGCTATTAGACAAAATCTAATTTTTCAACAAGATGGCGCTCCAGCTCACAATGCAATTATTGTTCGAAATTATTTAAACGAAACATTTGTAAATCGATGGCTAGGAACGCACGGACCCATTGAGTGGCCACCAAGATCACCTGATCTTACTCCATTAGATTTCTTTTTATGGGGTCACTTAAAAACTATTGTGTATGCCGATCCTCCTATAAATCTTCAACATTTAAAAGATAGAATAAAAGAAGCATGTAACGAACTGACCGAAGCACAAATTACAGCTGCAACTAATAAAGAACTTATACGGCGTGCTGAAGCATGTATTGAGCACAACGGACAACGATTTGAGCAGTTTTTAAAATAAAGTTATTATAATTAAATAAAATTGTTACTAGAGTTAAGTTTATTATCAATTAAACTGTTAATTACCTGTTAAAAGTAAAGTAAAATACATAAATTACATACCTACATTTTTTTCTTTCCTAATCCTATTTATTCAAGTAAAATTATGACAAATCGACATTTTAGTGTCGCACTATTCATTCACAAGTTCAAAAACAATTGTAGAACATAAAATAAATGGTAAAGTGACAGAATCAACCTCTGTAATTAAAAAATGTCCATGTAACGGCAAAATTATTACAAATTCTTGCGGAAAATTTCAAATAAATTGAAATATCCGTAACTCAGCTAATTATGGACCTAACAATGGGTAGTTCGAAATGAAATAAAACTTTAATAAATTAGATGGGGTAGTTTTCAAGTATCTAGGACGGTTTTTTTTCAGAGTAATAGGGGACAAAAATGAAAATCGCGAAATTTTCGATATTTTTCGTTAGATTGCTGTAATTCAATCAATTTTGGACATATAAAGTTGGTTGAACCACTAAAATTCATAAAAAAATATGAAAAAAAATAATTTGTGCTCAAAAGTGGGGGTTGCCATTTAAGAAAAAAAAGTTGCATTGCGCATGCGCGAATATAATAAACAGATTTAAGTTCAGAGACCATAAAAATGTGTATTATTAAGTACAACTTCCATCTAAAAAAACAGAATTCAAAATGCATTGCTCTACGCAAAAATATTGAGTGTTTTCAATTAGCGTTTACACACTGTATATATATATATATACAACTGTATATATATATATATATATATATATAATCAAATTTAAAGTAAAATAATATATAATGTATATACTAATATTAAATTACAAAAACTTAATGTATTATCACACAATTATGTAAATAGTATGTAAATAAATTAAATGTTAAAATTAAAATAATTAATGGCCATTGTTGCCGAAGTTGTAAAAGATCAATAAAAAAAAAAATTTATAACAAATTTATAATACATTTTTATACATTTTTTATTTATAACGATATAATTAATTTTTGACGATAAATTTTGACGGTTTTCAAACTCATAGACGACATTGGCAGCCAATCTGCAATAAACGCAAGAAATTACTATTTAATAACCGTAACCACAGTATTTCTATCATAGTTTTTCCACAATATTCTCGACGCTTAAACGTTTTCAAACGGCCGTCTTCTAATCGTCACAGGAAAAATAAAAAAGGAACAATTGCTTCTGTTCCCCTAATGCGCTGCCTCCGTTCAACTCGGAAACGTAATCAAAATGAAATCGACGTCGTCTTCTATACAATATTCGTAATGAATTCATCTATGTTTGATCTATGCCGCAGACTTGTAAAGAATATACTTTTATTTTGTATAACCGAATTCGCGTAATCGCGAATAATTTCGAAACAAAGTATTTCAATTATTTTTAGTTTTTCTTGGCAGTTTATTCAGTATACAGTCTTATACGAATTGGACGCCGTTTATTTTGAAATACGTTTAAAATCCCGTTGTTACATTGCACGCCTCCATTTATCGCGTATTATACCGAATAGGACATTAGGCGATTGTTTGGAACAAGACGATCGTGTTGCAGTAAAAAATATTCTGGGAAGTTTTATGATTTATATATATATATATTTCATTGGATATTGGTCGCGAACAATAACATTATAAAAACTTAAAACGCAATTAGTTTTCTCCGACATTTTTTTATTCGTGATTGACGGACGGTAGGAAATGTATTTTTACATTTTTCGAAATATTTTTACATAATATTCGAATAAATTTTTTTTGCTTTATTCTGAAAAGCAGGCATTCATATAAGTCTTGTGCATGAATAATAATAATAATAATAATAATAATAATCGCGCACCAAAACGCTTTTCGTGTGCATTGGATAATATTAAACTTATGACGAACAAATCGTCCGTTATCCGGCGCATTCGAGTGTGTGTTTAAATATTGGCCGCCACGTTTTAGGTCTGTTTGTTAGATAAAAAATAATATTGTGCATTCTAATGGCGCGATGTGAATCGTATGAATATTAATAAACACTTTAATAATACATTATTTTTCGCATATAATATTATTTTCAATCGAGACGCGCGACGACGATTCTTCTGTAGTAGAACAAGTTTTTCGTCATTAAGTATTTTATTTATTTATTTATTTATTTTTTATCTCCCTTCTTCTTCAAAACGTCAAAACCGCGTTTTTATTACATCTCGTCGCCGAAAATCTGCTGCGTGTGTACCAACAAGGACGAAAACCTAGTGTCTTGTCAAATTATTACGCATTGGCTTCGCGCTCACTCGGCGTGTACCTCCTATTATAATCTCCTCGTGCTATAATAATCATTATTGTTATTCTCTATAACTCTATAATGATAAAATCATATTATTCACATGTCTGTATTTTATACACACGTATTAATAATAATACGCCATAACGGGTTATTATCGTTTGTGGTAAATATTAATATTTTTTATTCTTTGAATTGAATGAAAACTAATATAATAATTTGAACAATTCGAAATGTGTACCCGGAAAATATAGGTATTATAAATATTATTGAGTTCAAATGAAACAGCGAATTATAGATTATTATGTAGACAAGCGGGATCTGTTGTTCTTCTAACATATCTGTTAATTATTGTATTGGAAACGAACAATTTTTTCTTTTTTTTCAAAAACCTACTTCATTTAGAAATACGAACGCCAAACCGTTTTCCTATTATTATAAACCAACGGTTCCCAATTCGACTCAAATCCGAGACTATGTCTGCAAATTTTAATCTTGCACAGCAGACCACTGTTCAATATCATCTCCTCCGTCTTCTTATTATATTTAATAATAACTATATTAATAATAACACCGGTGAACGACGAGGGAAAAATGTTAAAAACTCATTTAATTAACACCGGACTGTAAATTAAAAAAAAAAAAATTAAATTAATAGTTTTCTTAAACAGTGTGACACTTGTTAGGTCTTTGACCTGCAATTGCCACGTGTCCTCGAAATGATGCTGTAGCAAACCGCATACATAAATTAAGGAATAATATTTCACTCTATATTTGTGTTATAACCGTTATTAGGTACAACGCGACGTCTGTGAAGTTGGCCCCCCCACTTTGTCCCACAATGTTCAAATTAGTACCAAAATTTTGCAATTTTTTTGCAACTTTAAGCATGTCTCGGGAAAAAATTTGTAATTCCTCGAAAACCGCGTAATGTTCGAAAAACATCTGGGGGGGCCAACTTCACGCAGCCCCCCCACTTTGTCCTACAATGTTCAAATTAGTACCAAAATTTTGCAATTTTTTTGCAACTTTAGGCATGTCTCGGGAAAAAATTTGCAATTCCTCGAAAACCGCGTAATGTTCGAAAAACATCTGGGGGGGCCAACTTCACGCAGCCCCCCCACTTTGTCCTACAATGTTCAAATTAGTACCAAAATTTTGCAATTTTTTTGCAACTTTAGGCATGTCTCGGGAAAAAATTTGCAATTCCTCGAGAACCTTACAATGTTTGAAAAACTTCGGAGAGTTCCAAATTTACGTGGCCTTTCCTTTTTGTTCCACAATGTTCAAATTAATACCAAATGTGTAATGAAATTATATGATTATTTGAATAAAACTAGGTTTAAACACCGAAGAACGATAATTTATAAGTGTTCATACAACATATACCTATTATTATATATATGTATTAATGTCTGTAATTTCCAAACAAATATTTATTATTGTGTATATGGGAAATAAAATTGAGGACATTATAAAACATTTTACATTTATATTTTACTAGCTGAATTACCCGGCGTTGCCCGGGAAACTAATTGTATGTTTAATTCCTTTTGGGTGTAACTCGCTGTGGAAGCAATGCCTTTTTAAGACTAATCACCCGAAATAACGGTTAAAATATTTTAATAATTTGTATTTTATTGTATAAGGTAAATATTAACTGAAAATGAAAAAAATTAAAATTGTGAATTTTATTTATTTATTAGCTGTATAGCTGTATTACCCGGCGTTGCCCGAGTTATATTGTTCTGTTAGCTTTTAAACCTTTTTTTGTAAAAATAAAAAATACAATTTTTATAAAATTCTAAATAAAATAAAATCGATAAAATTCGATTTATCAAACCTAACCTAACTTGACAGTCAATATTTATGAAAAAGAAGATTTACTTACATCATTATAAAACCTGATCATTAGTACCAAAAAATATCTTTTTTTTTTACATTATTTCTTTATATACGATGTTCTTTACCATTTTAGAGGGAGTTGTCAGCACAACCAAGCTATGGGGTGAGCTCACACATGAGGACGCTACGTAAAGCTGACCATGGGAGAAACAGTCCTTTCTACACCCCTTTAGGGATGGAATTTTATAAAATCCTTTCTGAGTGTTCGCCTTCGTTATATTAAGAACCTCTGTGCAAAATTTAAAGTATCTAGACCCAGCGGTTTAGGCTATACGTTGATACATCAGTTTATCCTTTTATATATATACTCGTATATATATATATATAAGATAGAACAAAGTAGTCATTTTATAGAAGTGCCTATATATTTTATTAATATACCTAATATGTATATAATATAGCCCAAAAAATCTATTTATTACTATTTTTTAACATGTTAAGCTACAATGCTGAAAAATTGATTGAGCTTTAAAAAATATTCGGAATACTTTTAAAAATTACCCAAATAATTATTGCTAAATGTACCAAAATAGAATAAACATAAAATTACTTTTAGTGTAATTATATTCTTATCATTAGTTTATCAACATAAGTTAAAGCGATACAGGATGCGGGCGGTGGTACACGTGGAATTTCAATATTAGGCACACATTAATTTGTTTGCCCATTGGCCTATCTACAGCAAACAAAAACCGATATTTTTAGAAATGTATAGCTCTTTCCTTTTAAGACTTATATATTGTTTTGAAATATTATAAAAAAAAAATTGTTGAATTGTGTAAAATTGTATGATTAGCGATCACCAATTTGAACATTGTGGAACAAAACGGAAAGGCCACGTAAATTTGGTAATCGCAGATGTTTTCCGAACATTACGCGGTTTTCGAGGAATTGCAAATTTTTTCCCGAGACATGCCTAAAGTTGCAAAAAAATTGCAAAATTTTGGTACTAATTTGAACATTGTAGGACAAAGTGGGGGGGCTGCGTGAAGTTGGCCCCCCCAGATGTTTTTCGAACATTACGCGGTTTTCGAGGAATTGCAAATTTTTTCCCGAGACATGCCTAAAGTTGTAAAAAAATTGCAAAATTTTGGTACTAATTTGAACATTGTAAGACAAAGTGGGGGGGGGGCTGCGTGAAGTTGGCCCCCCCAGATGTTTTTCGAACATTACGCGGTTTTCGAGGAATTGCAAATTTTTTCCCGAGACATGCCTAAAGTTGCAAAAAAATTGCAAAATTTTGGTACTAATTTGAACATTGTGGGACAAAGTGGGGGGGCCAACTTCACAGACGTTACAACGCGACATTCTTTTTGATTTTTAAATCGATTTTTTTTCAAATTTAATAAATCGACGTTAATGAAATGAAAAAACACACTTTTAACACCGTAGGTCACCTGAGACAAGTCCAGGGACCACCTGTTCGAAACCGCTGTTATATATATATATGACATTCGTGTGTACGTAAATCACAAAACGTAATGACATACGGCTGTTGTATTCCGCAAAATGTGCGTTTTACATAATACATACGTTGTTAAGCGTCATCGTTCACCCGTGGGCAGTAGTAAATAATATGTACACTTGTCCGTGATATTATACGAAACCAAGTGGTGTATTTTATTTAAAATATTGTTTCGGCGGAATAATTTATATATATATATATATATATATATATATATATATATATATATATATATATATATATAAATGTATCAGTTTTATATCGCGCGCGTAGGAGACTAGCGCAGGAGTCACGCAAAAATAATAAATAAACCGTGTAATATAATATGTCCATTCGAACATTTTGAAATGGGAGAAAGAAAAACGCATACGTTTTATGTTACGTGTCTTTCGTGATTATTTTTATGGTCTGCGCGATTCACCTGTTCTAACGTCTCTCATTCTCTCTCTCTCCAATAACGGGTATCGTGTCGTACATGAAGTCTATATTTGTAATAAAAAATAATTACCGCGCGCGTAAAACGCGTCTTCAAAAACCACTTGTTAAACACGTATATTTACACGTATTCTTAAACACATAAAAACCGCGTATTATATGTATACTCTACGACGAGTCAATAATATATTTATATAATAGCCATCATGCGCGCGCTCAGACAACGGCGCTTAAATGTTTCACACGTTTTCGCGCCTTTTCGAATTGTTCCCCCGAGGAAACGGCCAACGGTCTGTTCTGTTTGTTTGTCTTTTTTGTTCTCCACCGTTTATTCGTGCAAGTTTCACCGCGAAGAGAAAACTCCCCGGTATTTCAAATGCGATAATATATAAATATTCCTATAATTGTGTTATATCATAAAACGCACTACTGGACCGGACCCGGAAGTTTTATACGACATTGGATCAAAACCGTTGGGCTAATCAAACAGACAAGCAGCGTTGACCGTTTTTGAATGACACTTGGTATTTTTATTTTATTTTGAGAATGATTTTAGCGAAAACACCGTGTATTGTAATTATCATTGCAAATACTTCAGGATTCAGATACACTGTTATTTCAATAATTTGTATTCTACTCGTTTCCTCCTACACATAAACTATTTAATAAATATTATCGTATTTCTTCGTTGTAACAAAAATATGACGTATTGTTTACTTTACGTGATACACTCGATTAATAGAAAGACGTGTGTGTCCCCGGCGGTACCAGTTTTTATCGTTAACTTAAAATTCTCGTATTATTGTTTCGCGTCATGATAATATTAACGCAATGGTTCTTTCGGATAAACGCGTAGAAAAACATTTACCCTTCACTCGCAGCCCATTTGTAACATTTCAGTATATTCGATATATTATTTAATAATAATTAATATAATTTATCATTTACCATACATACAAAGAATAAAATTACAACAATAAATTGATCTTTGATTTTAGTAATTTGGTAATGATATGCAAAACATTAATATATTAATTTTTTTTTGTTTAGTATTTCACTATGCGTTGCCACGTTATCAATAACAATCATTAGGATTAATTTTAGTTAATTCGTTTTATTATATATCATAGGTACATTACAGGTGTTATTAAGTAGACAAACATGTGGTATTTATTTAAAGGAAGCAGAAAATAATAGTAATAGATTAAAAAAGAAGTAAACAGTACTATAAATATTCAAGTACTAATGCGGCGATAAGCAAAAATGCATTTTAAAAAGAGTTTTTGGCAAACTATCACAGTATAAACTGAAATATATTTGGAGATGATATAATCGTATAACGACTTCAATTTTAACATAAAAAGACCGTAACTTTTATAATGTGCCATAAATAATGATATCTTATCACACAATTTAAATTTACAATTTAATTAACACTGTTAAATCACAGAATAAAACTAATTAAAATCACTCGGTAAATAGTTATTGACCGTTGTGCCTTTGGTTCTGTGTTCATACATTTTTACCGTGAAAATTATTAAATAATTTTTCTAATATCGTTGAACATTTTATTAAAAATATTCGATGCCAAGTTTTTCTCTTGAGATTTGAGCTGTATCCATGATAATTCGACACTTCTGCTTGATTTAACAATGAATGTTCGAACGAGTTGCCACTGTTCTCAGTTATTTCGTGGACCGAAATGTAAGAACGTACAAGTACTATAGCTATACGCATTAAGTTTTGAAAAAAAAAACAGTAAAAATTATATAATTATATATAGATCTATCCTACCTTTTTCAACATTTTCTACAGACAAACCCATTTTAATTCGTTGCACCTATGATTTAAATGTTATGAAATCTATGTAAATGTACATTGCATAATTTAATTAAGTTCTTTTTTTGCTACCACTTAAACAGTATTAAAGCACAAATTATAATAATAAATAACGTAAGGAATTATTCATAATTCATTGTATTAATGTGTATTTATATGATGAACTAAGATCCCGATATAATATTTGATTTCATGTTAATATGTTAAGAGGATTGAAAGGGCGCATTTTCTCTCTTCGTTTTATACACACGAAAGTTAGTAAATTAAACGTTTCCTACTTTCAACGTACCGATCGATCTAACGGTGCGGTAAGAAATTTGAAAACCGATTTGATTTCGTCGTGAAGTCTACTTGAGATCAACTTTCACACATTTCAAATTTTTTCTCACAAATCCTTAAAAATCAATTGAACAATTTTAAAATAAATAAATTGCTCATTAATCAACTTTTAAAGGTCTCAAGGTAACCTAACAAAACGTAAAAAGTTGGAAAGTCTTTCTGTAATAAAATCCACGAGGAATTCAAATCCGTTTTCAAATTTCTTATCGCACCACTAGATCGATCGGTACGTTGGAAACAGGAAACGTCTACTTTGTTATGTTTCGTGTGTGTAAGACTAAGAGAATAAATGTCCGTTTTCAATCGCCTTAAGCCAGTGAGGAACGACAAAAGACCAATGTGCCAATGCTTGTGTTAAAAACAAATTTAATTAGTCCGTGCCGCTTCTCGCTAGCGGTTAGCGTTAACGGCACTAATCAGACTTTGTCGAGGAATTAAAAAAGAATACAATAATAAATCTGAACTAATAAATGTATATTATACAAAGGTTTTAGTGATTGGGACACAATATAAATCTCCCTCTGATGCTTGATATGGCGGCTGATCTGCTTGAATGTCGAACGTGACGGATGAGTTGACCAACATTATATGAACTCTATTGACGATGTGTTCAAGCTGAACACATCGAGCCCTAGCTGACGTCGGATGAAACTGTTTTGCAATAGATTCACGAGAGAACTCTTTCTCGCACACACGATAAACAAACTGTTCGAGATTACGGTCGTATCTGTGACGAATGTACTCGAGCGTACAATACGAATTAATGAGATTAAGAGTAGAGCAACTCGAGCGACAATGACGACGCAAAGGACAACGTCGTTGAGAACGCGGACGACAAAAGCATGTGATCGTCTGGACAGCTGACGTAGTCGAGATAACTGTCCATCACAGCGATAGTGTGTTACCGACTGTTTGAGTTTTCCCTATTGGGAAAAGGCGGGCTCGAATAGTCGTACCTAAAGTTGTTTAAAATTCTGAACACGATCGAATGCGCGCCAGCCATTGAATAGGATTGCGTTGAAAGTTCGAATTTTGTGCGCGAGCTGGTAGGAAATAAACAAATAAATAAATTTTACAATATAAGTCTGATATACAATAAATAATAACAATATAAATAATAATAAATAAATAAGCGAGCGAGGCTGTACGTTTATTGACTTCGATAATAGTGTTTCGTCATAAATACGCGCCATAAATGAAAAACGAATAGTGTTATAAAAACAATAGGACGAGAATACAACGCCGTTGTTTAAAAATCGTTTTTATTGTTCACGCTCGACGGGGCGACAAATTTATCGTTACAAATTGCCGCACACTGGATGCTGAGCATAATATAAGTTCCTTATATGAGTAAATTATACGACATCGTTTTTGTCGCGTACGTACAAAACGTGTATTAAGATGGCGTCCGTGAAAAAAAAAAAATATGATTATTATTCGCGAACGCTCGCAGACGCAAGGACGGTCCTCTTAAAATATTTATTGGGCGCCACCGATTTCACTGCACGACGACGCGTTCTCGTTTGTTTTACAATCGCAATATTTCAATTCGCGCGCATATCGGTCCAATTTATTTCTCATATTTTGCATTCGCGAAAACTGACGCTTTATTTGTTCATATTACGACGATTTTTATTATACTTGGCGCGCGTTTCGTTTTTTATTATTTCAATATTCGTCAATACACCATTAATTATTATTAGTAAATGTTTATTCTTGAAAATTCATTTGTCTTGTTTACGTACAGGTACGTTTGTGTTTTGAGTATCACCAATAATTAACTGATGTTGTATATGAACGATATGCAATCGACGGTTTTAAAGCTCACGTGTGCAAAACAAATTAACAAAAAGAAAATAAATCAAACATAGTGTGCGCCTCCCAGTAAAAACGCACTTTAAGTGTACACGCAACTAGTTTTCACCATTGGCGCGTTTTATTTTATAAATCGAGCACGTGTTCTTGTAGGTAACCCCCGAACGTGTGAATAATTCTTTACCGTATTGTTGTAATCATGACGAAACCGATTTGAGCGAACGTCAACGCCATCATTCACACTCGCATAGGCTGTCCAAAAAATAGATACGTGAACCGATACAATAATTTGTTTAGTTTATTTTAAAAACAATTAACATTAATGGTTATTATAATATTTTTTTTATTTTAAACGAATCGTGAGAAATCAATATTATCCTCCACGAAACATTCTCCATTTGTTTTAATACGTCTATCCCATCTCCGTTTCCATCATTGGTCATCAAAATATGTCTCAATGTCTTATTGTCAGCTGCATCGTAGTTTCGCGTTTGATGATGTCCACATCACCGCACGACCCGCTTTGCATTTTGGGAACAAAAAGAAGTCACATGGCGCTACATTTGCCGAATGGGGCTATGGCTAAGCGTTGTTATTGAATTTCGGGAAAAGAATCCGCGTATATACAAGTACAGATGAATATGCGGTGATGCATGAATGAATCGTCGCGATTTTAACACACAACTTTTTAAGTTTCAAAATTTCTGTCAAAATCGTATGTACAGTCGATTTTTCAGCATTTGGCTCATAAGCTGTTTACACCCGAAAAGTCAACGGTTAGTTAGAAAGCACACGTTCGATGTTTTTCTCACTGTGTGAATTTTTCACGAAACTCGTTGAAACGCGAAAATTCACTCGAAAGCAGCCGGATTCTCTCCGTAAAACAGTATTTAACGTGTTTTTTACGAATTTCACCGAGAATTTGATATTCGCTCGTCAGGGACGGTTCTAGGACACGAATTTCGTACAGGCACAAATATGTCTATAAGTAATCTACAGGTGCAATTCCTAAACATCTTCAATTCTTAATTTCTTTTAGCCTTAACGTACAATAAAAGAAAAAAAAATTATTCTTTTTAGCTATACTTTTATAATTTATCGCAATATATATATATACATGTATAAAGAGTAGAATTCAATTATAATAAATCTGAAATTATTGTCTTCATATTTTTCGCGTTTTATAAACATATTTAGAGTTATGTCTTTAAACAGTTTTCCAAAGTTTTTTTTTACCTAGAGGTAATGAAATGAGATCACTCAATATTTTGCCTTCGCATCGTAGTTTTCTGCACAGTAAGTCGTAGTTTTAATGCGCTTCATACTGGCTCTCGTAGTAGAGAGACTACATTCAATCATTTGCTAAAGATACAAGGATTATCATCGACAAATTTCATAATAGACATTCTTACCCGCGCAAAATATACATGTTGGCGTATATTGAAAGAAAATCTAAATAAACTAATGCATTAATAATTATTACTCCGGTATAATATTTATACTTTACTCCATCAAAACGATACGACATGGAACTTTATTAACAGGCAAAGAGAACGAAAAAAAAAATTGACGCTGACAGTCGCCCTGCACTAATAAGTCGCCCCGCTGTCTCTCGACCCGTTGCTCGGTCGTTCCGTTTGTTCGTCAATTCCCGTTGGTCGAATGAACGCGTGAAAAACGACACCATTTTATCGTAACCGTGGCTCGGACATCGGACGCGGTTACCGAAGCAATTTTATTACGATTGGATAGAAGAGATGGTGGGAGCGCTTTTTTTCCCACAATATTATACCGCTGTTTCGTTCGCGTACACTTTTTTTTTTTTTTTTAACAACCTACGATATATATATATTACAGTCCATCGGCACCGACTGTATTATAATAATAATATTGCGTTATCTGTGTAAAGAAAAAATCAAACGCGTATAATGTCGAGTTCATCGTCGTAATAGCATAAGAGTAGAAGAAATGATAGTCGAATACATAAAGATCGATCGATACATATATGCGCGCATATAATATCGTTGTAACGATCGTCGATATTTTTCGAACGGGACGACGTCGAGATGACGTCTACTGATACCGACGCGGCGCGTGAAACGTATTACGAAAACGTTTCGCGGCCGAGGGAGTCAGTTGTAACATCCACACACGTGTGTCGTCGAGATTTCCCGCGGTCGGCGCACGCAAACACACAGCTGTGATGTGTGTCACACCGAAACTACTACGGAGCGAACGCATCGGAATCGATATGGCAACGATGCGATGTGAAACACTTCACAGGCGGACGAATCGAAGAAGCAACTATGATCAATGTGTACGAGGCGCTTTGAATATCGTTCTCATTGTATGTCATCACTGAAGAAAATCAGGAAACGGAAGGTTTATTATCATCACAGAGATCCAATGGTTCTGCGATAGAACCAATTTAGAAAAACGAACCATAGAAAAATTTGTCGGGGACCTAATTTTTTTTTTAATGTGGCGTTTAACCGGGAATTTTTCACCGATATATCTCATTGTTAGTCACTATGAGGAATCAAATGATAATGTGAACAGTAATCAACTTTATCGCCTGTGTCAAGTGTGAACGAAGACGTGGAATCGGAGGAGTGCGTTCAGATGAAGGCCGACCGTCAAAGAGACAAGTCCGGGTGAACAAAAAAAACCAAGGTGTTTAGACGATTGCGCTGAGAATGCACTAATCAGAAAGAAAAAACGTCGGTCATTTCGGTGTTCCGAAGATTCGCATTTTACTTGTAAAAACGTAGTGAAATTAAAGAAAATATATTTTTAAAACTAATGTGTTTCCCATATGGGAATTTTTTAAATTTTATGTAACTTACTTTACTGAAATAATTAATACGATTTTTTATATATATATATATATATATATATAACGTAACAAAGAGAACGCGTTTTAGTTTAATGATATTATTTTATCCGTTCAATAATATTCCGTGATTTACGCGCTACAAAAATATTGTTAGATGGAATCGTAATAATGTGATTGAATAATAGTGTTCGATTTATGTTATACTTGAAAATCAACTGTGTGTATATTTGGATATAACGCCCAATTAGATTTTACATGATAAACATTGTGTTCCCAATACTTCCCGATACGTCGATTTGTTACGTTAAATAATCAGAAAATTAACTCAAAATTAATAGAAAATTCTGCAGAGGGCAGAAAACAAAAAAAAAAAAAAAAAAAAAAACGAAGGATGCCGCCCGACTGTTGTTGTCTCTGGAAATTTCAAAAGGGGTATGCGGAGGGAAGCACACGAGTGACCAATGCTCTCACTTTCAATCGGAACTCGGGAGTCCCGTCTGTAATTCGATGGTCATTATCTCATAGTCCATGCCGGTGTTTAATCCAAACGTCTTCCGATTTCTCTTTTAACGAGTGGTGCGTATTATTATTTCATAATATACCGCGTATTCGAATATTTTACAAATAGACGGAGAACGATAATGATTTAGACGTCGCACATTTATTTCTTTGCCTCCCCCCGGCAAACACCGTCGCGGTCGTCGACTGCAACGCGTAAAGACGACATTACCGACCGTCACACGTGTGTGCCGGAATCGCTCGTATCTCGCCGGTAAATCTCGACGCGTACAATACACTATACGCACTAGCAAACCTCCATACGTCTCATATTATATTTCAATTCGATTTTACTGTTTTTTTTTTTTAGTTTGAATTTTATCCTGGTCTCGCCGATACACGTCACTGCGACGCGCGCGCACACATACACATTTACACCGTTTAATGAATATTTGAATAAGAAAAAAAACCAATCGCTTTTGTCACGTTTATATAATATATATATAAACGTAATTGACAATTTGAACGGGAAATCGTTGTTATTTCTCTTTTTTTTTACACGCACGTAGGACAACGATTTCTCAAGGGATAGTCCCCAAACGAACGTTTTCGATAGGGAGCTCTTATTTATTTATTTATTTTTTTTTGTTTATAATAATAATAATCGATCTATCGACTGAATTCGAAATTATAGACTAACGGCATTTCGATTATGACATTGTTCGACAGTTTTAACTGTGCATAAGTTTCGTATCGTTTTGTACAAGTAATCGAAATAATATTTCTGCCGTCCGAGGGAGTCTCGCGAAAAAGTCATCGAGTTTAAACGCGCATTGTTGAAAGCACGCGACGAATGCGATTTAATGTCATCGGTCTCGGGCATTCGTGTTTGCGCTACGCGTGTACAGCACCGTTAGAGAATGCCTACGGCGAGAACGCGTTGAATTTCCTTCTTGTGGTTCCGACCGTTTAAACGGCCGTCGTTTTTCTTTCGACCGACAATAAAACAAAACGAATGAAAGAATTTGTAGAGTTATTCTCGTTGATCGTCACCACGCCGTCAAAATCGTTTTATATAAATTCATGTGTCTCTCCCTCCCACCCCCCCCCACGCGATAATCACGGGTTTAAGGGGATTTCGAGAAAGAATGAAGAAACTACTAATTCCGTTATTATTTGTATTCCGCCGAGCGATTAAATGATATTAACCGTATTCTTTTTCTTTCTTATATGTTGTTAAATGTTTTTTTTACGTTATCCGATCAGTGAATTCGACCGAAAATTCGTACCGTAATGTCCTTCCGTATAAGGCGCGCGCGCGCGCGCGATGTTCGAACGTGGATCGAAATCATTTCGGAAATCGAGTACGCGATGGTTTTTTTTTTTTTTAAGTGTTGGTTTATAGAACGCTTTATCGTTTAAAAAATATTATCGAAATTATCGATTTAAAAAAAAAAAAAATCCCGTATACATAATACACGGGAAATAATCGTATAATAACCGACGTTTTCGCTGTTGAAATTCGTATAATTCTTATAGAATTCTAAATCGTTTGACGAATACGATAATGTAGTAGCGCGCGCGTTGTAACATCATATTCGATAACTCGTGCGCTGTGAAATTAAAAAAAAAAAAGTGTGGTTTTACGTGTATTCTAAAATTAGAAGAGATGTTCTCAGACACTCGAAGTTCTTGCCAATATTTTTTTTTTTCTTTTGACACATCGCCATTGATGTAACTAAACGTATTTATTGAAGAAGATACGCATTACGACGACGTGATGAAATCTAGTTGAAGAGAATAATAATACGTATAAATAAATTATTATTGTGCGTGTAATAAATATACAGAATTATAAATAGATGATTACCACTACTACAACTAATAAATCGAATTATTTAAAAAAAAAACGATAATATTCATTTCACTAAATTTTACATAGTTTGTCGCATTATTTAACGATTTTTAAACGCCGATTATACAACGAATATATACGAGTACATTTCTTTTATTACGATTATAATTATTGTCGGTCAATTTTATATTTGCCTTTTGTATGAAAAAAAAATAATAAGAAAAAATTTAATACTCGAAGAAAAAAGTTTCATTCATCTAGGCAGTCAATATGTAACAACTTGCTCCAGGGTTGGACGAATTGTTATAGTCCCAGGGCATATCGTTAAAGTACATTTACACGTTTCAATACTATTATTTCACATATCAAAACATTGAATAATAATAAATATGCCAAATTTTAAAACAAAATAAATTGTAACAAATCATTTATCGAACGTATTATATTCTCTTAAAATACATGCATTATATTTTTCAATAATATAATAATTAAATTTTAGGCATTCATGTTTTTATTCAAAAAATCATACACATTCGTATATCTTTTTATAACAGAGACAAAAAATCTTTCAAATCATTAATAGTAATAATAATAATAATTAATCACTTGGTATTCTTAATAATTTTTAACAAGTTGTATTAATTGAAAAAACATGAAGTATTATGTTATTTAGTCTTTGAAATCTTCATCTATGTCAGACGAGCAATCTGTACAAGCATAAAACAATACATTTTGTTTCCCAGTACATTTTTCATTGACTCATTTTATACATGTTTAACATTCGATCAATTTTTCTCCTTTGCAATTCTTTGAATATGCTCCTAAACAAATAATACAAAAGTAAAGTAAATATTTTTCATCTGAATTTATTTTATTAGCCTTTGGTTTCTTCTTTTGTTCTGATTTTGTTTTTGGATTTTTATTTATATTCTATAAAGTTTATCTTTATTTTCAATTTTAAATCTTCGGTTTCCTTCCTTTGACTTTCTTGCTTTTACCTTAATTTTTCTTTTCCAAGTGTGTCAGTTAAAATTGTAGATTTCATTTTTTCCCATGCACGATTGCTATTTCTTTCATTTGCGTTGGAAAAAGGTTTTCATTAGGTACTACTAGTTTAGATGTCATTGCGTAACTTCTTTAGGTACTACTGTACCTCGGATGGTTTTTTTTTTGTAAATCCGAACTATCTAAAATTAGATTAATAGTATAATAATTTATTATTAGCATTTGGAGTAGGTATTTTAATTTTAGTATGTAAAAACGAGAAATCATGGATAATTCTCAACACTGTTAAAGTATACCTGATTTTATTATAAAAGATAGTAGAGGTAATGATTATGGAATTTATTCTTCGGTCACTACAATATCATCACAATTAGAAGTACGAAATATCTTTAATGTAACAACTAATCCCGCTTTTCCCTAATTTTGCTAAAATACACATAATAATGTAATGTTGGATCGTTTTTTTTTTTTTGAAACGTGTGTTTTTAAAAAATCGTTTTGAAATCGGAGTATATTAAATTAATTATAATTACCTGCCAGAGGATATAGTTTCTTCACTGGTGTTGGCTTTTTAAACATTCAGTTATTATACGTACAGTCTCATTTATCGCGGTATCTACTTGTTTGGTGTGTATTGATGTGCTTCACACCGGATAGGCACATTCGACCACTGAAAAACATGAAGTTAACACTGAAATTCTCACTGTTTTGGGGTGAACTCCCCATTTTTAGTTTACCAATTTTTGCGCTAGAGTATTTCTGGCACATATTTTCCGTTTTAAGGAAACACAATGTTCTTTGTAGGTAAGTGATCTATCGAGGTAATAAAAAAATTGGAAATAGCATACTAAAACATACTCCTTATCCCAAACACCTAAGCGTTATCCTTGATAGATCCAATTAGTAACCGTATCATAAGTATTATACTACGAGTATAGTGTTATGCCGTCAGGTGTACTCCTATAGGTGTAGTGTAGAATTATTGAAATACGTGGAAAATGCTATATTATTATAGCGGTTTTTGATTATATGTAATATAATCAAATTTGAAATTAAATCAAATGACGTATTCTGTGGTGTTTTATTTCATTTTTTTTTTTAAGGAGTACGTACAAGAAAAAAATACTACGATAATTGCACAGCGAAACAGATGAAAAGCTGCAAACAAATAAATAACTTAAATTTTAATTCTTGTTTGATCTTAAACAGGTAGGACAAAACCAAATTTGGATAGAGCGCTAGATTAGTCCCTTTAATGCCACCACTGATTGATCTGTTGCTGTAAACACACGACTATTGTACAGATCGAAACTAATAAAACTCGTTTCAAATTCGAGGTGACAACGTCTAGTCGTCAGGTAATAAATACGTTCTGTGTAAAAAAAAAAAATATTACACACACACGTGTAGTCTAATTTCATATTATGCGAAATATGTTTGTGTGGACAACATGTAGTCTGAAATAAACGTACCTCGTTGATAACATAAAACACTTTTACTTGTCATGTAAAATAATAATAATAATTATTATTATTGTTGTTGTTACACTAATGACGACTAAAAAAGTATGTTTATCGCTGTTGCTGTATATATGTGTGAACATATTATATTAAACACAATTATTTTCATTTCATAAAAAGAAAACAAAAAATTAAATATAAATAAAGTCGTGTTAAGTAGATAAATTTTATCATTGTATACTTCTGTCAGCCGTACATGTTTTAAATTATTCTTCACTTATATGTTTAAAAATATTGTACTTTCTAAGCTTTTATAGTATAGTTATTCACAGTATTTTATTCCGTTCTTAGGTTATGTACAGTAGACAATGCTTATGATATTTTTATATATGTAAATATGTTTTGGCGATTTGAATATAATATGTTTTTCTTATTGAGACTTGAATGCAGTACTGAATGTGTGTTGTGATCTAATTCATAAGTCGAGCATAAAATCGGAGATTTAGTATGTCTATATATATATATATATATATATATATATACTCGTATATATATAATATATTTCTCAATTGCCTTTTTACACCATTCATTGAAATCAATTAGGTATTTGAATAAAATAATACGTTACATATATTGAAACTCATACTTAATTGTTTTTCAAAATAACAAATTATTTAAAATGTTTTAATAATTCAAACACGAAATCATATTTATTTTTGAAAAATTAATTTTTGTCCTGGACTCTGGACGATGATGTTCATTGCATCGGGTTATTTTTTGATTACTTAATTTACACGTGAAACACGTGTAAGGAGATGTTTAAAAAAAAACTCCCATGACAGTCAAATGAGGATTTAGTGTAAGCACTTATTTAAAACTTGAAAGCAACGGAAATGAGCAAAAGCGCTCTCCTTATTTTGGTGACACGTCAAAATATTCTCGATAAAATATCTTCAAAAGAAATAAATTCCTGATAAAAAATACGTATTTCCAAAATCAAAAAAAATTGTTGAAGTCAAAGTCATGTACAATCCATTGTAAATATCATTGAACTTTTGGACAGTTATGTTCAGCGATATCTGTCGTTTCAAATTTTCCTTTTCTAAAGAAATTTCCTATCAATCACACAATCCTAGCCTTTAATTTTTTCACGTTTTCTTCTACTTATATAACTTTAATATACGTCTCGAGACTCGTCGGTCGGAATGCCGCATGACGGATCCTTCTTCTTGGAGGGGTTCGCTAATCCACAGCTGAGGTGCAGGGACCAGAACACATGGCACTATATTTACATTTCAAAGTGGATGTGCGATGAGATACAAAACTTAACACATTTTTTAAACAATAGAATTAATATATTTTTATTAATTAAACACAGTTTTCGGCATAAACCTTCGACTAAAAAATTAATTGATTAATTAAGAGGGGCGGGGAGAAATTAAAATGTGAATATATAATAAAAAAAAAAATTAAATATCTAAATTCGGTAATGTGATCATTCGGACTCTTTTCAAAAACACTGTTACGACCCAGCGAGGAGCTTGTAAACGTCGGAACAACTCGTTTTACGTGCATGATGGATTATGAATATTGTTCTAAATTATGTCTATAAATTAACTAAATAAGTACTAAAAAAAAATTCGATGATAATTAGAAATGAAATTAAAAAGAAACAATTGGGTCGAGAAAAAATTAATATACACAATGCTGTAGTCCGTGGGCGTGCGTTCAAGCGTCTTCCCATGAGATGCCGCCACAGGGATGAAATTGTCCCTTACTCCGCCATGGCATGTTTGTGTACCATAAATCTATTAACTATATGGACTCTGTTTAGCCGTGTAAGGCAACAAAAAAAATAATCAGACAACATTGGACATAAACGAAATAGAGAAAAGATAAAGAAATTCGTTTATTCTATTACTTTTTAAAATTTGATAACGTGATTTTATTAAAATATTTTGTGTTCAAGTCCGTACTGAATTATCTGTTATCTAACATAATTTAAAAAAAAAATGTCATGGAATAAACGAATTTATTTATATTTTCTGACACAACATCAATTTTTGCTCAAGTTATATTAAGTTGATCGGGGGGGAGGGGGTCAATCGTTTCGTCGTCCCGACCCTCTTAAATTATATTTCATTAGACGTAAATCTATCTAAATCAAGAAAATTAAAAATATATAATATATTATTGTGTTATTATGCTTTTGATAAAATGTGCGTATTGGTAATTTTTTAGTATCTTAATTATTTCTAATTAATTTAAAAATAAATATTGAGAAAAGTAAACGTCGTATCGTTGATGACGGCTCGACCTGACCAGTAACCTCGAACACGTACACGTACCTACTTATTGCGCAGAGTTACTATACGTACACGTATACCGTCCTATTAAGCAAAAATGCCGTAATAACCAATGTTTTGAGAAAAATGCAGTTTTGTATTTTTCATTTTATTGTACTTTTATTATTTGTCAGTACATTTAATATAAAACATATTCATTTTTATAGTTATTATTCTTTTTTTTTTTTTTGACGAAGAATTCGATTAAATAATAATTTGAATGTGTTATTCGTTTATAAAAACGAATAAAAGTTGCTATCATGTTATTACGTAAGCAAATTTTACGGCATTAAAGATCACAAAATCACGACCGCGAATAATATTGGCAAATAATAAAGACAGAATTATAAATCACATTAATACACATCGGCCGTAAATCAAATAATAAACTTTCCAAATAATAATAATGGATTCATCAATAATATTCAATGTAATTTTTTCCTAAAAAAATTGTGTAAAATCGATAAACTCGCCCATCGGCGGACACCGTATTCAACTAAATTTTTCGTCCCGATTACGGCACTTTTGCTTAGTGAGGCAAAATTATCAACTACACGCGCGCGATTTAGTTTCCAACGCCGCGGTCGTGGTGCCCGTTTCACTAATTTCTCGGTTGTCTGTTTGCAGAAGGATTTCGAAGACGAGTGCGTGTTCAACGAGATGATCGAACAAAACCATTACAACACGTACTCGTCGGCCAAGTACACCAACGACAAGCGCACGCTGTACCTGGCGCTCAACAAACGCGGCACGCCGCGCAAGGTGCAAGTCAAGGCGGGCGCGTCGCTGGGAAAACTGTCCGCGTACGCGCGCGTGTTGACGCAATCGGTGCCGGCGCAAAGGGTCGAACAGCTGTTGGCCGCGCGGACGTCCACGTCCGCGTCGCCGCACGGACACCGGCACCATCACGCGTGTCCGCCGCACGCGCAGGGACCGCCGGCGGCACAGCAGCCGGCCGCAGGCGTCAAACACCGGAAGTCCGGACGGGCAAAGTGTCAGGCCAAAGGCGCCCGGAAGAAGAGCAAGGAGGACAAAGAGGACGAAGACTGCGTGGCGAACAGAAAGAACCGCCGGTGCGGAGGCGGCGACGAGACGATCATAATCAGTCATCGGAAGGCGGACGCGGCGGGCCGGAAAAAAAAGCCGAAAAAGTCCACGGCCGGCGGCGGCGTTATTGCGGGCAAAGGAGGCGATAAACCCCCGAGGCAGCAGGAGCAGCAGCAGCAACCGTCGTCGCAGAGAAAGTCCGACGCCGCCGACGCGCCTAACCCGCCGGAACCCGCGGCCGTCGCCGTCCAAACGGTTACCGCCACCGCCGCGGTCGTCGTCCCTTCGCAGCAGCAGCAGCAGCAGCAACTCGTCGTCGACGACAACGACGACGACAACGACAACAACAACAACAACAACAACGACGACGAATCGGTCGTGGCGCCCGCCGTCACCGCTCCGACAGACGAGTTCCTAGATTTAAACGAAAACAATAATAATAATAATAATAATAATAATAATAATAATAATAATAATAATAATAATAATAATAATAATAATAATAATAATAATAATTATAATAATAATAATAATAATTATAATAAATAATTTTAATCATATCGCGCACCGTTAATTATTGTTATTTATCATCCGTAAAATGTTTCAACAGTTACTGCTTTTATATATATATATATATTTTTTTTTTAGTTTTATTCGCATTATTATTATTATTATTATTATTATTATTACCATTATCATTATCATCATAGTCATTGTGTAATAATACATTCTAACGTTTGTGCTGCGAGAAGTGTTCGACGCACGGCCAAATCGGTGAACCACCGCATCGCGTTTTCGTTTTTCCACTGTCAGTTTTATGCACTAAACGTGTCCTCTAACACTCACCGAGTTC
Organism: Chaetogeoica ovagalla; assembly: GCA_032441825.1. Classification (NCBI taxonomy): domain Eukaryota; kingdom Metazoa; phylum Arthropoda; class Insecta; order Hemiptera; family Aphididae; genus Chaetogeoica; species Chaetogeoica ovagalla. The sequence goes on from CM063723.1 coordinate 6,283,222, forward strand.
TTTCGGCCCGGACGATGAAAACTCGTAGAAGTTAACTCGTCGAGGAGGGCAATGTTCGTCGTTAAACAATTTAAATGCTACCGGGCCGTGTTGTAAACCGTCGGCGTAACCGGGATTAAATAATTAGGAAAAGGGGCAAGGGACTGTGGCACTGTCTCCAATGTGTTTTCAGAGAATAAAAATAAGAATTAGTCGCGTGGACTAGAGGATTTTGTATAGATTGCAGCGGGGTCTAGTAACGTTTTTAAGGCAGCTGTAAATTTCGCGAAAATGTTAGTTTAAACTCGTATGTTACGTCTTGACAGCGACGTTTTGAGAAAGAAAAAAAAGTATTTTTTTTTTATAATTTTCTATCAATTAACAACGGGGTTGGATATTTCTAATCGTTGGCCGCCGCTACGGCAATGACGGTACTTTTAAATTAGAAACGAAAATTAGTTCAACGTAATCGTTTTATCTCGTGCGATAAAAATCGGCACTGAACGCGGGGCTACAAATGCGGACGGACGCTCTAACGTTGATGTATATTCTAAAAACATCTCCGGATAGATAGAAGGAAATCGTCAAATTTGTTATGAGTCCGGTTTAGAAACGGCAATATAATCACGTACACAGATTATTATTGACCTCGTTAGTACGCAGTTTCGGCGAGCATTAACCGCGGCGGCCGCGGTGCTAATAGATTCGTAAACTCGCGTGATTACCGAAGAAGAAGAAGAAAAAAAACTGGCTTTAATTTCAATAAAATCCGTCGTAAAGTTATATTTTAAAAATCCGTACTTTAGGTATACGTTTTCAACAGTAATGAAAAAAAAAAACAGAAAAATGATGTTCAGAAACCGACCAGAGATTTCAGTGCTTACCTTCGCAGTGCTATCTATTTAATAAAATCGCACAGCTCTTCGCCGTCAACAAATCGAACTTTTCTCATCGCTTTTTTAATTCGCCCGATCAAGAAGAGGCCTTTGGTTTTTTTTTTCTATAGTGATAATACACTATAGGACTCGATTAAAACATTGTTGCGAATAACCGCGTTTAAGATACACACTAGTGATTTTTATTTTCGACGCGTTTATTTCGAGTTCCCAGTGATACATCTGCTGCCGTTGTTGTTGTTATGATTGAATTGAAATCTCAGGGCCGTGTGGGATAGAAACAATATGAGCAATTGTCATCTTCGACGTCAGGATCCGTTTCGCGACATCGTTTTGATTACGAAAATAATAAATACACATTCAATTAAGTTCACAATAAACATTTACATCATAGATATTTACCCGTTTCTACATTGATTCGTCGGAGGATTCGAATTAATTTCAAACGGATTTATTTATTTTTGTGCTATTTTGAACGACTCACCCGGCCGGGTGAGTAACCATCTACGGATCCTTTACGGCTGATGGTCCATTGATCACCGATTAAGAATCCCGGGCTCCACTACTATATTTACAATTATTATTATTATTATTATTATTATTATAATATAACCGTTATAGTATCATCCTCCAATTACGTGCATTCTAGGCTTACTGTTACATGTATACAGTAACATTTTCTATTTATCGCATTATTATGATAATCTAACCTGACCAAAGCCGGTGAATATGTATTGTTATTTTTTTGTTTTTTGATATTTTCACCTATAGGCGATAATAAAAGTGTAAACGTTAAATGTGAACGGACCAAAGTATTGACAATTTAATATTTACTTTTGTTTTTGTTTTGTTTTTTTTTTTTTTGTTCAATACACTAAATTTTACCGCGTAAATCTCGTGATTTGTTTTTTAAAAACAAAATATATTTTACGGTCGTTCGTGAAAATAACGAAATAAAACGATAACTGTAAACTATATTTAAAAATATGCGTGGGGCATACCCTTGAGATTTTTTACCAATACAGGTCGTTTACGACTATCTGCGCAACGTGTCGAATGGCGCCCGTGCGCAATATCAAATTGAAATTTATTAATTTTTACAATTTTACAATAGTATCACGATATTACGTGTCGGCGATGTATTATTAGCGATTTATTCGAAAAACGTGTTTACATTCCAAATTTGTAAATTGTCAAACAATCTGTACCTATGTAAACGCCGTGACATGAGTAGGTATAATAATAAAAAAATTTCTTTCTTTCTTTTTTTTTTCTTCTGTCCGAACAATAACGAATTCACTGAATGTCGTCCACAGACGAATCTAAATATGATCGAATGCGTAACATCTCATCATTGTTAGTGAAAAAAAAGAAATATTAAATAAAAAAAAAAAAAGAAATTGATTTATATAGTTATTCAAATGAGATTTATTTTTAGTTTTCCTACTATGTATTGTACAAATTTATAATTAAAGTTTAATTTTATTATTATTATTTAAAGTTTTAACTTTTAAATGCGCCTGATTAGTTGTAATGCAAAGCAGCGTTTGTGTATATTATATTATTTATTTATTCGTACACGGCGATTTGACGTTTTCCAATGTCGATTCACATAAATAGAAGTAAAAAAAAATTATTATTTACTTTTTTATTTTTTCAACATACTTGTAACGATTTTTCATAGAACACTAAAACATCAAATCAATGTATAATCGTGTTGTTTAAAAACATTAGGGGGAAGTTTATAAACAGTTATCATAAAAAAAACTCCCCATCAATAATCTTTTGCGATGTGTATTTTTTAGAGATTTTTTTTTTTTTTAACTGATTTAATTGTATTTTTTTAACGAACGCATCGTTAGGTTAGGTACACTCCTCACGAACAATCGCGAAGCTGGTGTGTCAACTGTTCATTATTATTACTATTAAGTATTAACTATGAATTTGGTTCGTGTTGTGTCCGACGAATTATTTATTTCTACGATAATATTATACAATAAATTATTACAATATAATTTAATTTATATACAATATTTGTATGCATATTAGAACAAATCATTACAATCATTATTCATTGTTTTTACCATTTGTAAGTTCCCCAAATAAAAAACAAATTATTTTGTGTGTTAGTTTTATATTTGTAACCAAAAAAAAATAAAAACTAAGAAGTAGAAAAAAATGCAATCAAACCATGTAAATACCTAATAATAATAATAATAATAATATTATTATTTTTTTATGTAAATAAATATCAGTATTTTTAAACGTTACCGTAAAATGTATTGTATTTCGCTTAACGAAATCACCGATTCACCGTTAGGTATAGAAAGTTCAACACGCGGTCGTAGGTACATGTCCTAATAGGTATATTGTCCATGACTTAAATAGAGATCCAAGATTTAATTTTTAAAAAATACGGGATATTTATTTTATTAAGTTTTACTAAATCTAAATAAAACATATAATATTATATAATTAATATAATTTAATGCATTACTTACCGACAAAATTTAATTACAAGATTATGTCACAGAATAAATGAAATTTATTTATATAAATAATCGTTTATTCTCTGTTTGTATATTGTGTTTTTAAAAATATTATATTGAGTTTTGATTATCGATTAAAAATTAAAAATAACGGGAATGGACCCGCCTTGACGTTTATGAAATTATGGGACGTATAAGAAAATAATGGTGTTTTAAAATACCGCACAAAAGTGAAATTTCCAATATTCGTCTGGATACCAGGATGTTTAACTGAAATGCGGGACAATCTCGTAAAATACGTGACGTCTGGGATCCCTAGACATGAAAAATTGTGCTTGTCCGCCGTAAAATGGCAATGGTAAACCGATAATAAATCGAAATATTCGCGTGCGGGTATGTAATACGTAAAAATAAATAAAACAAACATTTTTTTTTTTTTTACAAAGCATTTAAATAACCGAAGTCGGACGAATCATTCGTCGTGGACCGGTGGAAAGTGCCAAAATTTATTACGTTTTGTAACGTGGCGAAGAGAGTTTGCAGTTATATTCTCATATCTGTACACATGAAACGTACAGATTATACCAGCCAAATAAAAAAAAAAATATATATATGTGTGTGTAATACGTACCCGTCGAAGTGACACGGGACAAAGGCAACAGTACATACAGTCATTTTTATACGTTTATTTTTTTCCGTTATCCTACGTAAAATTATCATAAATGATGCGTACCTCGTATATTGTATACTTCAGAAAAATAATCATTAAAATATTTATTTCATAGGAAAAAAAAAACTTCCTTTCCATTTCGGTCATCTATCGTCTCTTGAAGAACAATAATATTTTCTGCCGTGTATAAAAAAAAACTCGTTTAATCCATGTCGCTTAATAATATTAATAAAGATTTTATTGTAAAAAAAAAAACGAACATATTATTTATGCTTTTTTGTTTTATAAATCCTAAATAAATTTAAATATTTTTCTAATTTTATTATTTAATTTAAAATGCACCCGAAATCCCGCTGTATACGAGTTCCGTTTCAAACGTAAACGATACAAGAGTACAAGATTATACTGATTCCGTCCATCAGTTATAAGGCGTTATGTGTAGGCAATTTTAAGTATTGTCAATTATTGTATTTAAATATAATATTTCAAAAATAATCTGACTAATACTTAGTAATATGAAATATTTCCACGAATTGCATTAAAAAAACATTTGACTTTTAAATTTGTCACTCGAATAGATTTATATGAAATAGATTTTACACATTACAATCTTGAGATCCGCCCTGAATTGTACTCTTGATATTTTTTCCTTAATAAGATCTTCTTTGAGCAATATATTTTTTCTTTCGTTGTATTTGATATTTCTTAATTTGATAAGTACAAATTTTGATCGACGCTTCGATAAATTTGGGTGAGTATTAATAAAACATTTTCTTGAATTTAGAATAGAACGATTCAAACAACTGTTGTACTACATAATGTACTATGTGGCAAATTAGTCCACATACTAAGTGACAATTTCGATTTCGGTGAAATACAATGATTATTATCTGAGAAGCGTTCTAAGAATAAATCTACTTCATCATTAATGAATTTAATTTCCATCTAATCAGAATTTAAAAAATATCGTCCGCTACTTCCGGTGTTAAAAAATATGTTAATTCAAATATGTGCTTAAAAAATTGTCCACTTTCAGAACTGTTATTTCTATATGTATGAAGTGTGAAGATAATTTCATGTTTTTAATTTTACACCACCACGATTGGCCCGAATGAGTTTGACATCCATTTCATTCTGTTTCTGGCCAAACCATATTACACACAGAAATAATGTGTAGCTTTTTCGAAATCCGCGTAAATATTTTGGGTGTAAAATGATGTTTATTTTTTTTAAATGTATATTTGTAAAATATTTTTTTCTTTCTTTTGCAGAAAAAAACGAGAAGAACATAATTAATTGACTCTTTTAATTCGTGTATAATAACGAAAATTATATACATTTTTGTGGAAAACATTTCAATGCTCTATCGATATAAATATAGTATTTATTGTACATAAATAAGTTTCTACTACATCGTGTAAACATGCGTAATTATGTGTGTTATTGTCATTTACAATAAAAAAAAAAAATGCTCATTTCTATATGTGTGTACCGAACTTGTATTTTTAAGAGTTCTATAATCACTAATATACATATTAGACTTGATCAGAAATGTGTTAAGACAGCATACAGCACAATTCATGCAAAACATACAACTTGGTTTTATTATATTCGTATTGTCATATTCTCTTATATTAGTAATTGAGATGGAAATGTCTTAAAAGAACTAGGAAGTCAGTAAAAAATTTGCATCACACAAAACCAATGGGAAGTAACGTCATCAATCACGCGATGTTGTTAAGCATCTTTAAAGCAGAGTTAATGCAAATACTGCGTAAACGTAAACGTTCGATCAAATTATGACTGATTTTTTTTTAAAAATCAACATTCTTTTTTTCAGTTTTATCATAATCATAATCAAATTCCCTAATTAACTCTGAAATCAATTCTGCAAACTAGGACATCATCAATCTCGATTATTGCACATTGAATTTTCCTTCTGTCCCGAAATTGTTGCAAGTTTATTTACGTAAATCTTTGACTTCATTTTCTTTCATAAAAAATAAAAAAAGCGAGGTTCATCATCTTGCAGACCGTTTTTCCGATTATAGCGAGTCAAAAAGCATGGTGAATTCGACGATGATTCTTGTTTGCGTGTTACCATTTGTATTTCACGTATTACAGATTAAAATTTAAAATTATTAATTATTGGAATATCGGTGAAAACGTATACATTGTATTCCATGTTATTGTTAATAATACATTGTGACCAAATCTTTCTTCGTGCATACTATTGTAACCTTAAAATTAACTCATTAGGAAGTGATTTTGGACAACTTTCCATAATAACATCAAATAAACGAATAATTTACGTATTTGCTGATATCGAAATTAACTTATTCCAAAAATTAATTTCATTTTAATTTCAAATCCGTGTACAGAAAACAAATGATGTCGCGTTACATTGTCTTCCAATTCAATCATAAAAAGTAAAAACAAGTATGATGTAAGTATATATGAAGTATATGTGCTACAATAAAATAAAATCATAAATATACATAGGTAATTAATGCGTACCATATACTGTTGTATTGTTTTTAGACTTACTTCATTTCGAATGAACAACCTATTTTATTACCTTCGCCAAAGTTTCGCACATTAGATTCAAAACAAAATCCTAACTTCATGGCTGAAACAAAACGAGATCGGTTATTTTAATCATTTAATTATTTTATATTTCATGATATTACATTTTTCTTTCAACAACAGTCCTGCCGATACAGTCCCGCTAAGATCAGTTTTCAGATTGCATGATACACTATCCGAGTGTTTATATTTCACGCCTAATTCGTGATCGCTACTTCTCCATTCGGGGTTTCTCCAATTCGCCTTGATCAATGTAGCGGCTTCAAACTTATCGTTTATTTTCCAATACGCGTCCAGCATGCACAAACCGTCGTTAGGTTTTCTGCAAAATAAAATATTCTTATTCGTATGAATAATACAGAAAAAGTTTAAAATTTATTTAAAAGTTTCAATGATTGCGTTAAACGTCTTTGTCATCGATTCTGAGTAGAACGACGTGTGACTGATTATATCAGTGGCTTTACGATATTACATTCTTGTATTATATATAGACAAACTCAAACCGCTTTCAACAAACAAATCCCTCATAGTAAACCAATATAAATATTATAAACACTCTTGGACACCACTTACAATGTAAGTTGACCGGCGGTCAAAGGAAACATCAGTCCAAACTTTACGGCATCGCACATTTCACGCCATTTGAAATCCTCCGAATTATTTAATTTTAATTCCAAACCGGCCAGAACACCAAAATTATTAAATGTATAACCAAAATCGTTTGTTAATGCCACATCAAACCGTCTAGGTCCTGGGTGGTTAAATTGTGACAATTTACATTTAGCGTTAACGACCATAGCAGGATGTTCAAATTTGGCGCTAGTGTATAACACATTATTGACAGCGTCTTCGGCATATCTAAACGATTATAAAAAAAATTATTAAAATGCGGTTTCCGTTTATTAAACATAAATATTTACTTTTGACGAATTCCTACGTCACCCGAAATCTTGTCGTTTTTCGTTTCAAATTTGAAACCAAAACTTGGTTCATCGCCTACTTGGAAATACGGTTTAAACATATCTGAAAACATACGTGCACAAAATATCTGATAACTGTTAACGGAATTAACGTTTTAATAAAACTCTCAATTTATATACTACAAAACTATTGGGTTTAAGACTGTGCGATCACAATAATGTAGCAATTCGATTAAATTTAACTTGTAATCGGTTTTACATCGGTTGCGTATGATATTATGTAAGAAATGGATTTTAAAAAAAACCTGAAATTTAAAATCTATATACTAAATAACTTAATGATGAGGTAAAACATACTAGATATTTTAGTATCCACCCTCATTGTCGACGAAAGTTTGTCGTCATTTACAGTTTTGTTTGCGAGTTTTACGTTGATCTCTAAATTACCGTCTTCGTCTTTGTAACGTTTTGTAAACGCGAGATTTTCAATATTTGTGTGTGTGTTTAACACACCGTCGAGTAACTCTTTGGTTTTACAATACGGGTTTTTTCCGCGAATGATCTGTGTAACATCACGAATACCGATGAAATATTTCGCAACACATAATTAATTTTTATGTATTTAAAAAATAAAAGTATACCATGTTTTCCCAACGATTCGAGTCGTCATTATTTTCAACAATTTTACTGTCCGCATATACTTTCGGCATCATCTTATTAATTCCGCAGAAGTTCTTTACCCCTTTCCATCCTTCAGTCATCAATGCGTGAAACATATTTATTCCGAATTAAAATACAGATATTAATAAAATACGATGATAATTGCTATTATTTTTATTGTAAATATTTAGAGGAGAATGTCCAAATACTTTGATCGAAATGAAGGTTTAGAGTTATTTTCGTTAATATCAAACGATTATTCGGTTGTTTTCGTACCTTGGCAATGTAAAGTTGTGTATAAAACTATTTATTATAAGCCAGCTATGCGTTTTTAATCATATTGAATAATTTAATTTAAATTATTTTATTTTTTTTTAAACACCGCTTGATTTTTTTAAATAATGATCATTGCGTTTGTGGCGCGAAATTTTTAAGTTAAACGTGACGAATAGTAATCCGAATTTTCACGATAATATGTAGAAATGGTACAAATCGGGCGTTGTTCATATCCGGTTCGTGAAGTTATAACACGTAGGTTTGTCGGTATACTTCCGTTTATTAACTTGAATAAGGAGTGTTATAATTATAATAATAATAATAATAATAATAATAATAATAATAATAAATAATACAAATTTAATGTACTGTGTAAAATATGCACAATGTTTGTGGCGAGGATGCGCCGGGGGTAGACTACAATTATTGTGACCCTAATGCCCTACGTCCAGGAGTGACATCCTCTTGCAATCCAATCTAATCGAGTGGATTTTCCTCGTCTAGATCCCTCGGTCAGGGAAACCTGAGTTCTGGTAGATATTGCAGGATTGTATAGAGGGAGTGGATGTGCTTGTGCCATGGTCGTCGGGCAGTGGCAGATCACCCCTTGAGTTGTGGGTCATCAGCGAGATCCGAATAGATCTTACCCGGGCAGTCAAGCGAGCATATGGGGCTATCCCACTGCTCGGATGACTTCAGTGTTTCGTCTAATAGTTTGTAGTTACGTTTGGTACGAACACCTCTTGCATTTGTGCTCTTACACTGTCCATCATCTGCCAATTCAAATCGTATATATTTATGGTCGCTCAGGAATTCAGTGTTCATTACGGTCCAGTATAATATTAATTCCATTAATTCTGGAGAGACGAGGGTTAGGTCCACTATCGATGTTCGATCGTTCTTCTCGAAGGTTGGCTTATTCCCTTCGTTCAGCAGGACCAGTCCTAAAGAAACAATTGTGTCGTATAACGCGTCTCCACGGCAATTGTTACACTTCGACCCCAAGTTGTATGCCACGCGTTAAAATCTCCTGCAATGATTACAGGAGTGGTGCTTGCTTTTATACTTGTTTCCAATCTCCTAAGAAAGTCAAGGTATTCCAGGAACGTTCTATTGGGAGACCAATAGCAAGTATAGATTCTTCGTCCTTTCGCAGCAATCCACCTGAAGCCGAGCTCTTCTTCACTAGTATTGTCGAGTTGAACGTTCTGGAAATTAACGACAGCAGCTTTGTTGTTCGTATCCGAATGCCAGATCTCCCAGATGTCGTTTTTTCCTAGCCTTTGGTACTTAGGAATTGAGCTAAGCAAGAAACTCGTGTATGGAACTCACATCAGAGCAGCAGCTGCCAAGGAAGGGAAAACAGCCAATGCTTTAGAAAAGATTTTACCGAATGTACGAGGTGCCAGACAGGGCAAGAGGAATGTACTGGCTTTAGTAGTCCAAAACCAGTTGCTGTATGGAGCACCAATTTGGACAGGATCTCTCACATTCGAGAATAGTGTCAATACGCTTTTGGATTCACAAAGGAAAATGGCTTTACGCACAGCCATGGTGTACCGGACGGTATTGACATCGGCGATAATGGTTTTCGCAGGGATTATCCCAGTCCAATTAATGGCGAAGGAAAGGCAGGAAACATATAGACGTGTCAAAAACGGCCTGGAGGCGATCAAAGAGGAGTTATGGGCTCATATATACAGAGGATGGCAAAAAGAATGGGACCAAGGGAAGAATGGCAGGTAGACAAGGAGACTGATCCAAGATGTAGAAAAATGGACGAAAAGAGGGTTTGGAAACACGGATTTCCATTTAACGCAACTATTAACTGGACATGGTTGCTTTGGATCCTACTTGAATAGGTTTAAAAGACGCCTTAGCCCAGAATGCGTGGACTGCCATGCTTCCAACGACGATGCTGAACACACAATATTTGTATGCGATAGGTGGTGGCAAAAAAGAAGGAACTTGGAAGTGGAAATAGGATATAGTTTCGAAGTAGATTCATTTATCGAAAGTATACTAAAAACAAAGAAGAACTGGAGGGCGGTGAAGGCACTAGTCGGTAGGATCTTGAAGAAAAAAGAAGAGTAAGAAAGAGAAGCCCAAAGAGAAGCGCTTATAGGTATAAGAACCTGATAGTTATATTAAGGTTATATTATATTGTACACCGAAGATGAAATTAGAAGGGATAGAGTCCTTAATTGAGATGTATAATTTTTTACGCATATGTTGATGTAAAATAATGTTTTTGTTTTTTTTTGTTTAATAAACGATGCGGATAGGTTAGTGGGAAGGACGGCTCGGTAGTGTGGAGTGCCCCTCTAATCCTAGCGCCGCGATACCACAAAAAAACAAAAAGATGACGTATTTAATGTTCTTCAAAAATACAAATTTCAAATTTTTAACAATGGTGTACATAGAGGTTTAACTGATTCTATTTTGGATACTCGTAAACCGGCTGCGGCGTTCGTCGTTGCTGAGTATATTTCTCGCCGTTTGCCCTGTTGGCGTTGGCTCAACACGGGGCATCACGTTAAACTTTTTGTCCTCGAACAATTATTAACTATATCTAAATTTTTTTTAATATTTGGAAAACAAAATTTCCAATTGATTTTTCTATACTTGTATTTTATTTTACTATTGGGTCTAAAATAATAAATAATTCTTTCGTGTTACGTTACACGTGAGCGAATTTGTTAGGTAGTTATGTAAAGTAAGTCACGAGAGCGGTGCCCAATTTCAGTTAATGTTCAATGCACATATTTTCAATATATATATTAATAAATAAATAATATATATAATATTATATAAATAGTTTATATGTATATTCTAATATATAAAATTCTCGTGTCACAGTTTTCATTGCCATACTCCTCCGAAACGGCTTGACCGATTTTGATGAAACTTTTTGTGCTTATCCGGTATCTATAAGAATCGGCCAACATCTATTTTTCATCCCCCTAAATGTTAGGGGTAGTCCACCCCTAAATTTTTTTTTTTATTTTTTAGACAAAATTTTTAATTTCTATTTTTTATGATACAACATACAAAAATACATACAATCCTCAATTTTCACCCTTCTATGATCAACCCTTATTTTTTAATAGCCATTTTAGTAATTTAATTATTTTTCCTCTCCGGTCGAAAACTGATCATCGTCATTTAATTAGTTATCCCCGCCAGATGTCTACAGGTGTCACTTCTGACCCAGTAAACAGCACGGAGTAGGGATGAGAACGAAGCCGGTCTCCTTTCTTTCTCACTCCCTACACAGTTGTCGGCCACAATAATGATGTTTATGCATCAAGTGTAGTAGTAACGTTGACAATTATTATTTTATTATTATTTCTCAGTGTAACTCTCATATTAACTTTTAATCATTCCTATTTTATCAATAATAATTAAATTATCAATTTTGAGTGTATTTTGCACGAATAGTTAATCAAGTGATTTTATAACCTCAAAAGTACTCAACACGTGACACGAGCTTCCAATAACAACGGATTTTGTGTTGTAAGTATACTTTTTTTTATATCGAAAATATTGTTGATCTTATAAAAATGTAATTTTAATATAATTTTATTAAAAAAATGTAATTGAACAATTAAGATTTTCATAGTTTCCAAAATATCAATCATTATGAATCTTTATTTTGAAATGTCAATGAAAATATTGGTTGTATGAAAAAATTATAAGAGACAATGTTTTTATAAAATTTAATTTTTTACTTTTGTTTGAAAAATTTTTCCATAAAACTTATATTTTGTTATAAATCATTTCAAAACTGCGGCAAAAATTCTGGCCCTAATTATACTTTTAACATTTTTCATCATTAAATAATTTCATTAATTCTATTTATGTATGTTTTGTACAGTGAGCAATGCCAAGAAAACGCAAAGGGGCTGATTTGAGCCGCAGTACAAGTAAAGCTCGAAACTTGCGAAATAGCAGATCCGAAAGAACAGAAGAACAAATCCAGCAACAAAATACTGATGCACGTGTCAGAATGGCGCAATTGCATCAAGAAGAGCCAGAAGATACACGAGCTGAACGCAATGAAGTCAGAAGATTAGAACAACGACAATCACGCCGTTTCACAGTCAATAGACGAAGAACAAATGACCAACAACGACAACAGGTACATCGAGCATTTATATCTGATTCATTCCTGCGTCTAGCATTCCTGTATGAGCCCGATATTGAATATTATGCTCATTCAAAAGTGGTAATTGGTGCTATGGACAAGGAATGTCCGCATTGTCATGCTCTGAAATTCAAAAATGAGCCAGCTGGGATGTGTTGCGCGTCAGGAAAAGTGCAACTACCTGAAATTGAAACACCACCTGAACCATTGAACGGTTTACTTATCGGCACGGATCCAGATTCTAACGTGTTCCTGAAGTCAATTCGAAGATTCAATTCATGCTTTCAAATGACATCGTTCGGAGCAACAGAAATAGTTCGAAATACTAATGCAAATGGTCAACAATTCAATTCTACATTGAAAATCAGAGGCCAAGTTTATCATAAAATGGGCTCACTGCTGCCAATGCCAAACGAACCACATAAATTCTTAAAAATCTACTTTATGGGCGGCGAGGATTCCGGAAGCGCACTTGCCAATCGCGTGAATGCACGTTGTGATTATAATAACCTTGATTCACTTTATGCCAGGCGCATCGTCAGCGAGCTAGATGCTCTTTTGAACGAGCACAACGAGTTGTTGAAAATATTCAAATCACATATGCACCAATTACAAAGCGATAATCACGCTATCGTCATTAATCCTGATAAAACACCAGCTGGAGAGCATATTCGTAGATTCAATGCACCCGTTGTTGATGATGTTGCTGGAATCATGGTTGGCGATTGTACAGCTGCACGAGAAATTGTGATTCGTAGAAGAAATAATAATCTTCAGTTCATTGCTGACACACATCGTTCATATGACGCTCTCCAATATCCGCTAATATTCTGGAAGAGACAAGACGGATATTGCATAAACATAAAACAACGAGATCCCGTATCAGGTACTTCATTGATTATTAATTAATAATTTATTATTATTAATTATTAATTAATTTATTGATTATTAATTATTAATTTGATCATTTAATTAATTTTCATTTAATTCATTTGATTAATTTAATTTGATGAACAAATATTACAGGAGCTGAAACAAACAAGAACGTTAGCTCAAAGGATTATTATGCGTACCGATTAATGATTAGACGTGGCCTGGACAACGTCATTTTACGATGTCGTGAGCTTTGTCAACAATTCATGGTCGACATGTACGCGAAGATTGAGAGCGAACGACTACGATACTTACGATATAATCAACAAAGCTGCGCGCGGAAGAGTACATTCATTTGCGAGACGCTATCAACAACAACGCCGACGTCGCCGAAATTGGTAACCATGTCATTTTACCATCATCGTACGTAGGCAGTCCACGTCATATGCAAGAATATATACAGGATGCTCTGACTTTCGTGCGCGAATATGGACGACCATGTTTATTTATCACGTTCACATGTAATCCAAAATGGCCAGAGATTACATCTTTGCTACTGCCTGGCCAAAATGCAATACATCGCCATGACATTACAGCACGTGTGTTCAGACAAAAGTTGAAGTCTTTAATAAGTTTCATTACTAAATCACATGTATTTGGTCCCACACGTTGCTGGATGTATTCGGTTGAGTGGCAAAAGCGAGGATTACCTCATGCACACATTTTGGTTTGGTTCATCGACAAAATCCGTCCTGAAGAAATCGATAGTATCATTTCTGCGGAAATTCCAGATCCATCCACTGACCAACTGCTGTTTGATATTGTTACAACAAACATGATTCATGGTCCATGTGGTACTCTTAATAGTTCATCGCCTTGCATGGCTGATGGAAAATGTACTAAAAATTTCCCTAAAGATTTTACCAATGATACGGTCACAAATGTCGACGGATACCCAATATATCGTCGAAGAAATCCTGAAAATGGCGGACAGTCATTTATTAAAAATATCATCAACACAGACATTGATATTGACAATCGTTGGGTGGTGCCATATTCGCCTCTGCTGAGCAAGACATATAATGCTCATATTAATGTTGAGTTCTGCAGTTCTGTGAAGAGCATCAAATACATTTGCAAGTATGTCCATAAAGGCAGTGATATGGCTGTGTTTAGAGTGGAAAATATTAATGTGAATGCTCCTCCAGTGAATAAAAACGATGAAATAACGCTCTACCAAATTGATCGGTACATCAGCTCCAATGAAGCTGCTTGGCGTATCTTTGGTTTTCCAATTCATGAACGGGATCCAGCAGTTGTTCAGTTAGCCATCCATCTTGAAAACGGTCAGCGTGTATTTTTCACGAACGAGACAGCGATTGATCGTGCAATAAATCCACCTAAAACTACACTTACTGCATTTTTTGAATTGTGTAATCGTGCGGATGATTTTGGTGCCTTTGCACGAACATTACTCTATTCACAAGTACCACGCTATTTCACATGGACTCAAACAAAAACATGGATGCCCCGCCGCAAGCAAGGCTCACCAGTTGCTGCATGTCTCAATTTATTTAAATCAAACGCCTTGGGGCGATTATTTACAGTCAATCCAAGACACACGGAGTGCTTTTATCTTCGACTGTTGTTGGTTAATGTAACTGGCCCATTATCATTTCAAGATATACGTAAAGTGAATGGGCAACAATATCCAACGTATAAAGATGCATGCCTTGCACTCGGCTTGCTGGAAGACGACAACCAGTGGGAATGCATGCTTGCTGAAGCTGCATTGAACTGTACAGCAATACAAATTCGTCTACTATTCGCTATAGTGTTGACTACATGTTTCCCAGCCCGAGAACAGATATTATGGGAAAATCACAAAGATTTAATGACTGATGATATATTGCATCAACATCGTATACGGTGCCACGATCTAATCATAACATTCAGCGACGAAATGTACAATGAAGCATTTATTGCTATTGAGGATCTTTGCATTGTCATTGCCAACTTACCACTTAGTAATTTCGGTATGAATTCGCCAAATCGAACTGCATCTGATTTAATGAATACTGAAATGAATCGTGAACTTCAGTACAGTACTGTAGAAATGGCAGCGATTGTTGCTCGCAATGTCCCACTAATGAATGAGGAACAAAGAACCATTTATGATCGCATTATGCTCGCAGTTTCAGCTGGACAAGGTGGGTTCTTCTTTTTGGATGCACCGGGTGGAACTGGCAAAACATTCGTTATTTCGCTAATTCTTGCTGAAATACGATCAAATAATGGCATCGCATTGGCCGTTGCATCATCGGGCATTGCAGCAACTTTATTGAATGGAGGTAGAACAGCTCATTCAGTATTTAAGCTGCCACTAAATATTCAGAATAACCCTGACGCAGTATGCAACATTAAGAAACAATCGTCCATGGCCACTGTGCTGAAACGGTGTAAAAATATTATTTGGGATGAATGTACTATGGCACACAAACATTCACTTGAGGCGTTGAACAGGACATTGAAAGATATTAAAAACAGTGACAAACTATATGGCGGAACTCTGTTGGTCCTTTCAGGTGATTTCAGACAAACACTTCCAGTCATTCCACGTTCAACATACGCTGATGAGATCAACGCTTGCTTAAAATCATCTCCATTGTGGCGTAATGTTGAAAAATTACAGCTAAAAATAAATATGCGCGTTCAAATGTTTCAAGATCCATCCGCTGAAACATTTTCAAAACAACTCTTAGATATCGGTGATGGAAAAGTTGCTATAGATGAAACTGGATACGTAAAATTACCGACCGATTTCTGCACAATCGCTGATTCGCAAGATACTCTCATTGAACAAATATTTCCCGATGTACACACACAGTACATAAATCATGAGTGGCTTGCAGAAAGAGCGATTTTAGCGGCAAAAAATGTAGACGTTGACAATTTAAATCTGAAGATACAAATGTTGTTGCCAGGGAACTTGGTATCATATAAATCTATTGATACAGTTTGCGACGACAGCGAAGCAGTAAATTTTCCCACAGAGTTGTTGAACTCACTGGATTTGCCAGGCATGCCACCGCATAATTTACAATTAAAGGTTGGATCTCCAATTATCTTGCTTCGTAATTTGAACCCGCCCCGGCTGTGCAACGGTACGCGATTAGTTATTCAAAAATTAATGAAAAACGTGATCGAAGCCAGGATTTTAAATGGCAAGTTCAGAGGTGAAAATATACTCATACCACGGATTCCTATTATACCTACAGATGTGCCAATTCAATTCAAACGTATTCAGTTTCCGATTAGATTGGCATTTGCAATGACTATCAACAAATCCCAAGGTCAAACGATGTCTGTTTGTGGATTAGATTTGAGAACACCATGTTTTTCACACGGACAATTATACGTGGCATGCTCTCGAGTGGGTAAACCATCCAGTTTGTTTGTGTTAGCTAAAGATGGACTAACAAAAAATATTGTTCACGCTATAGCATTAAGAGATTGATATTGTTTAATAGTGTTACTGTCGTAATTGTTTAATTTATGATATATAATTTTAAGGAATAAATTATAATATAACTTAAAAATAATGTTTGCCTTTTGTTATTTTTATATTCCCTCATCGTTCACAGCGCTCCATACTTATTTCACGCATATACCACATACTTACATACATACAATATACACATTCTAACATACATACATACTTACAATAAGTAAGCTATTTTTTGTCTACACTAGAAATTACTAGGAAATTATTTATATGGCAAAACAACGTTTGCCGGGTCAACTAGTATATATATATATATATGAATCATATATATTTATATATATAATATAAAAACTTATTTAATTTTATTATATATAAAATAAGAATTATACAATTTTATTATATATATATATATATATTTATGTAAACGTATATAACATTTAAATATGTGTATATTAATTAAAGTATAAAAACGCAACTTTTTTTGTTCGTTAGAAAGCTAGAACACGAATGAATATACAGACCGCTGGTCTGTAGCGCGGCCGCTGACGAGTGTCACGGGGACCGGTGTTCAGCCGGTACGCCGGTTCAACGACCGCATTGAAAGCATCATCGACACGGGCGACGACGATCGAAAAGCGTCGGTAGCCGTCCCACTGGTCGTGCTCCGTCCGGTTCCGAACACGGTCGGTGGCTACGACGACGCTGAATGACGTACGAGTAGTCGCCGTATACCGTGTTTGCGCTGGCCGCACACGGGGCCGTCATCTAAAATTTGCCCGTAGTCATTACTATTATACTCGTAAATCGGCTGCGGCGTTCGTAGTTGCCGAGAATATTTCTCGCCGTTTGTCCCGTTGGTGTTGACTCTACGAGGGACCGACGTCGAAAACTGACCCGTTGTCATTAAAATTATTTTCTCACTGCGGCGTTCAGCGTCGATAGATAGGTCGAGTCGTCTTAATTTTTCAATGTTTGTCATCTGGCTTTACTACTCTGTATATTCGTAAAAAGGCGTCGCGTACAAAAATATATTGTGCGTGGCGCACACGTTCTGCAGAAGCGACAAGGTCGGTGTACGATCGGTCTAGCGCGCAGATGGCAAAGTTCCAGTGACTCTTAGAGTCCTGCGTCGTCGCACGGGTGTATTGCTATAAGCTGCCCGCCCGACGATGTGTGCCGCAATAACGACCGTTCAACGCGCCGTCCTCCGTCCGGATCCGATCACGTTCGGTGGCTGCAACGATGTGGAATAACATACGAGTAGTCGCCGTTTACCGTGTTTGCGTTGGCCGCACACGGGCCGTCTTCGAAAATTTACCCGTAGTCACTAACATTATATTCCCGCTGCAACGTTTACGAGGTTTAAATTTCCACTTTTTTTTGTTCGTTAGAAGGCTAGAATACGAATGAATATACAGACGGTCGGTCTGTAGTAGGACCGCGGCCGCTGAGTAGTTTCACGCGGACCGGTGTTCAGCCGGTACGCCGGTTCAGCGACCGCATTGAAAGCATCATTGACACGGGCGACGACGATCGAAAAGCGTTGGTAGCCGTTCCACGGGCCGCGCTCCGTGCGGATCACTAGTTTCACGCGGAACGGTGTTTAGCCGGTACGCCGGTTCAAAGACCGCATTGAAAGCATCATCGACACGGGCGACGACGATCGAAAAGCGTCAGTAGCCGTTCCACGGGCCGCGCTCTGTCCGGATCACTAGTTTCACGCGGAACGGTGTTCAGCCAGTACGCCGGTTCAACGACCGCATTGAAAGCATCATCGACACGGACGACGACTATCGAAACGGGTCGGTAGCCGGTCATCGGGCCGCGTCTTCTCCGGATCCGAACACGTTCGGTGGATACGTCGTCGCTGAACGTCATACGGGTAGTAGCCGTATACCGTGTTCGTTGGCCGCATACGCGGCCGTCATCTAAAATTTATCCGTAGTCATTAATATTATACTCGTAAACCGGCTGCGGCGTTCGTCGTTGCTGAGTATATTTCTCGCCGTTTGCCCTGTGGGTGTTGGCTCAACACGGGGCATCACGTTAAACTTTTTGTCCTCGAACAATTATTAACTATATCTAAATTTTTTTTAATATTTGGAAAACAAAATTACCAATTGATTTTTCTATACTGGTTTTTTATTTTACAATTGTGTCTAAAATAATAAATATTTTTTTCGTGTTACGTTACACGTGAGCGAATTTGTTAGGTAGTTATGTTAGGTAAGTCACGAGAGCGGTGCCCAATTTCAGTTAATGTTCAAAGCACATATTTTAAATATATATATTAATAAATAAATAATACATATAATATTATATAAATAGTTTATATGTATGTATATATATATATTTATATATATAATATAAAGACTTATTTAATTTTATTATACATATAATAAGAATTATACAATTTTATAATATATATATATTATGTAAACGTATATAACATTTAAATATGAGTATATTAATTAAAATATAAAAACGCAACTTTTTTTGTTCGTTAGAAGGCTAGAACACGAATGAATATACAGACCGCTGGTCTGTAGCGCGGCCGCTGACGAGTGTCACGGGGACCGGTGTTCAGCCGGTACGCCGGGCCAACGACCGCATTGAATGCATCATCGACACGGGCGACGACGATCGAAACGAGTCGGTAGCCGTCCCACGGGTCGTGCTCCGTCCGGATCCGACCACGGTCGGTGGCTACGACGACGCTGAACGACGTACGAATAGTCGCCGTATACCGTGTTTGCGTTAGCCGCACACGGGGCCGTCATCTGAAATTTACCCGTAGTCATTACTATTATACTCGTAAACCGGCTACGGCGTTCGTAGTTGCCGAGAATATTTCTCGCCGTTTGTCCCGTTGTTGTTGACTCTACAAGGGGCCGACGTCGATAACTGACCCGTTGTCATTAAAATTATTTTCCCACTGCGGCGTTCAGCGTCGATAGATAGGTCGAGTCGACTTCATTTTTCAATGTTTAACATCTCGCTTTACTACTCCGTATATTCGTAAAAAGGCGTCGCGTACAAAAATATTTTGTGCGCGGCGCACACGTTCTGCAGAAGCGACAAGGACGGTGAACGATCGGTCTAGCGCGCAGATGGCAAAGTTCCAGTGACTCTTAGAGTCCCGCGTCGTCGCACGGGTGTATTGCTATAAGCTGCCCGCCCGATGATGTGTGCCGCAATAACGACCGTTCAACGCGCCGTCCTCCGTCCGGATCTGATCACGTTCGGTGGCTGCAACGACGTGGAATAACATACGAGTAGTCGCCGTTTACCGTGTTTGCGTTGGCCGCACACGGGCCGTCTTCGAAAATTTACCCGTAGTCACTAACATTATATTCCCGCTGCAACGTTTACGAGGTTTAAATTTCCACTTTTTTTTGTTCGTTAGAAGGCTAGAATACGAATGAATATACAGACGGTCGGTCTGTAGTGGGACCGCGGCCACTGAGTAGTTTTACGCGGACCGGTGTTCAGCCGGTACGCCGGTTCAGCGACCGCATTGAAAGCATCATCTACACGGGCGACGACGATCGAAAAGCGTTGGTAGCCGTTCCACGGGCCGCGCTCCGTCCGGATCACTAGTTTCACGCGAAACGGTGTTCAGCCGGTACGCCGGTTCAACGACCGCATTGAAAGCATCATCGACACGAGCGACGACGATCGAAACGCGTCCGTAGCCGGTCATCGGGCCGCGTCTTTTCAGGATCTGAACACGTTTGGTGGCTACGTCGTCGCTGAATGTCATACGGGTAGTCGCTGTGTACCGTGATTGCGTTGGCCGCATACGCGGACGTCGTCTAAAATTTACCCGTAGTCATTACTATTATACTCGTATACTAGCTGCGGCGTTAGTCGTTTTATATTTTTCGCCGTTTGTCCCGTTGGTGTTAGCTCAACACGGGACATCACGTTAAACTTTTCGTCCTCGAACAGTTATTAACTATTTCTAAATTTTTTTTAGTATTTGGAAAACAAAATGTTCAATTGATATTTTTATACTGGTATTTTATTTTACAATTGTGTACAAATTGAGAAATAATTTTTTCGTGCTACGTTACATGTGGGTGAATTTCTTCAGCAGTTATGTTAGGTAAGTCACGAGAGCGGCACATAATTTCAGTAATGTTTAATGCATTTATATTAAATATATATATATTTATACATATAAAATATTTATATATAAATAATATATATAATATTATATAAATAGTGTATATATATGTAATATATAAACTTATTTAATTTTATTCTTACTTCCAGTAATTCTCTAAAAACAAAATTTGTGTCGAACGCTTCCCTAGAGAATAATCGGGAAAGCTTCCGTACAAATTTTTTATCTGGCAATCTCTTCTTATACTTGAAGTAACACTACAAAGATAAAATTTGGTGTCGAAAGCTTTCCTAGTGTAAAACCGGAAAATCCTACGTAGGAATATTTAATCTGGCAAATTTCTTTCATATTTCCAGTAACACTACAAAGAAAAAATTGGTGTCGAACGCTATTCTACTTTAATATTTGAAACCCCTCCGTAGGAATTTTCTGCCGAGCAAATTTTTTTCATACTTCCTGTAACTCCAAAAAGACAAAATTGGTGTCGAACTCTTTCCTGGTGTAAACACGGCAGACCCAACAAAGGAATTCTTTATCTAGCATATTCTTCTCTTACTTCCAGTAACACTACAAAAATAAAATTTGTGTCGTCGCTTCTCTATTGTAATATCGGAAATCCTATCGTAGGATTTTCTGCCAAACAAATTTTCCTTTTACGTTCAGTAACTCCACAACGACAAAAATTGTGTCGAACGCGTTCCATGTGTAAAATCAGCAAACCCACGATAGGATTTTTTAATTTGGCAAACTCTACTCAAACTTACAGTAACACTACAAAGAAAAATTGGTGTGGACCGCTTCCCTGTTGTAAAATCAGGAAACATTCCGTAGGAATTATATGTCAAGCAAATTCTTTACTTACTTCCAGCATTATCTGGCATATTTCTCTCATATTTCAGTTACACTACAAAGACAAAATTAGTGTCGGACGCTTCCCTAGTGTAAAATCGGGTAATCCTTTGAAGGAATTTTCTATCTGGCTAATTCTTCTTATACTTCCAGTAACTCTACAAAGACAATATTGGTGTCGAATACTTCCCTAGAGGATAATCGGGAATACTTCAGTAGTAATTTTCTGACAAGCAAATTCTTCTTTTACTTTTAGTAACTCCACAACGATAAAATTGGTGTCGAACACTTACCTAGAGTAAAATCGGCAAACACACCAAAGGAATTTTTTGCCTGGCAAATTCTTCTCATACATTCAGTAAAACTACAAAGACAAAATTAGTGTCGAACGCTTCCCTAGTGTAAAATGGGGAAAACCCCGTAGGAATTTTCTGCCGAGTAAATATTTTTCTTGTTTCCAGCAAATTTTTATTATACTTCCAAGAACAATACAAACACTAAATTGGTGTCGAACGCTTCCCTAGTGTAAAATCGGGAAAACGCCCGTAGGAATTTTCTGCCGAGTAAATATTTTTCTTGTTTCCGGTAACTTTCCAATGACAAAATTGGTGAAGAACTCTTCCCTAGAGAATAATTAGGAAAACATCCGTTGGAATTTTCTCCCGGGAAATTTTACTCTTACTTCCAGTAACTCTAATAAGACAAAATTGGTGTCGAACGCTTCCCTAGTTTAAAATCAGGAAAACCCACGAAGGAATTTTCTGCCGAGTAAATATTTTTCTTGTTTCCAGCAAATTTTTATTATACTTCCAAGAACACTACAAACACTAAATTGGTGTCGAACGCTTCACTAGAGTAAAATCGGGAAAACTACCGTAGAAATTTTTTATCTGGCAAATTCCTCTCATACTTTCAGTTACACTACAAAGACAATATTAGTGTCGGACAATTCCTTAGTGTAAAATCGGGAAAATCCCCTTAGGAATTTTCAGCCGAGTAAATTTTATTCCTACTTCCAGTAACTTTACAAGGACAAAATTGGTGTAGAACTCTTCCCTAGAGAATAATCAGGAAAATTTCCGTTGGAATTTTCTCCCGGGAAATTTTACTCTTACTTCCAGTAAGTCTACTAAGACAAAATTGGTATCGAACGCTTCCCTAGTTTAAATTCAGGAAAACCCACGAAGGAATTTTCTGCCGAGTAAATATTTTTCTTGTTTCCAGCAAATTTTTATCATACTTCCAAGAACACTACAAACACTGAATTGGTGTCGAACGCTTCCCTAGTGTAAAATCGGGAAAACCCCCGTAGGAATTTTCTGCCGAGTAAATATTTTTCTTGATTCCAGTTACTTTCCAATGACAAAATTGGTGAGGAACGCTTCCCTAGTGAATATTCGGGAAAACTTCCGTAGAAATTTTTTATCTGGCAAATTCCTCTCATACTTTCAGTTACACTACAAAGACAAAATTAGTGTCGGACACTTCCTTAGTGTAAAAACGGGAAAATTCCCTTAGGAATTTTCTACAGAGTAAATTTTATTCCTACTTCCAGTGACTTTACAAAGACAAAATTGATGAAGAACGCTTCCCTAGTGAATATTCGGGAAAACTTCCGTAGAAATTTTTGATCTGGCAAATTCCTCTCATACTTTTAGTAACACTACAAAGACAAAATTAGTGTCGGACACATCCTTAGTGTAAAATCGGAAAAATCCCCTTAGGAATTTTCTGCCGAGTAAATTTTATTCGTACTTCCATTAACTCTACAAAGACAAAATTTGTGTCGAATACTTCCCTAGAGAATAATCAAAAATACTTCAGAAGTAATTTTCTGACAAGCAAATTTTTCTTTTACTTTTAGTAACTCCACAACTATAAAATTGGTGTCGAACGATTCCCTATTGTAAAATCAAGAAAACCTCTGTATGAATTTTCTCCCGGGGAAATTTTACTCTTACTTCCAGTTACTCTACAAAGACAAAATTGGTGTCGTATACTTCCCTAGAGATTAATCCGGAAAACTGCTGTAGAAATTTTTTTTCTGGCAATTTCTTCTCATACATTCAGTAACACTACAAAGACAAAATTGGTGTCAAACGCTTTCCTAGTGTAAAATCAGGAAAACACCCGTAGGAATTTTGTGCCGAGTAAATATTTTTCATGTTTCCAGCAAATTTTTATCATACTTCCAAGAACACTACAAACACTAAATTGGTGTCGAACGCTTCCCTAGTTTAAAATCAGGAAAACCCCAGTAGGAATTTTCTGCCGAGTAAATATTTTTCTTGTTTCCAGTAACTTTCCAATGACAAAATTGATGAAGAACGCTTCCCTAGTGAGTAATCGGGAAAACTTCCGTAGAAATTTTTTGTCTGGCAAATTCCTCTCATACTTTCAGTTACACTACAATGACAAAATTAGTGTTGGACACTTCCTTAGTGTAAAATAGGAAAAATCCCCTTAGGAATTTTCTGCCGAGTAAATATTTATCTTGATTCCAGTAACTTTCCAATGACAAAATTGGTGAAGAACGCTTCCCTAGTAAATAATCGGGGAAACTTCCGTAGAAATTTTTTATCTGGCAAATTCCTCTCATACTTTTAGTTACACTACAAAGACAAAATTAGTGTCGGACACTTCCTTAGTGTAAAATCGGAAAAATCCCCTTAGGAATTTTCTGCCGAGTAAATTTTATTCCTACTTCCAGTAACTTTACAAAGACAAAATTGGTGTAGAACTCTTCCCTAGAGAATAATCAGGAAAACTTCCGTTGGAATTTTCTGCCGAGCAAATTTTATTCGTACTTCCAGTAACTCTACAAAGACAAAATTAGTGTTGTATACTTTTCTAGAGAATAATCGGAAATACTTCAGAAGTAATTTGCTGACAAGCAAATTTTTCTTTTACTTTTAGTAACTCCACAACGATAAAATTGGTGTCGAACGCTTCCTTAGTGTAAAATCAGGAAAACCTCAGTATGAATTTTCTCCCGAGGAAATTTTACTCTTACTTCCAGTAACTCTACAAAGACAAAATTGGTGTCGTATACTTCCCTAGAGATTAATCGGGAAAACTTCTGTAGACATTTTTTTTTTGGCAAATTCTTCTCATACATTCAGTAACACTACAAAGACAAAATTGGTGTCAAACGCTTTCCTAGTGTAAAATCAGGAAAACACCCGTAGGAATTTTGTGCTGAGTAAATATTTTTCTTGATTCCAGTTATTTCCAATGACAAAATTGGTGAGGAACGCTTCCCTAGTGAATAATCGGGAAAACTTCCGTAGAAATTTTTTATCTGGCAAATTCCTCTCATATTTTAGTTACACAACAAAGACAAAATTAGTGTCGGACACATCCTTAGTGTAAAATCGGAAAAATCGCCTTAGGAATTTTCTGCCGAGTAAATTTTATTCCTACTTCCAGTAACTTTACAAGGACAAAATTGGTGTAGAACTCTTCCCTAGAGAATAATCAGGAAAATTTCCTATGGAATTTTCTCCCGGGAAATTATACTCTTACTTCCAGTAACTCTACTAAGACAAAATTGGTGTCGTATACTTCCCTAGAGATTAATCCGGAAAACTTCTTTAGAAATTTTTTTTCTGGCAAATTCTTCTCATACATTCAGTAACACTACAAAGACAAAATTGGTGTCGAACGCTTCCCTAGTGTAAAATCAGAAAATCCCCCGTAGGAATTTTCTGCCGAGTAAACATTTTTCTTGTTTCCAGCAAATTTTTATCATACTTCCAAGAACACTACAAACACTAATTGGTGTTGAACGCTTCCCTAGTGTAAAATCGGGAAAACCTCCGTAGGAATTTTCTGCCGAGTAAATATTTTTCTTGTTTCCAGTAACTTTCCAATGACAAAATTGATGAAGAACGCTTCCCTAGTGAGTAATCGGGAAAACTTCCGTAGAAATTTTTTGTCAGGCAAATTCCTCTCATACTTTCAGTTACACTACAATGACAAAATTAGTGTTGGACACTTCCTTAGTGTAAAATAGGAAAAATCCCCTTAGGAATTTTCTGCCGAGTAAATATTTATCTTGATTCCAGTAACTTTCCAATGACAAAATTGGTGAAGAACGCTTCCCTAGTAAATAATCGGGGAAACTTCCGTAGAAATTTTTTATCTGGCAAATTCCTCTCATACTTTTAGTTACACTACAAAGACAAAATTAGTGTCGGACACTTCCTTAGTGTAAAATCGGAAAAATCCCCTTAGGAATTTTCTGCCGAGTAAATTTTATTCCTACTTCCAGTAACTTTACAAAGACAAAATTGGTGTAGAACTCTTCCCTAGAGAATAATCAGGAAAACTTCCGTTGGAATTTTCTGCCGAGCAAATTTTATTCGTACTTCCAGTAACTCTACAAAGACAAAATTAGTGTTGTATACTTTTCTAGAGAATAATCGGAAATATTTCAGAAGTAATTTGCTGACAAGCAAATTTTTCTTTTACTTTTAGTAACTCCACAACGATAAAATTGGTGTCGAACGCTTCCTTAGTGTAAAATCAGGAAAACCTCAGTATGAATTTTCTCCCGAGGAAATTTTACTCTTACTTCCAGTAACTCTACAAAGACAAAATTGGTGTCGTATACTTCCCTAGAGATTAATCGGGAAAACTTCTGTAGACATTTTTTTTTTGGCAAAATCTTCTCATACATTCAGTAACACTACAAAGACAAAATTGGTGTCAAACGCTTTCCTAGTGTAAAATCAGGAAAACACCCGTAGGAATTTTGTGCTGAGTAAATATTTTTCTTGATTCCAGTTATTTCCAATGACAAAATTGGTGAGGAACGCTTCCCTAGTGAATAATCGGGAAAACTTCCGTAGAAATTTTTTATCTGGCAAATTCCTCTCATACTTTTAGTTACACAACAAAGACAAAATTAGTGTCGGACACTTCCTTAGTGTAAAATCGGAAAAATCCCCTTAGGAATTTTCTGCCGAGTAAATTTTATTCCTACTTCCAGTAACTTTACAAGGACAAAATTGGTGTAGAACTCTTCCCTAGAGAATAATCAGGAAAACTTCTTATGGAATTTTCTCCCGGGAAATTTTACTCTTACTTCCAGTAACTCTACTAAGACAAAATTGGTGTCGAACGCTTCCCTAGTTTAAAATCAGGAAAACCTCCGAAGGAATTTTCTGCCGAGTAAATATTTTTCTTGTTTCCAGCAAATTATTATCATACTTCCAAGAACACTACAAACACTAAATTGGTGTCGAACGTTTCCCTAGTGTAAAATCGGGAAAATCCCCGTAGGAATTTTATGCCGAGTAAATATTTTTCTTGATTCCAATTACTTTCCAATGACAAAATTTGTGAGGAACGCTTCCCTAGTGAATAATCGGGAAAACTTCCGTAGAAATTTTTTATCTGGCAAATTCCTCTCATACTTTCAGTTACACTACAAAGACAAAATTAGTGTCGGACACTTCCTTAGTGTAAAATCGGGAAAATCCCCGTAGGAATTTTCTGCCGAGTAAATTTTATTCTTACTTCCAGTAACGTTTCAAAGACAAAATTGGTGAAGAACTCTTCCCTACAGAATAATCAGGAAAACTTCCGTTGGAATTTTCTGCCGAGCAAATATTATTCTTACTTCCAGTAACTCTACAAAGACAAAATTAGTGTCGTATACTTCCTTAGAGCATAATCGGAAATACTTCCGAAGTATTTTTCTGAAAAGCAAATTTTTCTTTTCCTGTCAGTAACTCCTCAACGAAAAAATTGGTGTTGAACGCTTCCCTAGTGTAAAATCAGGAAAACCTCAGTATGAATTTTCTGCCGAGAAAATTTTACTCTTACTTCCAGTAACTCTACAAAGACAAATTTGTTGTCGTATATTTCCCTAGAGATTAATCGGGAAAACTTCTGTAGAAATTTTTATTCTGGCAAGTTCTTCTCATACATTCAGTAACACTACAAAGACAAAATTGGTGTCAAACACTTCCTTAGTGTAAAATCAGGAAAAACACCCGTAGAATTTTCTGCTGAGTAAATTTTTTTCTTGATTCCAGTAACTCTTCCAATGACAAAATTGGTGTCGAACGCTTCCCTAGTGAAAAATCAGGAAAACATCCGAAGAAATTTTTTATCTGGCAAATTCCTCTCATACTTTCAGTTACACTACAAAGACAAAATTAGTGTCGGACACTTCCTGAGTGTAAAATCGGGAAAATCCTCTTAGGAATTTTCTGCCGAGTAAATTTTATTCCTACTTCCAGTAACTTTACAAAGACAAAATTGGTGTAGAACTCTTCCCTAGAGAATAATCACGAAAACTTCTGTAGAAATTTTTTTCCTGGCAAATTCTTCTCATAATTTCAGTAACACTACAAAGACAAAATTGGTGTCGAACGCTTCCCTAGTTTAAAATCAGGAAAACCCCCGAAGGAATTTTCTGCCGAGTAAATATTTTTCTTGTTTCCAGCAAATTATTATCATACTTCCAAGAACACTACAAACACTAAATTGGTGTCGAACGTTTCCCTAGTGTAAAATCGGGAAAATCCCCGTAGGAATTTTATGCCGAGTAAATATTTTTCTTGATTCCAATTACTTTCCAATGACAAAATTTGTGAGGAACGCTTCCCTAGTGAATAATCGGGAAAACTTCCGTAGAAATTTTTTATCTGGCAAATTCCTCTCATACTTTCAGTTACACTACAAAGACAAAATTAGTGTCGGACACTTCCTTAGTGTAAAATCGGGAAAATCCCCTTAGGAATTTTCTGCCGAGTAAATTTTATTCCTACTTCCAGTAACTTTACAAAGACAAAATTGATGAAGAACGCTTCCCTAGTGAATAATCGGGAAAACTTCCGTAGAAATTTTTTTTCTGGCAATTTCTTCTCATACATTCAGTAACACTACAAAGACAAAATTGGTGTCGAACGCTTTTCTAGTTTAAAATCAGGAAAACTTAGTAATTTTCTGACGAGCAAATTTTCTTTTACTTTTAGTAACACTACAAATACTAAATTGGTGTCGAACGCTTCCCTAGTGTAAAATCGGGAAAACCCCCGTAGGAATTTTCTGCCGAGTAAATATTTATCTTGATTCCAGTAACTTTACAAGGACAAAATTGGTGTAGAACTCTTCCCTAGAGAATAATCAGGAAAACTTCCTATGGAATTTACTCCCGGGAAATTTTACTCTTACTTCCAGTAACTCTACTAAGACAAAATTGGTGTCGAACGCTTCCCTAGTTTAAAATCAGGAAAACCCCCGAAGGAATTTTCTGCCGAGTAAATATTTTTCTTGTTTCCAGTTATTTCCAATGACAAAATTGGTGAGGAACGCTTCCCTAGTGAATAATCGGGAAAACTTCCGTAGAAATTTTTTATCTGGCAAATTCCTCTCATACTTTTAGTTACACTACAAAGACAAAATTAGTGTCGGACACTTCCTTAGTGTAAAATCGGGAAAATCCCCTTAGGAATTTTCTGCCGAGTAAATTTTATTCCTACTTCCAGTAACTTTACAAAGACAAAATTGATGAAGAACGCTTCCCTAGTGAATAATCGGAAAAACTTCCGTAGAAATTTTTTTTCTGGCAATTTCTTCTCATACATTCAGTAACACTACAAAGACAAAATTGGTGTCGAACGCTTTCCTAGTTTAAAATCAGGAGAACCCCAGTAGGAATTTTCTGACGAGTAAATATTTTTCTTGTTTCCAGTAAATTTTTATCATACTTTCAGTTACACTACAAAGACAAAATTAGTGTCGGACACTTCCTTAGTGTAAAATCGGGAATATCCCCTTAGGAATTTTCTGCCGAGTAAATTTTATTCCTACTTCCAGTAACTTTACAAAGACAAAATTGATGAAGAACGCATCCCTAGTGAATAATCGGGAAAACTTCCGTAGAAATTTTTTTTCTGGCAATTTCTTCTCATACATTCAGTAACACTACAAAGACAAAATTGGTGTCGAACGCTTCCCTAGTTTAAAATCAGGAAAACCCCCGAAGGAATTTTCTGCCGAGTAAATATTTTTTTTGTTTCCAGCAAATTTTTATCATACATCCAAGAACACTACAAACACTAAATTGGTGTCGAACGCTTCCCTAGTTTAAAATCAGGAAAACCCCAGTAGGAATTTTCTGCCGAGTAAATATTTTTCTTGTTTCCAGGAAATTTTTATCATACTTCCAAGAGCACTACAAACACTAAATTGGTGTCGAACGCTTCCCTATTGTAAAATCGGGAAAACCCCTGTAGGAATTTTCTGCCGAGTAAATATTTATCTTGATTCCAGTAACTTTCCAATGACAAAATTGGTGAAGAACGCTTCCCTAGTAAATAATCGGGAAAACTTCCGTAGAAATTTTTTATCTGGCA
Source organism: Chaetogeoica ovagalla (assembly GCA_032441825.1). Lineage (NCBI taxonomy): Eukaryota > Metazoa > Arthropoda > Insecta > Hemiptera > Aphididae > Chaetogeoica > Chaetogeoica ovagalla. The sequence goes on from CM063723.1 coordinate 6,313,573, forward strand.
AATTCCTCTCATACTTTTAGTTACACTACAAATACAAAATTAGTGTCGGACACTTCCCTAGTTTAAAATCAGGAAAACCCCCGAAGGGATTTTCTGCCGAGTAAATATTTTTCTTGTTTCCAGCAAATTTTTATCATACTTCCAAGAACACTACAAACACTAAATTGGTGTCGAACGCTTCCCTAGTTTAAAATCAGGAAAACCCCAGTAGGAATTTTCTGCCGAGTAAATATTTTTCTTGTTTCCAGCAAATTTTTATCATACTTCCAAGAACACTACAAACACTAAATTGGTGTCGAACGCTTCCCTAGTGTAAAATCAGGAAAATCCCCATAGGAGTTTTCTGCCGAGTAAATATTATTCTTACTTCCAGTAACATTACAATGACAAAATTGGTGTAGAATCCTTCCCTAGAGAATAATCGGGAAAACTTCCGTAGAAATTTTTTATCTGGCAAATTCTTCTCATACTTTCAGTTACACTACAAAGACAAAATTAGTGTCGGACACTTCCTAGTGTAAAATCAGGAAAAACCCGTAGTAATTTTCTGCCGAGTAAATATTTTTCTTGTCATACTTCAGTACACTACAAAGACAAAATTGGTGTCGAACGCTTCCTAGTGTAAAATCAGGAAAACGAGTAAATTTTATTCCTACTTCCAGTAACTTTACAAAGACAAAATTGATGAAGAACGCTTCCCTAGTGAATAATCGGGAAAACTTCCGTAGAAATTTTTTTTCTGGCAATTTCTTCTCATACATTCAGTAACACTACAAAGACAAAATTGGTGTCGAACGCTTTTCTAGTTTAAAATCAGGAGAACCCCAGTAGGAATTTTCTGACGAATAAATATTTTTCTTGCTTCCAGTAAATTTTTATCATACTTCCAAGAACACTACAAATACTAAATTGGTGTCGAACGCTTCCCTAGTGTAAAATCGGGAAAACCCCCGTAGGAATTTTCTGCCGAGTAAATATTTATCTTGATTCCAGTAACTTTACAAGGACAAAATTGGTGTAGAACTCTTCCCTAGAGAATAATCAGGAAAACTTCCTATGGAATTTTTATCTAGCAAATTTTACTCATACTTCCAGTAACTCTACTAAGACAAAATTGGTGTCGAACGCTTCCCTAGTTTAAAATCAGGAAAACCCCCGAAGGAATTTTCTGCCGAGTAAATATTTTTCTTGTTTCCAGCAAATTTTTATCATACATCCAAGAACACTACAAACACTAAATTGGTGTCGAACGCTTCCCTAGTTTAAAATCAGGAAAACCCCAGTAGGAATTTTCTGCCGAGTAAATATTTTTCTTGTTTCCAGGAAATTTTTATCATACTTCCAAGAGCACTACAAACACTAAATTGGTGTTGTAAAATCAAATTTTCTGCCGAGTAAATATTTATCTTGATTCCAGTAACTTTCCAATGACAAAATTGGTGAAGAACGCTTCCCTAGTAAATAATCGGGAAAACTTCCGTAGAAATTTTTTATCTGGCAAATTCCTCTCATACTTTTAGTTACACTACAAAGACAAAATTAGTGTCGGACACTTCCTTAGTGTAAAATCGGAAAAATCCCTTTAGGAATTTTCTGCCGAGTAAATATTTATCTTGATTCCAGTAACTTTCCAATGACAAAATTGATGAAGAACGCTTCCCTAGTGAATAATCGGGAAAACAACCGTTGGAATTTTCTGCTGAGCAAATTTTATTCTTGTTTCTAGCAAATTTTTATCATTCTTCCAAGAACACTACAAACACTAAATTGGTGTCGAACGCTTCCCTAGTGTAAAATCGGGAAAACCCCCGTAGGAATTTTCTGCCGAGTAAATATTTTTCTTGTTTCCAGTAACTATCCAATGACAAATTTGATGAAGAACGCTACCCTATTGAATAATCGGGAAAACTTCCGTAGAAATTTTTTATCTGGCAAATTCCTCTCATACTTTTAGTTACACTACAAAGACAAAATTAGTGTCGGACACTTCCTTAGTGTAAAATCGGAAAAATCCCCTGAGGAATTTTCTGCCGAGTAAATTTTATTCCTACTTCCAGTAACTTTACAAAGACAAAATTGGTGTAGAACTCTTCCCTAGAGAATAATCAGGAAAACTTCCGTTGGAATTTTCTGCCGAGCAAATTTTAGTCGTACTTCCAGTAACTCTACAAAGACAAAATTAGTGTTGTATACTTTTCTAGAGAATAATCGGAAATACTTCAGAAGTAATTTTCTGACAAGCAAATTTTTCTTTTACTTTTAGTAACTCCACAACGATAAAATTGGTGTCGAACGCTTCCTTAGTGTTAAATCAGGAAAACCTAAGTATGAATTTTCTCCCGAGGAAATTTTACTCTTACTTCCAGTAACTCTACAAAGACAAAATTGGTGTCGTATACTTCCCTAGAGATTAATCGGGAAAACTTCTGTAGACATTTTTTTTTTGGCAAATTCTTCTCATACATTCAGTAACACTACAAAGACAAAATTGGTGTCAAACGCTTTCCTAGTGTAAAATCAGGAAAACACCCGTAGGAATTTTGTGCCGAGTAAATATTTTTCATGTTTCCAGCAAATTTTTATCATACTTCCAAGAACACTACAAACACTAAATTGGTGTCGAACGCTTCACTAGTGTAAAATCGGGAAAACCCCCGTAGGAATTTTCTGCCGAGTAAATATTTTTCTTGATTCCAATTACTTTCCAATGACAAAATTTGTGAGGAACGCTTCCCTAGTGAATAATCGGGAAAACTTCCGTAGAAATTTTTTATCTGGCAAATTCCTCTCATACTTTCAGTTACACTACAAAGACAAAATTAGTGTCGGACACTTCCTTAGTGTAAAATCGGGAAAATCCCCTTAGGAATTTTCTGCCGAGTAAATTTTATTCCTACTTCCAGTAACTTTACAAAGAAGAAATTGATGAAGAACGCTTCCCTAGTGAATAATCCGGAAAACTTCCGTAGAAATTTTTTTTCTGGCAATTTCTTCTCATACATTCAGTAACACTACAAAGACAAAATTAGTGTCGGACACTTCCTTAGTGTAAAATCGGGAAAATCCCCTTAGGAATTTTCTGCCGAGCAAATTTTATTCCTACTTCCAGTAACTTTACAAAGAAAAAATTGGTGTCGAATACTTCCATAGAGAATAATCAGGAAAACTTCCGTTGGAGTTTTCTGCCGAGCAAATTTTATTCTTACTTCCAGTAACTCTACAAAGACAAAATTAGTGTCGAATACTTCCATAGAGAATAATCAGGAAAACTTCCGTTGGAATTTTCTGCCGAGCAAATTTTATTCTTACTTCCAGTAACTCTACAAAGACAAAATTAGTGTCGTATACTTCCCTAGAGATTAATTAGGAAAACTTCTGTAGTAATTTTTTTTCTGGCAAATTCTTCTCATACATTCAGTAACACTACAAAGACAAAATTAGTGTTGGACACTTCCTTAGTGTAAAATCGGAAAAATCCCCTTAGGAATTTTCTGCCGAGTAAATTTTTTTCCTACTTCCAGTTACTTAACAAAGAAAAAATTGGTGTAAAACTCTTCCCTAGAGAATAATCAGGAAAACTTCCGTTGGAATTTTTTCCCGAGGAAATTTTACTCTTACTTCCAGTAACTCTACTAAGACATAATTGGTATCGAACGCTTCCCTAGTGTAAAATCAGGAAAACCCCCGTAGGAATTTTCTGCCGAGTATATATTTTTCTCTTTCAGCAAACTTTCAGTACACTACAAAGACAAAATTGGTGTCGAACTTCCTAGTGTAAAATCAGGAAAACTCCGTAGGAATTTTCTGCCGAGTAAAATTTTTTCATAGTTCCAGTAACTTTACAATGACAAAATTGGTGTCGTACGCTTCCTAGTGAATAATCAGGAAAACAATTCTGTAGAAATTTTTTTTCTGGCAAATTCCTCTCATACTTTCAGTTACACTACAAAGACAAAATTAGTGTCGGACACTTCCCTTGTGTAAAATCAGGAAAACTTCAGGAATTTTCTGCCGAGTAAATTTATTCCTACTTCCAAGTAACTTTACAAAGGACAAAATTGGTGAAGAACGCTTCCCTAGTGAATAATCAGGAAAACTTCCGTTAGAAATTTTCTCCAAAATTTCTTACTTCAGTAACTCTACAATGACAAAATTGAGTGTCGAACGCTTCCTAGAGATTAATCAGGAAAACTTCTGTAGAAATTTTTTTTCTGGCAAATTCTTCTCATACTTTCAGTAACACTATAACGACAAAATTGGTGTCGGACACTTCCTTAGTGTAAAATCGGGAAAATCCCCTTAGGAATTTTCTGCCGAGTAAATTTTATTCCTACTTCCAGTAACTTTACAAAGACAAAATTGGTGTAGAACTCTTCCCTAGAGAATAATCAGGAAAACTTCCGTTGGAATTTTCTGCCGAGCAAATTTTATTCTTACTTCCAGTAACTCTACAAAGACAAAATTAGTGTCGAATACTTCCCTAGAGAATAATCGGAAATACTTCAGAAGTAATTTTCTGACAAGCAAATTATTCTTTTAATTTAGTAACTACAACGATAAAATTGGTGTCGAACTCTTCCTAGTGTTAAATCAGGAAAACTTCCGTATGAATTTTTTTCTGGCAAATTTTACTCTTACTTCCTGCATAACTCTACAAAGACAAAATTGGTGTCGTATACTTCCTTAGAGATTAATCGGGAAAACTTCTGTAGAAATTTTTTTTCTGGCAAATTCTTCTCATACTTTCAGTAACACTACAAAGACAAAATTGGTGTCGAACGCTTCCCTAGTGTAAAATCAGGAAAACCCCCGTAGGAATTTTCTGCCGAGTAAATTTTATTCCTACTTCCAGTAACTTTACAAAGACAAAATTGGTGTAGAACTCTTCCCTAGAGAATAAACAGGAAAACTTTCGAAGAAATTTTTTATCTGGCAAATTCCTCTCATACTTTCAGTTACACTACAAATACTAAATTAGTGTCGGACACTTCCTTATTGTAAAATCGGGAAAATCCCCTTAGGAATATTCTGCCGAGTAAATTTTATTCCTACTTCCAGTAATTTTACAAAGACAATATTGGTGTAGAATCCATCCCTAGAGAATAATCAGGAAAACATCCGTAAAAATTGTTTATCTGGCAAAATCCTCTCATTACTTTCAGTAACACTACAAAGACAAAATTGGTGTCGAACGCATTCCTAGAGTAAAATTAGGAAATGTTCCGTTTGAATTTTCTGCCGAGCAAATTTTATTCTTACTTCCAGTAACTCTACAAAGACAAAATAGGTGTCGTATACTTCCCTAGAGAATAATCGGGGAACATTATAAGAAATTTTTTTTCTATCAAATTCTTCTCATTACTTTCAGTAACACTACAAACACAAAATTGGTGTCAAATGCTATACTAGTGTGTAATCGACAAACCCACCGTAGAAATTTTGTATCTGGGAAATTTTTATCCTACTTCCAATAACACTATAAACACTAAATTGGTGTCAAACGCTTCCCTAGTGTAAAATCGGGAAAAGCCCCGTAGGAATTTTCTGCTGATTAAATATTATTCTCATTTCTAGTAACAAAGACAAAATTGGTGAAGAACGCTTCTCTAGTGAATAATCGGGAAAACTTCCGTTGGAATTTTCTGCCGAACAAAGTTTATATTTACTTCCAGTAACTCTACAAAGACAAAATAAGTGTCGGATACTTCCCTTGAGAATAATCGGAAATACTTCAGAAGTATTTTTCTGACAAGCAAATTTTTCTTTTACTTTCAGTAACTCCACAACGATAAAATTGGTGTCGAACGCTTAATCAGGAAAACATCCGTTGGAATTTTCTGCCGAGCAAATTTTATTATTACTTCCTGTAACTCTACAAAGACAAAATTGGTGTCGTATACTTCCCTAGAGATTAATCGGGAAAACTTCTGTAGAAATTTTTTTTCTGGCAAATTCTTCTCATACTTTCAGTAACACTACAAAGACAAAATTGGTGTCGGACTCTTCCTTAGTGTAAAATCGGGAAAATCCCCTTAGGAATTTTCTGCCGAGTAAACTTTATTCCTACTTCCAGTAACTTTACAAAGAAAAAATTGGTGCAGAACGCTTCCCAAGAGAATAATCAGGAAAACTTCCGTTGGAATTTTCTGCCGAGCAAATTTTATTCTTACTTCCAGTAACTCAACAAAGACAAAATTAGTGTCGAATACTTCCCTAGAGAAGAATCGGAAATACATCAGAAGTAATTTTCTGACAAGCAAATTTTTCTTTTACTTTCAGTAACTCCACAACGATAAAATTGGTGTCGAACGCTTCTCTAGTGTAAAATCAGGAAAACCTCCGTATGAATTTTCTCCCGAGGAAATTTTACTCTTACTTCCAGTAACTCTACAAAGACAAAATTGGTGTCGTATACTTCCCTAGAGATTAATCGGGAAAACTTCTGTAGACATTTTTTTCTGGCAAATTCTTCTCATACATTCAGTAACACTACAAAGACAAAATTGGTGTCGAACGCTTCCCTAGTGTAAAATCAGGAAAACCCTCGTAGGAAATTTCTGCCGAGTAAATATTTTTCTTGTTTCCAGCAAATTTTTATCATACATCCAAGAACACTACAAATACTAAATTGGTGTCGAACGCTTCCCTAGTGTAAAATCAAGAAGACCGCCGTAGGAGTTTTCTGCCGAGTAAATATTTTTCTTGTTTCCAGTAACTTTCCAATGACAAAATTGATGAAGAACGCTTCCATAAAGAGAATAATCGGGAAAACAACCGTTGGAATTTTCTGCCGAGCAAATTTTATTCTTGTTTCCAGCAAATTTTTATCATTCTTCCAAGAACACTACAAACACTAAATTGGTGTCGAACGCTTCCCTAGTGTAAAATCGGGAAAAGCCCCGTAGGAATTTTCTGCCGAGTAAATATTTTTCTTGTTTCCAGTAACTTTCCAATGACAAAATTGATGAAGAACGCTTCCCTAGTGAATAATCGGGAAAACTTCCGTAAACATTTTTTATCTGGCAAATTCCTCTCATACTTTCAGTTACACTACAAAGACAAAATTAGTGTCGGACACTTCCTTAGCGTAAAATCGGGAAAAACCCCGTAGGAATTTTCTGCGAGTAAATATTTTTCTTGTTTCCAGCAAATTTTTATCATACATCCAAGAACACTACAAACACTAAATTGGTGTCGAACGCTTCCCTAGTGTAAAATCGGGAAAGCCCCCGTAGGAATTTTCTGCCGATAAATATTTTTCTTGTTTCCAGTAAATTTCCAATGACAAAATTGATGAAGAACGCTTCCCTAGTGAATAATCGGGAAAACTTCCGTAGACATTTTTTATCTGGCCAATTCCTCTCATACTTTCAGTTACACTACAAAGACAAAATTAGTGTCGGATACTTCCCTAGAGATTAATCGGGAAAACTTCTGTAGAAATTTTTTTTCTGGCAAATTCCTCTCATACATTCAGTAACACTACAAAGACAAAATTGGTGTCGAACGCTTCCCTAGTGTAAAATTAGGAAAACCCCCGTAGGAATTTTCTGCCGAGTAAATATTTTTCTTGTTACCAGCAAATTTTTATCATTCTTCCAAGAACACTACAAACACTAAATTGGTGTCGAACGCTTCCCTAGTGTAAAATCGGGAAAACTCCCGTTGGAATTTTCTGCCGAGTAAATTTTTTTCTTGTTTCCCGTAATTTTTATCATACATCCTAAACGAACGCATCCCTAGTGTAATAATCGGAAAAACTTCTGTCGGAATTTTCTGCCGAGCAAATTTTATTCTTACAAAGACAAAATTAGTGTCGAATACTTCCCTAGAGAATAATCGGAAATACTTCTGAAGTAATTTTCTGCCAAGCAAATTTTTCTTTTACTTTTAGTAACTCTACAACGATAAAATTGGTGTCGAACGCTTCCCTAGTGTAAAATCAGGAAAACCTCCGTATGAATTTTCTCCCGAGGAAATTTTACTCTTACTTCCAGTAACTCTACAAAGACAAAATTGGTGTCGTATACTTCCCTAGAGATAAATCGGGAAAACTTCAGTAGAAATTGTTTTTCTGGCAAATTCATCTCATACTTTCAGTAACACTACAAAGACAAAATTGGTGTCGAACGCTTCCTTAGTGTAAAATCAGGAAAACCCCCGTAGGAATTTTCTGCCGAGTAAATATTTTTCTTGTTTCCAGTAACTTTCCAATGACAAAAATGAAGAACAACGCTTCCCTACTGAATAATCGGGAAAACTTCCGTAATCATTTTTCATCTGGCAAATTCCTCTCATACTTTCAGTTACACTACAAAGACAAAATTAGTGTCGGACACTTCCCTAGCGTAAAATCGGGAAAAACCCCGTAGTAATTTTTTTTCTGGCAAATTCCTCTATAATAATATAATAATATTCTTATTCTGCACAATTTATTCTTACTTCCAGTAACTCTACAAAGACAAAATTGGTGTCGTAACTTCCTAGTGTAATCAGGAAAACTTCTGTAGAAAAAATTCCTCTCATACTTTCAGTTACACTACAAAGACAAAATTGGTGTCGGACACTTCCCTTAGTGTAAAATCAGGAAAATCCCCTTAGGAATTTTCTGCCAGTAAAATTTTTCTTCAGTAACTACTTCCAGTACACTACAAACAAAATTGGTGTCGAACGCTTCCTAGAGAATAATCAGGAAAACTGTTGGAATTTTCTGCCGAGCAAATTTTCTTTTTCCAGTAACTCTACAAAGACAAAAATTGGTGTCGAATACTTCCTAGAGAATAATCAGGAAAACTTCTTAGAAATTTTTTCTGGCAAATTTTCATACTTTCAGTAACTACAAAGACAAAATTGGTGTCGAACGCTTCCTTAGTGTAAAATCAGGAAAACCCCGTATGAATTTTCTGCCGAGAATTTTTCTTACTTCCAGTAACTCTACAAAGACAAAATTGGTGTCGAACGCTTCCCTAGAGAATAATCAGGAAAACTTCGTAATTTTCTGCCGAGCAAATTTTATTCTTACTTTCAGTAACTCTCAAAGACAAAATTAGTGTCGAATACTTCCTAGTGTAAAATCAGGAAAACTTCGTAGAAATTTTCTGCCAGCAAATTTTCATACTTTTAGTAACTACAAAGACAAAATTGGTGTCGAACGCTTCCTAGTGTAAAATCAGGAAAACTCCGTAGAATTTTCTGCCGAGTAAATTTTTTCTTACTTCCAGTAACTTTACAAAGACAAAATTGGTGTCGAACGCTTCCCTAGTTAATAATCGGGAAAACTTCCGTAAACATTTTATATCTGGCAAATTCCTCTCATACTTTCCAGTACACTACAAAGACAAAATTGGTGTCGACACTTCCTTAGTGTAAAATCAGGAAAATCCTTAGGAATTTTCAGCCGAGTATTTTTTATTCCTACTTCCCGTAACTTTACAATTACAGAATTGGTGTAGAACTCTTCGCTAGAGAATAATCAGGAAAACTTCCGTTGGAATTTTCTGCCGAGCAAATTTTATTCTTACTTTCCAGTAACTCTACAAAGACAAAATTAGTGTCGAACTTCCCTAGAGAATAATCAGGAAATACTTCAGAGTAATTTTTTGAAAGTAAATTTTTCTTTTACTTTCAGTAACTACAAGACAAAATTGGTGTCAGAACGCTTCCTAGTGTAAAATCAGGAAAACTCCGTAGAATTTTCTGCCGAGCAAATTTTATTCTTACTTCCAGTAACTCTACAAAGACAAAATTGGTGTCGAACTTCCTAGAGAATAATCAGGAAAACTTCTGTAGAAATTTTTTTTTTGGCAAATTCGTCTCATACTTTCAGTAACACTACAACGACATAATTGGTGTCGAACACTTCCCTAGTGTAAAATCAGGAAAACTTAGGAATTTTCTGCCGTAAATTTTTTCTTACTTCATACTTCCAAGTACACTACAAAGAAAATTGGTGTCGAACGCTTCCTAGTGTAAAATCAGGAAAACTTCTCCGTTTGAATTTTCTGCCGAGCAAATTATTCTTACTTTCAGTAACTCTACAAAGACAAAATTGGTGTCGAATACTTCCTAGAGAATAATCGGAAAACTTCCGTAGAAATTTTCTGACAAGCAAATTTTCATACTTTCAGTAACTACAAAGACAAAATTGGTGTCGAACGCTTCCCTAGTATAAAATCAGGAAAACCTCCGTAGGAATTTTCTGCCGAGTAAATTTTACACTTCCAGTAACTACAAAGACAAAATTGGTGTCGTATACGCTTCCTAGAGAATAATCAGGGAAAACTTCCGTAGAAATTTTTTCTGGCAAATTCTTATTCTTACTTCAGTAACACTACAAAGACAAAATTAGTGTCGAACGCTTCCTAGTGTAAAATCGGAAAACCTTAGGAATTTTCTGCCGAGTAAATTTTTCTGTTTACTTTTATCATACTTCACAACACTACAAACAAATTGGTGTCAGAACGCTTCTCTAGTGTAAAATCAGGAAAACCTCCGTATGAATTTTCTGCCGAGGAAATTTTACCCTTATTTCCAGTAACTCTACAAAGAAATAATTGGTGTCGTATACTTCGATAGAGATTAATCGGGAAAACTTCAGTAGAAATTTATTTTCTGGCAAATTCCTCTCATACTTTCAGTTACACTACAAAGACAAAATTAGTGTCGGACACTTCCTTAGTGTAAAATCGGGAAAATCCTCTTAGGAATTTTCTGCCGAGTAAATTTTATTCCTACTTCCAGTAACTTTACAAAGACAAAATTGGTGTGTACTTCCTAGTAATCAGGAAAACTTCCGTTGGAATTTTCTGCCGAGCAAATTTTATTCTTACTTCAGTAACTCTACAAAGACAAAATTAGTGTCGAACTTCTTCCTAGAGAATAATCGGAAATACTTCAGAAGTAATTTTCTGACAAGCAAATTTTTCTTTTACTTTCAGTAACTCCACAACGATAAAATTGGTGTCGAACGCTTCCCTAGTGTAAAATCAGGAAAACCTCCGTAGGAATTTTCTGCCGAGTAAATTTTCTCTTCCAGTATCACTACAAAGACAAAATTGGTGTCGTATACTTCCTTAGAGATTAATCGGGAAAACTTCTGTAGAAATTTTTTTTCTGGCAAATTCTTCTCATACTTTCAGTAACACTACAAAGACAAAATTGGTGTCGAACGCTTCCCTAGTGTAAAATCAGGAAAACCCCCGTAGGAATTTTCTGCCGAGTAAATATTTTTCTTGTTTCCAGCAAATTTTTATCATACTTCCAAGAACACTACAAACACTAAATTGGTGTCGAACGCTTCCCTAGTGTAAAATCGGGAAAAGCCCTGTAGGAATTTTCTGCCGAGTAAATTTTTCTTGTTTCAGTAACTCTTCCAAAGACAAAATTGGTGTCGAAGACTTCCCTAGAGAATAATCAGGAAAACTTCCATAGAAATTTTTTCTGGCAAATTTTCATACTTTCAGTAACTACAAAGACAAAATTAGTGTCGACACTTCCTAGTGTAAAATCAGGAAAATCCCTTAGAATTTTCTGCCGAGTAAATAAATCTACTTCCAGTAACCTTTACAAAGACAAAATTGGTGTAGAACGCTTCCTAGTGAATAATCAGGAAAACTTCCGTTGAATTTTCTCTGAGCAAATTTTATTCTTACTCAGTAACTCTACAAAGACAAAATTAGTGTCGAATACTTCCTAGAGAATAATCAGGAAAACTTCAGAGTAATTTTCTGCAAGCAAATTTTTATTTTAATTTTAGTAACTCCACAAAGATAAAATTGGTGTCTAACGCTTCCTTAGTGAAAAATAAGGAAAACCTCCGTATGAATTTTCTCACGAGGAAATTTTACTCTTACTTCCAGTAACTCTACAAAGACAAAATTGGTGTCGTATACTTCCCTAGAGATTAATCGGGAAAACTTCCGTAGAAATTTTTTATCTGGCAAATTCCTCTCATACTTTCAGTTACACTACAAAGACAAAATTTGTGTCGGACACTTCCTTAGTGTAAAATCGGAATATTCCCCTTAGGAATTTTCTGCCGAGTAAAATTTTATTCTACTTCAGTAACTTTACAAAGACAAAATTGGTGTCGAACGCTTCCTAGAGAATAATCAGGAAAATCCGTTGGAATTTTCTGCCGAGCAAATTTTATTCTTACTTTCCAGTAACTCTACAAAGACAAAATTGGTGTCGAATACTTCCCTAGAGAATAATCAGGAAATACTTCAGAAGTAATTTTTTCTGACAAGCAAATTTTCTTTTACTTTCAGTAACTACAAGACAAAATTGGTGTCGAACGCTTCCCTAGTGTAAAATCAGGAAAACCTCGTATGAATTTTCTGCCGAGGAAATTTTACACTTCTCAGTAACTCTACAAAGACAAAATTGGTGTCGTATACTTGCCTAGAGATAATCGGGAAAACTTCTGTAGAAATTTTTTCTGGCAAATTCTTCTCATACTTTCAGTAACACTACAAAGACAAAATTGGTGTCGAACGCTTCCCTGGTGTAAAATCAGGAAAAACCCCGTAGGAATTTTCTGCCGAGTAAATATTTTTCTTGTTTCCAGTAACTTTTCAATGACAAAATTGGTGAAGAACGCTTCCCTAGTGAATAATCGGGAAAACTTCCGTAGAAATTTTTTATCTGGCAAATTCCTCTCATACTTTCAGTACCGCTACAAAGACAAAATTAGTGTCGGACACTTCCCTAGTGTAATATCGGGAAAAACCCCGTAGGAATTTTCTGCCGAGGAAATTTTACTCCTACTTCCAGTAACTATACAAAGACAAAATTGGTGTCGAACGCATCCCTAGTGTAAAATCGGGAAAACTTCCGTTGGAATTTTCTGCCGAGCAAATTTTATTCTTACTTCCAGTAACTCTACAAAGACAAAATTAGTGTCGAATACTTCCCTAGAGAATAATCAGAAATACTTCAGAAGTAATTTTCTGACAAGCAAATTTTTCTTTACTTTCAGTAGCTCCACAACGATAAAATTGGTGTCGAACGCTTCCCTAGTGTAAAATCAGGAAAACCTCCGTATGAATTTTCTCCCGAGGAAATTTTACTCTTACTTCCAGTAACTCTACAAAGACAAAATTGGTGTCGTATACTTCCCTAGAGATAAATCGGGAAAACTTCTGTAGAAATTTTTTTTCTGGCAAATTCATCTCATACTTTCAGTAACACTACAAAGACAAAATTGGTGTCGAACGCTTCCCTAGTGTAAAATCAGGAAAACCCCCGTAGGAATTTTCTGCCGAGTAAATATTTTTCTTGTTTCCAGCAAATTTTTATCATACTTCCAAGAACACTACAAACACTAAATTGGTGTCGAACGCTTCCCTAGTGTAAAATCAGGAAAACCCCCGTAGGAATTTTCTGCCGAGTAAATATTTTTCTTGTTTCCAGTAACTTTCCAAAGACAAAATTGGTGAAGAAAACTTCCCTAGAGAATAATCGGGAAAACTTCCGTAGAAATTTTTTATCTGGCAAATTCATCTCATACTTTCAGTAACACTACAAAGACAAAATTAGTGTCGGACACTTCCTTAGGGTAAAATCAGGAAAATCCACTTAGGAATTTTCTGCCGAGTAAATTTTATTCCTACTTACAGTAACACTACAAAGACAAAATTGGTGTCGAACGCTTCCCTAGTGTAAAATCAGGAAAACCTCCGTATGAATTTTCTCCCGAGGAAATTTTACTCTTACTTCCAGTAACTCTACAAAGACAAAATTGGTGTCGTATACTTCCCTAGAGATAAATCGGGAAAACTTCAGTAGAAATTGTTTTTCTGGCAAATTCATCTCATACTTTCAGTAACACTACAAAGACAAAATTGGTGTCGAACGCTTCCTTAGTGTAAAATCAGGAAAACCCCCGTAGGAATTTTCTGCCGAGTAAATATTTTTCTTGTTTCCAGTAACTTTCCAATGACAAAATTGATGAAGAACGCTTCCCTAGTGAATAATCGGGAAAACTTCCGTAAACATTTTTCATCTGGCAAATTCCTCTCATACTTTCAGTTACACTACAAAGACAAAATTAGTGTCGGACACTTCCCTAGCGTAAAATCGGGAAAAACCCCGTAGTAATTTTTTTTCTGGCAAATTCCTCTATAATAATATAATAATATTATTATTCTGCAAATTTTATTCTTACTTCCAGTAACTCTACAAAGACAAAATTGGTGTCGTATACTTCCCTAGAGATTAATCGGGAAAACTTCTGTAGAAATTTTTTTTCTGGCAAATTCCTCTCATACTTTCAGTTACACTACAAAGACAAAATTAGTGCCGGACACTTCCTTAGTGTAAAATCGGGAAAATCCCTTTAGGAATTTTCTGCCGAGTATATTTTATTCCTACTTCCAGTAACTTTACAAAGACAAAATTGGTGTAGAACTCTTCCCTAGAGAATAATCAGGAAAACTTCCGTTGGAATTTTCTGCCGAGCAAATTTTATTCTTACTTCCAGTAACTCTACAAAGACAAAATTGGTGTCGTATACTTCCCTAGAGATAAATCGGGAAAACTTCTGTAGAAATTTTTTTTCTGGCAAATTCATCTCATACTTTCAGTAACACTACAAAGACAAAATTAGTGTCGAACGCTTCCCTAGTGTAAAATCAGGAAAACCCCCGTAGGAATTTTCTGCCGAGCAAATATTTTTCTTGTTTCCAGCAAATTCATCTCATACTTTCAGTAACACTACAAAGACAAAATTAGTGTCGGACACTTCCTTAGCGTAAAATCGGGAAAAACCCCGTAGGAATTTTCTGCGAGTAAATATTTTTCTTGTTTCCAGCAAATTTTTATCATACATCCAAGAACACTACAAACACTAAACTGGTGTCGAACGCATCCCTAGTGTAAAATCGGGAAAACTTCTGTTGGAATTTTCTGCCGAGCAAATTTTATTCTTACTTCCAGTAACTCTACAAAGACAAAATTAGTGTCGAATACTTCCCTAGAGAATAATCGGAAATACTTCAGAAGTAATTTTCTGACAAGCAAATTTTTCTTTTACTTTCAGTAACTCCACAACGATAATATTGGTGTCGAACGCTTCCCTAGTATAAAATCAGGAAAACCTCCGTAGGAATTTTCTGCCGAGTAAATATTTTTCTTGTTTCCAGCAAATTTTTATCATACTTCCAAGAACACTACAAACACTAAATTGGTGTCGATCGCTTCCTTAGTGTAAAATCGGGAAAATCCCTTTAGGAATTTTCTGCCGAGTATATTTTATTCCTACTTCCAGTAACTCTACAAAGACAAAATTGGTGTCGTATACTTCCCTAGAGATTAATCGGGAAAACTTCTGTAGAAATTTTTTTTCTGGCAAATTCCTCTCATACTTTCAGTTACACTACAAAGACAAAATTAGTGCCGGACACTTCCTTAGTGTAAAATCGGGAAAATCCCTTTAGGAATTTTCTGCCGAGTATATTTTATTCCTACTTCCAGTAACTTTACAAAGACAAAATTGGTGTAGAACTCTTCCCTAGAGAATAATCAGGAAAACTTCCGTTGGAATTTTCTGCCGAGCAAATTTTATTCTTACTTCCAGTAACTCTACAAAGACAAAATTAGTGTCGAATACTTCCCTAGAGAATAATCGGAAATACTTCTGAAGTAATTTTCTGCCAAGCAAATTTTTCTCTTTCTTTTAGTAACTCCCCAACGATAATATTGGTGTCGAACGCTTCCCTTAGTGTAAAATCAGGAGAAAACCTCTGTAAGATTTTCTGCCGAGTAAATATTTTTCTTGTTTCCAGCA